>CM060925.1:452554513-453154513 GCA_030737875.1 Allium sativum
TAAATATTCTCAGGAGTGTCATTCAAAGGCGTTAACTCTGATGAGTTGAAGAGGCGAGACTTTTAGTAGTTTTGTTGCCATTTCCGTTATTGGCGTGTTTCTTCCCCTGATTACACTTTTGATTACACTAGGTAGCAATATTTTTAGGAGCTTCAAGAAGCGGGTTGACATCAATAATCTGAAGAGGTATAGGATTAGCGTCAACTCTCATGTATTCCTTGGCCTTTTTGTAAAAAAATCAAGTGTATTTGGTTCTTTCATTTTAAACCATCTATCAAACTCGCTCTTTACATCTATGGCACTGAGTAAAAACTTGATGATTATGCGAGGTTCTGGATTTCTTACTTCGGACAAGGCAACATTGAATCTACTGAGAAAATCTTTAACATATTCCCCAGGATTCTGCTTCATTGATGAAAGCGTTGTATCATCCTTGGCTTTGGTAGCATACAGGCGGAACTGCTCCTTGAACTTTTTGGTTAAGTCAGAGAATCGGTCTATAGATTTAGGTGATAGCTTTGTAAACCATAGTGATGCAACACCTTCTAAGTAGAGAGGGAAATACGTGCATCTCATCTCATCAGTTGCTTTGGCTGCACCTATATGCCATTCGTATTTGAACAGAAAGTAATTTGGATCAACATGCCCATTATACGGAGGCAAGGTTGGAGGATTGAATTTCTTTGGACACTTGGCTTCGAAGATTCTCTCAGCGAACGGGGTCCTATCAGGGGAGAAGTCCCATTCCCTTTCTTCGTCATTGCCAACTTGATTCTTTTTCATAATTTGTTCTATCATGTCCGAGATGTACTCTTCAGTGTTATGGCACTCTGCAAAACTAAGCTCTTTCCCAAATATTCTTCTAGGGATGTGCTTCAGGTTAGAGAATTCTGGTCTTTTACCTTCTCAGCGAGGAGGTGCCCTCATGATAGGATTTGTAACTCTTTTGCCTTTCATCTCGGAATGATTCTTAGCTTCTGGCTTTGAGTTCTCGATGTCAGCTTCATCCTTGTCACTCAACCGATCGTTACTATTTTCCCCGTTGTCGCAACAATTAAGATCATAAGCGGGTGAATTGCCATTTTCTTCGAGATCATCGTGGACTTTCGAAGGGGATAGATTTGATCGTGCATTAACGATGGCGTCGAGTTTCTCCATCATAGGTTTGGTAGAAGCATTCATTTGCTGGTTCATGTTGGCAATAGCGGTGTTGAGCTCAGCTTTAGTTACCCTGGCCCCATCAATGGAGTTTTCTCCGTTCAAAGCGATTAGCGGGCGGTGTAGTTTCATCCTTAGTATCATTGGTAGTTTCTCCAGTGATCTTACTGGTGGTCTTCTTTGATTTTGCCATTATGTTGGAGAAAGAAATGGTTTAAGGTTTCAACACAAGGTCTTCAACTTTGCGAGAAAGTGTGGGAAGGAAGCGCGACTGGGGCCTTACGGGTGGCGCCAAAATGTTTAAACCGGAAATGGTTCAACACCAAAGGTACATGAATCGTACTTCACCAACACGGTTAGAAATTGAAAAGAGCCACAATCGCAAAACAAACAGGAAAAGTAAGTAAAGGCACAAGAACTTTTATAGTGGTTCGACCTAGAGTAGATCTACATCCACTTTGAAGTGATTCTCATTATCATGGGGCAATTTACAATATTCATCATCTCATACATCTCATTATCACTCATTCTCCCTTACTACAATGCTCTTCCTCTTCTACATAACTTGATTCTCTCTAAACTGCTGTGGAAGTGGATAGATTCTTTGAATGCGATGAGTGCAAGGGTGTATGCTTCATGGTTTGAGCACTTAGTGAGTCCACAACGGTTGAGGTGTGAATCGAGGCTTGGAGGAAGTTTAATGGCGGTAGGAGAGAGGTGGAATGGAGCTTGAGACGATGGAAATAACAGATCTCGATTTATAATGGACGGAGAGAGCTTGGATTGATCTCTAATGGAGGAAGAAGGAAACCTGGTCCATTTGGTGATGGAGGAAGATGGAGTGAGGTTTAGAGGTCATTAATGGAATTTGAGAAGCTTTTGGATGGTGGAGGAAACTTCGAGGTGGCCAGGAGTCCGTCCCCTTTGAGGTGGGAGCCTTCGCCTATTTATAGGTGAGCTCTTACGATGAAACGAGTTGAAATCCATATCTGCAAGCCTCGGGTTGTTCGTCCCCTTGATTATGAGAATGGCAATGCTTATATGTAGTCGAGTGTTAATAGCTATTGCCAACTATTTTGTGCAAGCTATTCTAGAGGGGAGAGTGACTGTATGGTTCTAAATAGATTGAATGAGCGGAGAATGCATGGTTGATTGACCGAAGTATCAGGTTTGGTACAAAGGCGACTGGGGTTCTATGTTAAACCTTTTGCGACCAACTGACAAGTAGATCCTAGTTGGGGTGATCGTGTCTGACTATAAATGAATGGGCGACCAACATCATATTCCTGTTGACTGGATATAATGCGATCTTCCAGGAGTTACTATTTGTCTATCTAGCGGGTGGTATCTGCCAAGAGAAGCATATGTGGTCGAGTGGAGCTACTAGAACAAGCGACCATAGGAAGATGTGCGACCTACTATAGTATTTATCCCTTCTTTCTGGCTTGGTTCCTCACACCATGCTTGTTCTTGACTTGTGCTCGACCGACATAAATGTTGTCTTGTGGTTTTTTGATGACAATGGACGAGTATTTTGGTGACCTAAAGTGCATTAGGATGGCCTAAATATTGAGCGAGTCTAAGAGCAGGATGACCCAAAGAGCATGGCGACCCAAATGACATGGACTGACTAAAGCAGCATTTGATCTAAACGCTTGTAATGGACTAATATCAATGGAAAGCTTTGCTGGGACCTAAGGGCTCATCATGACTCGAACACATGTTGTTATTTTTGATCCATATGGCATGGATTAACAGTTCATGCCTTGTAATTTTAAATGTGATAACGAAGTCATTGCCAAAGCGGACGTAGATCTTCTAAAGGTCGAACCACTATAAAACATCATGTTCTTAATTTTATGCTCTTTATTTTTGCGATTGCAACCTCACTTTATTACTTCTAATCGTTTGGTGAAGTGCTCTCGAAGCACCTTGGTGTTTAAGCCATTTTTTACTTAAAAAGAAATAAACTACAATATCTCATAGCGAAAGCATTTTCACAAAATATCAGAGTTTGTACAATAAATTTTACATAGCTGAAATACATAGATTTTAAATAAAATAAAATTACAGAAATAACTGAATCAAAACCGAGCGTGTTTTCACAAGTTTCTAACTACAATAGCAGAAATCTATAGATCTACGACACTTGGGTCTGACCCGAGCATTTCATGCAAAACACTCGTGTCTGGATTAACTTTATTCAAGTAAATAAACTTCAATTAACCTCTAAAATATAATAGTTAATCCTATGAGTGAAGTCTCAGGTTCCACACATTACTCAAAAAAAAAAGTTAATCCTGGCATAATATTTAAAATTACTAAAATAGATTTAAGCCGCATATATTACAGTCAAGTAAAGTGCTACTTGCATTTATTTTAGGTGACAATAACCAAGTATGAGACATGACAAGAGCAAAAATGGAAAACCCAACAACCAAAGCAAATGATACATTCAAGCAACATGGTTAAGAATACAATGCACATCAGTGTAATGTTCATGTTCATGGAAAAGGGAAGAAAAATAATAAATATTATAATTTACTATCTTGGCATACATAGCAAAGTAAAAATATAACAAATTTGACATGCAGCAAACACTACTTCATATATATCCATTTATTTTGTACTGTCACATGCAACTTCAGTTACAATATATATTTATAGCATGTCATATGCATGTATTAAAACATATGTACTAATAAGTATGATTCAAAAGCAAACACATAAACTCATATGTAAATTTCAGGTGTGCAACAAGCTTTGTAAAACTGGGAGGATATCTTATTCGAGTAGATGTACGACAAGTGCAAGGGATCTGGGTGCCAAAATAGCAGGTGAAATGGTACACAAAATGACAACGAAAGATATTGGCATGAGGCAGGCACACAAAATGACAAGGCAACATAAGGGCAACATAATTTACATGGCATCAATATAAGTTGCAGAAATTAAGGTACATAGCAATTTATATGTATTCCACTTTTAAGAACGAGGAAGAAAATCAACTATTATATTCTATAGCATTGAGGTTAAGAACTTGTAATCGTGAGATAACTCACCATAGATAGCGGCAATTGGGATGTTGGGGGCGGTGACAGTAAATCAAATTTGAAGACGAAAGGAGGCGGTGCTTCTCTAGCAAGGTTGGTATTGGAGTTGGCTATTTTTTTTCTTCATGAGTTACAGGTTTTAGAAAGGAGGAAAAAATGGAGGAAGCAGCCAGTAGAGGGAAAGACGAAGCAAATATGAATATATAAGGACATGCTACTTTATAAAAAAAAATGAAAAGAAAACAAAAAGGAGAGGAGAGGGAGAGAAGGCAGACAAGGAATGTGATTTACTTTCCTATCGTGTCTCTTCGCACATAGTAGGCTATAAAAGAAATAAATTAGCTTATTAGGCATGAGATGTTAATCTCTAATCAACATTTCTTTCTTATTCAAAATTCTAAAGAAAATTACATAAGGAAGGAGAAATATAGAAAGTAATTAATGCATAATTTATTATTTAATGCTGATGGTCACTGTTAGAAAGTTGCGTGACTTTTCAAATTTCAAAACATAGAATAATAAAATTTTAGAATTTAAGAAACATGTTAAATTAGACAAACATAGATAAGATTTTAAAAAATGGGTAGATATATACATAGACAATGCTGATAGTTTTGCAAGTTTTTTTTTTTGTTGTCTTTCTTTCTTAATTTATACATCGGGATGGTTTGTTCATAAAGGAATAATAATGATGGAAAAGAAAATGGGGAAAGAGGAATAAAGGGATGTAAATATAAGGAATGAAAGCATGCAATGAAACATGTTGTGAAAAATAGAATAAAGGAAAGAAATTAATAGAATAAAGTGTAATAAATTACTTGAATGACGGCAAGAAATGAAAGCATGGTTATTGAAAGAAAATAACTTGTATCAAATGTGAATGACACAGAAATTAAGGATAATTTATTTTTATTTGAAATGAATTAGTTGGGAGAACGTTATTTTAAAATTGACAAAATGTTGCATGAGATAGAAGTGAAAAGGGAAAGAACAGGAGAATGTAAATACAATGCAATATTTAGAAAAGGATATATAAAAAGAATGTGCCAATTTTGAAGGAGAGGAATGATGTAGTATTAATGAAACAACGAAGAGAGGAGGACATTGAAAACAAATGCAGCTATTCACATTTCAAAATAAATTAATTAATGAAGGTTTGAAGATGTGATCCTTGTTCCAAATTCCTAACGTTACATTTTGAAAACAAAAAAACCAAGGAAAGAATTAAAGATGATAGACAAAGATATATACACGTAGGTATTGAAATTTATTTCATCTAGAATGTGCACATTATTTTCAATCAATCTTTCAATAGAAATTAATAAATTCCATTAATAACATCATAAATTTTATTCAAAAACCATTTTAAATTCAGTAGTTAAATTAAATTCAATAACTTGAATGGTCGAAATTTAAGGGATGTTACAATCTACCCCACTCATAACTTTTCGTCCTCGAAAATTAGAGATTGTTAGAAATATGCTTATATATACAACAAAATACTTATACTAATATAAAAATTTAGTTTAAACAAAATAAAAATATGCTTTTAAATTTCAAATTCCATAAAATTTAATTTATCAAAATTATTTCTTAATAAAACTTAATGTTAAAGGATGAAATAATTTCTTCAACTTAAAATCCCGGTTTCATTTTAAAACTAATTAAATACTATATATTTCTTTTATTTCGAATCATACTTCACTTCAAGAGTTCGAAACAAAATTATTTTCGAAAAAGTCTCAAATATTTCAAGAGCATATCAATATATATGTCACCAGATCGAGAGGTTTCCACCATTGACAAGGCCACTAGGCATGACCTACGCATATATGTATCAGTATCAATAAATGATGTCTACCCTCCGAGCAGACCATCATCAAGGTATTACACCCACATTATACCTTTCTTTAGTCACAGATTACTTGTATTATAGTAACATATCAAATCAGTTCATATCCTAAAGTTATAAATCGTTTTGTACAATAATTACAAATATTTACAAGTTATAATATCACAGTTTTTTCTTCAAAATCCTTCAAAATATCGGGATTTTAGTCATCGAAATTGAAACGACCCAGACTTCCCGATCCCCGAGGAGATGGAAAACATCGGATTGCTTTGAGAACACAACTCATCAGAACATAGACAATAGATTATTTTATTGCTATTACAACAATTACAGCAGAGTACAAGAATATATCAGAGTATGAATAAATAATATACAGTGGAAAAATAAGTATTATAGATTTACAAATTTACATAGCATCGGAAAATAATACATAAGTACAATGTGTAGCGGGAAAATAACAACCGACACAACTGAAAGAGATATACAGATACAAAGCTTTCCGAATATAGCTCCAGCTATAATCCAGGATCCTATGAAAAGAGGTATCTGCGAAAAACCAAAACTACTAGCTGCCCATGTTGAAAATTTGGGCACCCAGAGTTTAAGTAGAAACAATAAACTCCGAATCAATCATGAGACTGGTGTGAGAACTAAAACAGTTATTAAATCTTTAATTTAAAAGTTAGGAAATCATGGGACCACATTGTATAACCCGGAACGGATTTACTCCACATGAATCTCAGTTTAAAATAAAACAACGCTATGCTTTTTGGAAAATGAAGCTATTATAAGACGCAGGTCCCATCACATAGTGCAACGCAAGCCGGAGGATAGAGTTTTCCCTTATAATAGCAAACATGCTTGGTACGTTTAAAACAAATCATTTTGATATTACTATATAAGTCCGTAGTGTCAAAAACAACTTCGATATAAATGTATCAGTCCCAGCCAGACGGCATAGGCACCATATATTATGTCGCCATACTAGGTTTACAATCAAAAACAGGAAGTCACGTATTGGAAACTAGATTTCCATCTATGAGTCGAGGCAAGGGATGACTCCTCCTCGATTCGCGACACTCTAGCAAATGCCTCAGGATTACACACTCTAGGCAACACTTGGATCTTCAGAGCCGGTCCACACATACTTTAGTGGGTTAATTATTCCTGAACACACGTTTCCCAGTCCTGTCGGACCTATCATTTGGCCAGTAGCAACCAATATCTGAGGTGCCTCGCAATCCATCATCCACATAAGTAAAAATGTCTGGGCCCCATAACATGACACCCCTCATAGTTAAAAAGAAACGTCGTGCAGTCCCTGCAGTCACTATCCCGTTTTTAACTCATACCGGGTGTGAGGCTCGCGAATTGACGCTATACACAAAGCTATGCTATTTAAAGACGTGCTTTGATCATCATCCACAAGGCCCTGCTTTTCAACAATAAGCCTTGATCATTTGCATCTTAGCATGCAACATTGACAATTTACGCCATGCGACTGATGTCTATTAATATATAACCTCTAAGCTCATATGTCTCAGAGAAGGGCATTAAGCAAGAGAATAAATTCTCCGCCGTCAAACAAATATATGTTTAATAGAAATCCATCAACACAGAATGAAATCAAATGTCAGACATACATCCATTTACAAGTCCGTTCTGGGTCTGAACAAAACCGGGGGTACCTTATTCCTCGTCCTATATGTTCAATAGAGGAGAGAGGTCCTCGTATATCCAGTCGATCTCCAAGTATGTCCGGACAATCACCACTTAACCTTATCTTGGGTGCACAGTCCAATCAAGACATCACTAATCATCCAAATGATATGAAGATCTCTAGTCTTCAACCACTGTCTTCATCGTCGACTTTTAGTCGTCGTACCAGTTATTCGGAATGGGATAAACCCGGTCTTTCTGAATAATTTGCGTATTTTATAATCAATAATCAAGTGCTATAAAAACACAACATACGCCTCGTTCCAATTCAGAATATTCTTCTATCCAAATATTCACATCTTTTAGGGAAAGGTTCCTATCAATTTTATTAAAAATAAATTCTTTTAAACTATTTCTTTAATCGTCCTTCGCATATCATTTCAAAAGATTTTATTCTATCCTTTAACAATTCTAAACCAAATTAAGGTTCATAAACTAGTCGGGATTATCGCCTTACCGAAGTAACTATTTATTTTATTTTCCATTCCTAACCTATTCATCCCCTGGAGCAAAACCGATATTACTCCATATCTAACACCCATTGTATTATTGGTAAAATTAGTTACCATTTCCCGTTCAAATCTAATTAAAGATTTAACTATCGCCTGGAGTAAAACTGGTGGTACTCCATTTTCGACCATTTTATGAATTCGATAAATTTAGTTATCTCATTCCCATTCCATTCTAATTAAAGATTCATTAAAACTCCAACTTGGTTTTAATAGGAAAAATCATTACTTTATGATTATTCAACTTTTATAAAAATTAATCATGTCTTTACCTGGGTTAAAGAACCAATGTTGTTTAAAACACAGTTCACGATAAACCCAAATCATCTTCCGTTTAATATGGAGTCTTCATGGAAAACAGATCAATGTATAATCGATATAAATTTCCATATCAAATAAATACTATGAATGGAATAACAGCAAAGCCATTTAAATTCGATAAATAATAAAGGCCTTCCTTTATAGAAGCTCATCTCGATTATTACCAAATTAAATTCCATTCAATTCCAATTTCTTTTATTAAATTGGAAAACTTTTCTTTGGAAAATTTCCATTAAATCTTAATAAAAGATTTATAAATTCCAAATCATATCTTCACTGTTAATTGGGTTTTAAGAACAATTGTTATTTAAAACATTGTTCACAACGAACCCAAAATCATCTTCCACTAAATTCCAAATTATAGTCGTAAATGGGAAAACTTCATTAATCTTAATTAAAAGATTCATTCTTTTCTCAACTGGGTTTAATAACGTTGTTATTGAAAACACCATTCACGACAAACCCAAAATCCAATTTGATACTAAATACAAGGCTCTAATTAGAAATTATATCGCTTATATTCAATATCAAAATTTGAAACCAACGGATATCGTATTGGGAATAACAATATCTGTATCTTCCAAATTCCTAAACAATATCCGTATAATCACGGAATCCAATATCGAAATATTCTGAAGATTATTTCCATTCCAATTTATTCATTGGAAAATTGTGGTTATTTTAAAACCCCCTTTCCAATCCAATCTATTTATTTAAAAACATTGGATTATTATTCTATTTAATAACTAGTTCATTCAGATAAAAATATATTTATCTTTCCAGACTATGGAATTTTTCATCCAAAATCTTTCCAAATCATTTATTATTATTTTACAGAATTCTTCCATATTTTTAATAATTTTATGAAGTCCTTTACAGTTAGTTTCCAATATCGGCCACCGAACTGCATCCAAAGCGACCTTTTCGGAAATTGATTTGGACATAATTTAAAATCCAACCGTTCAAATTTAAATCTCTTATATTCATTGGAAATATCTTTTCGATACAAACCCAATGGTTCCAGTTTTAGGAGAATCCAACGGTCGGATCTCCTGTTACATCAATTTGAAGTTAATGGTCGAAATTCGCAAACGGTCACTGCGTGGCGTGTTCTATTCAAGCCATTATATATTGTCGATTTCTATTTAAAACATATTTTATAAATTAATAAATTTGTTTTAAAACGATTTTAACTTCGTTTTCAATTTTAAATCAAAATTGAATATATCTATACAATATAATATTAAAATGATAATACTTTCAAAATATTAGATTTTGAAATCAATTCCTTTTCGATATTCATTATAAAATGAATAAAATCGATATAAAAATCTGTTCAAGTTAAAAATAGCATAAATCTACTTAATTCGGCTTCGTATTCATTTCAGCTATGAATATTTCAATATTTTCATGTCCATCCAAAATCAGACATCAAAATAATATTTCGATTCTCCATTGAATATTATTTTAAAACTATACTGAATATTATTTTAAAACTATACTGAATATTATTTTAAAATATTCGTTATTTCTGAATTGGAATCAGACTCAATCAATTACCATATAATTTTATTTATATGGATTCCATACATCGCATGCATTCAAAAATAGTGATAAACAACTGTAAATAGCCAATTCACATCCAGAGTGCAATTTACTACTGTATAAGCATTAAATAATTTAATAATGCTTATTACAGTCTGTCGATCCATCGATTGACATATAATTAAATTCAGGGGAGATGTGGATAAATTATCATCCCTGGACTCGTGTGGGGTTTCTAAACAACAACAGTGAATTAAAAATAATCACTGGTTAATATATTTAACCAGTTCTAATTCAATTTGAATTATTTTTCTAATTAGCCAATTTTAACTGTTTAAATAATAAATGGTTATTTATAATTTAATTGCAACTACCACAAAATAATATTAAATTATTTTTAATATTTTAAACATTTCAGCATCACAAATAAAACATAATATAGTCAATTAAATCGTCCATGGTTTGTGGACGAGGGAGGTGAGCTAATAGGCACCGTATACAATTTATAATGATTAAAACTGATAAAAAACTACACTGGAAATTTTATATATTTTTGTACATGAATACAATAACATGATAAATATAATTTAGTGAGAAGGAGTTCTCACATTGGTTTCCACTCCATCAATATTTATTTGATGTTCGTAATTTTTTCAACAAAATTAAATATGTGTTTAATTTAGCTGAAAATCCAATATGCTCCGTTTCCGTTCTGGTCATTTCTCGTCGTTGCGAATCCAACGCCACTAAAATCGTCGGATTTGGACCTCGTATGAAAATGATATGGTGTTTAATACTTTAATTACATAATTATATAATTAATAAATTAAAAACCTTAATTACTCCATTCTCTCCAGAAACCCGTCGCCCAAACCCGCTCCCCCCGTTGACCACGAATCGCCTCTAGGTCAACCAACTTGATCGTGATCAGACCTTGCCACGCCAAGCGCCTCTCACCGCCGCCCCCACCGCTTGAGTGCCGCCAGGCTTGAACCCCGGTACGATGCCAGAAATTGGCCACGAACTTAGCACCTTTGAGCTCCAATATCGAGCTCCATACGCAATGATAATTCATGCTCTTGGTATGGATTTGAAGAGGGTGGAAAGCTCTATGAAATTTTCGTAAGAACTGGGGTTTAATTTTGCATGTGGAAGGAGAAAAAGGGATGGGGAAAATTGAGTTTTTTCCACCCTTCGTTGGAGCTGGTGGGGGTTTTGAATGAGGGTTAGGGTTTTGACCCTTTGACCTGGATATTTATACATATATTTTATATTATTTAATTCCAAAAATGTGTTTTTGCATATGAACTCCAAACCGAACCCAACTGTTGTTCCTAGCTAAGTACCCCCAATCCGGACACAATGGGATATGTTTCGTAAGCCAATTCGACTTTTTCGATCAGTTATTCTTTAAATTAAAATATAAATCAATATATTGAATTTTAAACGTATAGTTTAACTTACCGGAGCCACATAATGACTCCAAAAATTACAGAAAAATAAATCTAGCTATGTTTTGATGAAACTGTCCTAACAAAACTAATTTCTCTGAATTTGAAGTTTGTTTGAAAAATGGCCTTTTTCCAGTCGATTAAATTCAAACTGAAATTACCAAACACGTTTAAATTTACCACGCTCACATATTAGTTCCAAAAATTATGAAATTTGAAATCTAACAATAATTTGACATTCCAGATCCAACAAAAGTGGTTTCATCAAAAATGGAGGTCGTTTGCAAAATGTCTATTTTTAAGGGCTATATATTATTTAAAATATATATAAATTCCATAGCGACTATTTTAAATTTTAAACTGGACATAACTTTCAATTTATATTATGAAATCTGAATTTTTCACATTCATTAGAAAGATATAATTAAACAGATTCTAGTGTTTTTGGTTTATTGAAATCTGATTTATATTTCATTTTGTACATTCATTTAAAGATTAAAAATCGAAATTTCAAACTACCGCGCCATTTCAAGCTCGTTTTAATTAAATAAAATATTTATACATTCTAACTTTGATTTAATTAAATTTTAAATCGTTAATTCTCAAAACAAATCATTTTAAATTATCAAAAACCATTAGAATAACTAAAATAAAATTTTTTAATTGGTTCAGAAACTCTGGGTTGTTACAATCTCCCCCACTTAAAATCTTTTCGTCCTCGAAAATGAACGGAGCTGAAAGTTGTTTAAGTAATCAACTCAACTTTCATTCTGGCTTTCATTGCAATGTCCCGTATTTTAGTGATATAATAATTAATTTATTTAATTATATAAATAGTGATTTAGAGAATATAATGGGTGTTTAATTAAAATATATGGATTATTTAATTAATATAAATAATAGAATAATATATTTAATTTAGAAATAATAAAAAATAGTGGAATTCACAATATTCTGTAAATTAGATTATTTAAAATATATAATTCAGTTTAGAGTTGAATTATATTCACGAATATATTATATAAACGAAGTTTGAACGTATAATTATATTATAAATATAATCGAGCTCGAAATGGTGCGGTAGTTCGTAATTTGGCGATTCGAACTTCAATTGAATATACATAATCCGTTTTAAGTCGGATTTTTGTGAAACAAGAAACGTTCGGAGCTGGTGAACTATATTTTTCTAATGGAAGAGAAAAATTGGGATTTCGTCGTGCAGATTTTGAGATATGTCCAAATCAAATTTTAGAAAAGTCGCTATGGAATCGTTATCAACCATAACGATATATTTAATTATAATTAAATATTGGCCTCGAATTTAGACAAGCCCTTTGAGACGTAGTGATAATTTAATTTTTAGAATTTTACTGTAATGTTTAATTAATTAAATACGCAACTTTTCATTTGGAGTATTTTGCACCCTATTTCAATATTTTAGTGTTCCACAATATGAGTTAATCTACCAATATTATTATATTTTTGGGATCCTGACACATTGGTTAACACAATGGTATTTTTATTTCTGTCTGTTGCAGTTCGTACTTGAATGGAGTTTCATATAGAAAGGTACCCTATTTCTACGATACCAAACGAAATCCTTGGCCTCCAAACAGACACATGATCTTAAATATAACCACATATCCAAATCTCCTTTATATATATAATACCCTTAAAAATTTCGTAACCTAACTCATTTTCTTCCGTCCATTTTCTTAGCCACCAACATCCTCCTTTCTCAAACGCGAAGGCCCACTTCAGAAAATCAAATAAAATCAAGTTAAATCTATAAATTTTAGTATACATATATATATGAACTTCTATCAGTATTGGCACCAATCTCGTATAGCCTTCATAGGGTTCGAAGTCAATCTGAATGTCGCCTTTTTCTACAGCGATGCCTAGGGCTTGGCGATGTGAAGCATTGTGGCGATTAAATGAAGATGTAGTGGTGGATTCTTGTTCGTATCCGGAAGTAGATTCGATTTTGAAGTTTTGGTGAGTTTCGAAGTTAAAAGCTGTCGCGACTTCTATGTTGGGTGTTGAGGCTGTTTGAAGCGGTGACAAAATCAGGCGGTGTGTGGTAGGGAATGGAAGAGGGGTCGACAAGGAGAAGTTTGGTATAATTGTTTTGATTTTTAGTGGAGGAGAGAGAGGATGGATTATTGATGAAGGGATTTGGTTATTGGTTGTTGTGGTAAAGAGGACGTGGAGCAGGAAGTCACAGCAGAATTGGGGAAGATGATATAACCGATTGGGTAAGAAGGAACATGGGTCGGGGAAACAAAAGGGAAAAGGCCCAATAACTAAAATAGTTGGTTTAATTTAATTTAAATGTTTGTGCAAACTTTTAATTATAATATCTTGATCATACGGCATCAGAATTTCGAATGGTCAGATCCGTTGGGATCGTGTGGACGAGGACTACATTACGGAACCGAATGGGAGTCGATTGGAGCTCGTTACAATTTATAGCAAAATAAATTGTCCGTCTTAATGAAGCGATGGTTATCGTTATAAACGATGATCGTTCAATGTGAGTAAATCTCACTAACTCAGCACAATTATATTTTTAAAACATATTTTTAGTACTGATAAATGTTGGTTGATTGTTGTGTGTTGACTATTTGGATGAACTGCTTGTCAGTTTGTTGAAATTATATATATATATATATATATATATATATATATATATATATATCGTTAAATATATATTGATTCTGTTGATCAGAATACTTCATATTAAAATGAAGTTGATGTTAATTATATTGTTTAACATCTGTGGATGCAGGGAAATAAGTTGGAGGGATCTAACTGGATTCCTCAATATTTATAATACTTTTCTTATCATATATTGTAATATATGATGTGATATTTAATCTGCTGTTGGTTATGTGTGTTTGAATGATAGCGATCATTGTGAATTGGTATTTTAAATACCGTAAGAAATACTGGGATATAGAAAAGGGGATTTTCAAAGTGTATTTGGAAAATAAATTATTTATATAAAATCAATGGATTTTATATATAAAAGGAAAGGGGTTTTATAAAAGAAAATAATTACAAAATCAAAGGAGTTATAAAAGGAATATTTATTTGTTAAATAAATAGAATTGAAAAGAAATATTTATTTAGAAAATAAATACAATAAGTAAAAGTAATATTTATTTATGGAATAAATAGAATTTTATAAAAGGATTATTTATATAGAAAATTAATAAGATATTATAAGAGGAACATTTATTTAGAAAATAAATAAGATATTATAAGGGATATTTATTTGGAAAAGTAAATAGAATATATAAGAGAAATATTTGTAAAACAAATATAAAAGGAAATACTTGAAAAGTGAATAGAATAGTATAAAAGAGAATTTTATATTTGAAAGGTTTAGACCCGTGCTTCGCACACGGGTATAAGGTGATATGGATTTAAAGCAAAGATTTTAAATAGAATTTGTTCTAACCGATAGCTTGAGAAGATTAATTTATAAATAATGTTTTATAAATTAAATAAAATATTTATCATTGGATAAACAGAATATATAAATCAGGACTTATATAGAGAAGTAAGAATCGATTTCGATATCGATATTTGAAACTGAATATGGACATAGAGTTAATCAGTTAGAGTTAATCAGTTAGAGTTAATCAATTAGAGTCAACCAGATAGAGTTAATTGAACATAGTTAATCAAATTAGGATTTAATTGAATATTAGTTATTCAATTAGAGTTGATCGAATATAGTTATTTGAGATAGAGTTAGTCAAACATAGTTATTCAGGATGAGTTTCCATTTCGTATGACTGTTAGCGTAATTCGCAGGGTTGTAGATAGCCTACGGCGGTCGATGTTTCCTGAGGGAATCAGGCGTAACCATTGTGATCGCTGCGATCTAGAGTCAAGCGAATGGAGTTTCCATTTCGTACGACTGTTAGCGTAATTCGCAGGGTTGTAGATAGCCTACGGCGGTCGATGTTTCCTGAGGGAATCAGGCGTAACCATTGTGATCGCTGCGATCTAGAGTCAAGCGAATGGAGTTAAATCGAATATTATCTATTTGAAATAAAGTTAAAACAGATAGAGTTATTCGAATATAAGTTAATCGAATATTAGTTATTCGATAGGAGTTAATAAAGTTGAGTTAAATAAGTAGAATTAGTCAAGTTGAGTTAATCAAGTAAGTTAATAAAGTTGAGTTAATCAAGTTGAGTTAATCAAGTTGAGTTAATCGAGTTGAGTTAGTCAAGATGAGTTAATCAAATCGAGTTAATCCAAATAAGTTATTCCAAAGGAGGTAATCGAATAAAATCTATTCGAAAAGAGATAATCGAATATAATCTATTCGAAAGGAGATAATCGAATATAATCTATTCGAAGATAGTTAATCGAATATTAGTTATTCGAAGGAGAGTTAATCAAATAAAGATTACTCAAAAGGGAGTTATACGTCGAATTCGATTATATCGAATTCGGGAAAGTATTATTTACTTTCCGGTTTTTAATCAAGAGTTTTTATTTATAAATAAATTAGTTGTTGGCTTATTTATTCAGAATAAGAATTTAAGTTAGATTTCTAAGTTAGATATTTCAAAAGTAGGGTTATAACATTAGCGTTATAATAAATGTTTTCATAAAAGAAGTGGATTCATAATCTGAATCCGGGAATTTGCGTAAGAAAATGATTGTAGAAATTGGAGCGGTGAGCTTTGTCTATTGCAAGGTTAAGAACGTTGTTCAGTTAAGGTCTGAGAGGTAACTATACCCTAACTTGATTGACTTCCTTACTTAACCAAGAAATATTTGAGGTTCGATGGCGAGAGTTAGTTAGAAATACAGTTAATTAATAAACGATTTATGGATTGAGTGGTCGTAATGATGTTTTATACAACGTTAGTTTGAAATCCATATAAATGAGTTTTGGAAACGTTTTCCAAAAATAGAATCAGAGATATTTTCTAAGCATAGAAAATGAAATGTTCTGTTGATATGTAAATAAGCAATGGAAATGTTTTTCCAATGTTAATAACATATATTTTTTAAATATAGAAAATAAGGAAATATGAATATATATATATATATATATGATGTTCAATAGAAATTCCAATTGGCAATAAGATTGTTGTTTGCATATGTATTTTCATTTGATAGTTAAATCACCGACTATCAAAGTTTTTGACCATTTTTATGTTGTTAATATGGAGAGACCGGTTGGATTATTATCCGAAGAACCACTCCGTATTGGCATAAGCGTTGCAAACCGAGTATGCTGAATATATTGAAGATGGAGTAAAGTGCAAGGGCTATTGTATAAATCTTAGGTAGAGATTGCCTAAGATGGATGTACTGAATAGTGCCTTCGGTTTGTCCAGTCCCAGGACAACATGAATGGATGAATGTCTGATAGAGTATATCTGTTAGATCGCGTAAGTTGATCGTTTCAAACGTATTTACGTTGGTGGCAGAGGAATTCGTTTCTCTTAGCTTATACCCGTGGTATTTTTGGGGAAATCAATTTGTGATTTGATGGGTATGATGATGTGGCATTCGAAGTAAATGAAGACGTGATCTGTATAGAGATACATTATAACCTCAAGCCTCATCAACTGGGAAATGACAGAAATCGGGAAGGAAGCATGGCTAACTGGGCCGCACCCAATTAGGGTATATTGTCACCATCTAGAGAATATTCATATTTGTACTTCTTTCAATTCTGTATCTCTCGGGAATGGTTATGTTGGAATACTAAACGAGGGGTGGCAATATATTCGATACATTCAAGAGAAATGAACGGTCGGTCATGTGTGGCCGAGTTGCAAGATGTTCTTATTGAACTCCAGTGTATCGCTTCTAGAGTACACAGATCGGAAGGTGGATCCATACCTTGTCATAGTTGGAATCCATTACCCGAATAAGAGCCCACGGTTTTGATTGTATATTATATATGTAGAACGTTAGACGCAAGCGTTTCTGCTAGATTTCTATTTACTTGATCTAGACATTATTATAATATCAAACAAAGTATCGTTTTAGAAATATTTTGGGTTATCATAAGGTAAAAGTCAATAATGTTTATGTGTGGATCGGTCTTACGGTTATCCTTTCTTTTAAAGAGATTTTAAAAGTTAAACAAATGATTTGAGTTTACTCACACCAGTCACATGACTGACCCAACGTTTTTTTTTTCCCTAAACTCTTGGGTACCCAATTTTGTACGGGCAGTCAAGTAGTCGGGATTTACAAATACTTGAAGAGCTGGAGCAGGAAGCTTCAGGATTATATAGCTATTGTTATTTCCGCTGTGTTGTAAGTGTTATACTCTAATAATGGTATTGTATACAGATACTGTTTTATTTCAAAGTTATGTTATGAAATATAATTATTGGTTCCGCTGAGAGATTCGTGTTTACTCTGATGTTGTATGTTCTTCTTCTTCTTCTATTCTAAGTTTCTATCTTATCTATTCTCACCCTCTAATTTCTTTCATGGACTATCTGGTATTTCCGATGCTTGATAGTCGACATAGTGTTGTATGCCATTATCCAGGATCGCGAAAACCCCGGGTCGTTACATTCATTCTTCAACTTTTCAGTTTCTAAGAATTTTCTAATTTCTCAAAAATTTGGCTAGCCCTCTAAATTTTCGAATTCCATTCAATTCCTTTACAGAAGCACATCTCGATTGTTACCAAATCAAATTCCATTCAATTCCAATTTCTTTTATTAAATTGGAAAACTTTTCTTTGGAAAATTGCCATTAAATCTTAATAAAAGATTTATAAATTCCAAATCATATCTTCACTGTTAATTCGGTTTTAAGAACAAATGTTATTTAAAACATTGTTCGCAATGAACCCAAAATCATCTTCCACTAAATTCCAAATTATAGTTATAAATTGGAAAACTTCATTAATCTTAATTAAAAGATTTATTCTTTTCTCGATTGGGTTTAAGAACAGTGTTATTGAAAACACCGCGCACAACAAACCCAAAATCCAATTTGATATTAAATACAAGGCTCTAAATAGAAATTATATCGGCTTATATTCAATATCAAAATTTGAAACCAACGGATATCGTATTGGGAATAACGATATCTGTATATTCCAAATTCCTCAACAATATCCGTATAATCACGGAATCCAATATCGAAATATTCCGAAGATTATTTCCATTCAAATCCATTTCAATTTATTCATTGGAAAACTCTGGTTATTTTAAAACCCCTTTTTCAATCCAACCTATTTATTTAAAAACATTGAATTATTATTCTAGTTAATAACTAGTTCATTAAAATAAAAATATATTTTTGTATTTTCAAACTACGGAATTTTTCATCCAAAATCTTTCCAAATCATTTATTTGATTTTACACAATTTTTCCATATTTTTAATAAGTTTATTAAGGCCATTACAGTCGGTTTCCAATATCGACCATCGAACTACGTCCATAGTAGCCTTTTCTGAAATTGATTTGGACATAATTTAAAATCCAACCGTTCAAATTTAAATTTCTTATATTCATTGGAAAGATCTTTTCGATATGAACCCAAGTGTTCCAGTTTTAGGAGAATCCAACGGTCTGATCTCCCGTTACATCAATTTGAATTTAATGGTTGAAATTCGTGAACGATCGTTGTGCGGCGCGTTCTATTCAAGCCATTAAATATATATATATATATATATATATATATATATATAATATCGTCAATTTCCACTTAAAACATATTTTAAAAAATTTTATAAATTCGTTTCTCCACTTAAAACATATTTTTAAAAAATTTATAAATTCGTTTTAAAACGATTTTAACTTCATATTCACTTTTAAATCAAAATTGAATATTTCTATATCAGTATAATATTAAAATGATAATACTTTCAAAATATTAGATTTTGAAATCGATTCCTTTTCGATATTCAATATAAAATGAATAAAATCGATATAAAATTCCGTTCGAGTTAAAAATAGCGTACATCTACTTAACTTGCCTTCATATTCATTTCAGCTATTAATATTTTAATATTTTCGTTTCCATCCAAGATCGAACATCAAATTCATATTTTTATTCTCCACTGAATATTATTATAAAACTATACTGAATATTTTTTTAAAATTATACTAAATATTATTCTAAAATATTCGTTATTTCTGAATTGGAATCAGACTCAATCAATTAACATATAATTTTATTTATATGGATTCCATACATCGCATGTATTCAAAAATAGTTATAAACAACTGTAAACAGCCAATTCACATCCAAAGGGCAATTCACTACTGTATAAGCATTAAATAATTTAATAACGCTATCAGAGTCTGTCGATCCATCGGTTGATATATAATTAAATTCAGGGGAGATGTGGATAAATTATCATCCCTAGACCCGTGTGCGGTTTCCAAACAACAACAGTCGATTCAAAATAATCACTGGTTAATAAATTTAACCAGTTCTAATTCGATTTGAGTTACTTTTCTAATTAGCCAATTTTCACTGTTAAAATTATAAATAGTTATTTATAATTTAATTTCAGCTACCATAAAATAATATTAATTTATTTTTAATATTTTAAACATTTCGGCATCACAATCAAAGCACAATACAGTCAATTAAATAATCCATGGTCTGTGGATGAGGGAAGTGAGCTAACAGGCACCGCATACAATTTATAATGATTAAAACAAATAAAAATCTACACAAGCAATTCTAAATCTTTTTATACATTAATATAATAACATGATAAAATGTAATCTAGTGAGAAGGACTTCTCACATTGGTTTCCACTCCGTCATTCTTTATTTGATGTTCGTAATTTTTTCAACTAAATTAAAACGCATATAATTTAGAAGAAAATACAACTTGCTTTTTTTTTCTGTTTTGGTCAGTTCCATTGCGTAGTGTTCGTCGTTGCGAATCCAATGCAACTGAAATCGTCGAATTTGGACCTTGTATGAAAAAGATATGGTAAATAAAAACATTAATTAACCCATTCTCTTCAGAAACCCGTCGCCCAAACCTGCTCCCCCCGTTGACCACGAATCGCTGCCACGTCAGCCAACCTGACCGTGATCAGACCCTGTCACGCCAAGCGCCTCTCGCCGCCGCACCTACCGCCTGAGCGTCGCCAGGCTCGAAACCCCGTACGATGCCAGAAATGGCCACGAAGTCAGCGCCTTTGAGCTCCAATATTGAGTTCCATACGCAACGATAATTCATGCTCTAGGTATGGATTTGAAGAGGGTGGGAAGCTCTACAAAATTCTCTAAAGAACCGGGGTTTAATTTTGCATGTGGAAGGAGAAAAAGGGATGGGAAAATTTGAGCATTTTCTACCCTTCGTTGGAGCTGACGGCAGTTTTGAACGATGGTTAGGGTTTTGACCCTTTGACCTGGACATTTATACATATATTTTATGTTATTTAATTCCAAAATTGTGCTTTTGCACACAAACTCCAAATCAAACCCAACGACTGACGTTTCTAGCTAAATACCCTCATTTCAGACACAATGGGATATGTTTCGTAAGTCAATTCGACTTTTTCGATCAGTTATTCTTTAAATTAAAATATAAATCAATATATTGAATTTTAAATGTACATTTTAATTTACCGGGGCCACATACTGACTCCAAAAATTACAGAAAAATAAGTCTAGCTATGTTTTGACGATACGGTCCTAACAAAACTAATTTTGTTGAATTTGGAGATCGTTTGAAAAATGGTCTTTTGTAGTCAATTAAATTTAAACTGAAATTTACCAAATGCGTTTAAATTTACCATGCTCACGTATTAATTCCAAAAATTATGAAATTTGTAACATAATAATAATTTGATATTCCAAATCCAAAAAAAGTGGTTTCGTTGAAAATGGAGGTGGTTTGCAAAATGGCTATTTTAAGGGCTATATATTATTTATAATATATATAAAATCCATATTGACTATTTTAAATTTTTAACTGTACATAACTTTCAATTTATATTATGAAATCTGAATTTTTCACATTCATCAGAAAGATATAATTAAACAGATTCTAACATTTTGGGTTTTATTGAAATCCGGTTTATATTTTATTCTGTACATTCATTTAAAGTTTAAAAATCGAAATTTCAAACTACCGCTCCATTTCAAGCTCGTTTTAATTAAATTAAATATTGATACATTCTAACTTCTATTTAATTAAATTTTAAATCATTAATTCTCAAAATAAATCATTTTAAATTATCAAAACCCATTAAAATAGCTAAAATAAAATTTTTAAATTGGTTCAAAAAATTCCGAGTTGTTATAAAAATTTCTTTGTTAATAAAAATTTTGAAAAACCATTTATCATATTCCAAATAGCTGGAAAATTAATTTTGATTCAATAATTGTAAAATCAAAAGTATGATTCCTATCAAATTGTCAATCAAGTTGTAACACCCCGTGTATTCTATAACCGTGAAAGTCATAAATTAAAATATAATTAATTTGAAATCAAAGAACTAAGGGAAACGGGATATGCCATTGCGTTCGTCTCGGAAAAATACGCGAAATAGAGTCCGAGTTTTCGAAAAACGGAGTCCGTATGAAGAAGATATAGCCTCTGGAAGTTTCTGAATTAAGTTTAAAATTCGAACAGCTCAGAAAAGAAGTTTAAAATTAAAAATCGGGCCCAATTGGCCAGGGCGGGAAAATCTCCCGCCTAAGACACCTAGGTCGACTGGGCTGTCGACCTGGTCTAACCAGGTCGACAGGGCTGTCGACAGGGCTGTCGACCTGGTCCAGACCCAGGTCGAACCCAGTCCACCCTGGCTGGCCTATTCTATGTTGGTCGATTTTCTGTGGTCTGCTTTGTCATTAGGGCTAGGTGGCAGGCTCTAATTGGTCCCTCTTGCGAATGAATGGCTACGATCAATCCAAGCAACATCGATGGTCCTAATCAGTTCATAAACTCTATAAAATGACCCTAGACTCTACCTAGGTTTCTTACACAATTCTTTAGCCTCCATTGCTCTCTTCTTCTAATAAAAAAATAAAAATGGCGTCGCTGCTCTGCTGGAATTAAAACTAGAAGATAATCAACATCAGCCTAAGCAACTCAATTCAAACTAGAGATTAGAGTTTCTGCAAAGATTCTACAACAAGTTAAAGTTCTTTCTTTAATCCAATCAAGGCAAGTACAGTTATTTTCCGCTGTAAACGTTAATTATAATTTTGATATGTTTTTAATTCTGAATCTGAGATGGTATATATATTCTCTTCTGTCAGATCTGTTTTTCTGTGACTGTTCTGTATCCCTTTTCTTCTTTTCTGTTTTTATAGCCAGGCTACCACGAGCCTGTGCCTAATCTCATAAGAGATGAACGTATGAACGTAAATTTTGGGATAAATAATGAATGATGCGAAATTTGACAAGACTAAATTGAATGTATGAATTTAGGTCTGAGGCATAAAATATATTGGACATATGCATAAATTTGACTATGAATATATAATTTATGCATGTTGTATGCATAGTTATGTTGTAATTTTAGAACTGAAATTAATGAGCATATGTTGTAAACTAGATTTGGGTCTATGCATATTCTATGATAGAAGAAAAGAGGAACCATTGTAAGATTACATATGATTTGAGATTTTGGACAAAATGCACATAAAAGTCAAGATATGATTTTTAGAAGATATGATTTAAAGATTTATATTGTTGGGTATAGTTTGCATAAGGATTCATGACTCAAAAAGAAGAAGATATGGAAACTTAGGTGTAAAGATTTACATTAATTAGGATATCTATTATGGTGATTACACCTAAATAGGGATTTTTGGATATATGGCATGCATTGAAATTAATGGTTATATTTGGTATAATTTATATGTGAATCTGCTGTAAAATGCTAGTTTAACAAAAATTGGAACATATGTTATATGGCAAATTATGTCCATATTCTGCGCTTATGCAAACATGGAGTATATGTTGTGAATCATGACAATTATGTAAGCATATGAATTTAGGCCAATTTATGATTGGGCAAGGCATGTAAATAGAACTTTTAGAAATATTAAATTTGCTAAATCTGCTAATTTGTCAAGTTGCCTAAACTACTAGTTTTGTTATATTGCCTAGACTGCTAATTAGATTGAAATGCCTAATCTGTTAAATTTGTCGGTTGAAATGCCTAACCTGTTATATGCCAAAATCTGCTAAGTTGCTAAATCTGTTAAATCCGTTAAGTCACATAAAATCTGTTATCTGCTATGTTGATATAATCATCCTGTTATTGATATAATCTGAATTGGCATATATATTGGGCGTGCGCATAAACGGTAAATTATTAATTAATTGGCCGCAAAGATAAACATGGCTAACTCGAGGTTAGAATGAGTTTGTGGCGTAAATCTGCCCAGAACCGCCCGGCACATCCAGTGGCCGCAAACAATAGGTTCTAATGTGAGAAGTTAGTCATAACATGCGTAAGACACGAGGTTAGGTCTGGCTTGTGGCAGAAGTCTGCCCAGAACCGCCCGGCATATCCAGCGGCCACAAGCTACCGACCTAATGTGAGAGGTCTGTGCATTAATAATTAATTAATGCAAATCTAAGATAAGAATGACGTCTAAAACGTATTGGGGAAAATAGGGTTAAACCAACGGGATTAATAGATGTAGTAAAACCCGTCCATGAATCTGTAGGCCCAATACAAAGTTAGACAAATCTGAAAAATCTGTACATCTGACCCGTTAGTCTGAAAACTTGTTAACTTAATCTATGAATTAGTAAATCTGAATTCTGCATGTCTGAACTTGTAAACAAGTTAATCTGAAATCTGTTAGTCTGGGGACACAAGGTTAGGAGGGGAATTACTTGTGTCATCTGTTGTTTGGGACCCATATTAGTCAGTAACCCTTTCTGGTATCAAAACTTTGACCCAACAGTAGGTAGGGTCCGGGCACGCTTACTGAACTAATTATAAGTGGTTCATTCTGATAATGGCGAGGGGTGTTGATGGCGCGTTCCAACCGGGTCATGTGCGTGCATGGATCCCGGTCTGCCTCTGAGGATGTAAGACGCCGTGACATCTGTAAATAGGTCTGTGCCAATTGGTTGTCACTTTAGGGAGTGATACACCCTACTGTGGGGCCGACACAGGATATTTATGTATTAGGGAGCCGATCGCTTGGGGTAGGGTTTTAGGGTACGCTTAGTTCTGTCTGTTTCTGTTGGTACCGTCTGTTTCTGTTGGGTGGTAACACCTGTCTGTTTCTGTGTGGTACCGTCTGTTCGGGTGGTAAAGGCCCATTACTAGTGTACACCTAATTCCACATTCTGTCTCCATAGGGATAAATCTGTTTCTTCTTCTGTCTGTTTCTGATCGGGTAGTAAAGGCCCATTATTAGCATTTTGTTTCTGTTAAAGTATTATGTACCCGTTCCTGCTTCAATTTAGACATTAGGGTGACACCTAATTCTGCTATACTAGTATTAGTGCAGAGAAGTGTAAAACAATAGTTTATATCATTCTGTTTTTCTGTTATATCTGCTACACCTGTTATAGTTATCTCACATCCAGTTTTATGTTCATATCATATTATTATTATCTGTTCATATGCTGAAAGTCACTGGACTTGCCAGACTTTTTGTCTGACCCTTGTTGTTTCGCCTCCTTTCTTCCGTCCCCCCCCCCCCAGGTTATCCAAGGAGGGAAATACTTTAGCTTGATCCGGATTTCTCTTTGCTTGAAGTGCTTAAAGTATGGCTTGGCTCTGTATAGCTTCCGTTCCATGGGGATTATGATTTTAAACTATGCATTTTGAAGGCTTTTGTACAAGACTGATATTTTATACTTGAATTCTGAAATTGAAAGGATGTAACCATATTAATTTCTGTTTCCGCTGTAATAAAGTTAAAAATTTTCAAGTACTGTTTTATCTGTCTTGTAAGTTTCTGTTCTGTTTACTAAAATGCTCCACCAAAGTTAAGGCATTCCCTTTGTGAGTGACCTTAACGGAGGTGGGGTGTTACACTTGGTATCAGAGCTGAAGGTTACCAGATTTGATAAAAAGTTTTGAAAACTATTTTCAAAAAGGATTTAAAAAGGAAGTATTTTCAAAAGTAAAGCTTATTTTGAAAAACATAGTCCCCTAAGCCATATATCTATCTTTTGATCCTCTGCTTGAATCCTTGTTTCCTTCTTTCTTGAGTCTCTGGGGCTCCCGGTTTTCTGGGAGGTAACCTCATCGAAGGGCAAAGTAGTGCCCGACTTCCATCGATAGCTATAGTAGTTTCACCTGCGGCTAGTTTTCTTTAGAGCTTTGAAGGATTTTTCCGGGCGATGGAGGCAGCTTTCGAGGGATTGGTCAACATGTTACACAAGGATAGTAAAGATGAGAATGATGAGGTTTGGCTAAGGAGCACAACCCAAAAGGTGAGAAACTCATATAGACTTAGTTCACAATGGAGGCAAAAGGGAAACACAAAAGAAGGAAGGAAAGATTGAAGATAAGGAGGAGGAAAGTGTTTTACTTATGGAAGCTCGACTCATCTGAATAAGGATTACCGAAAGAGGAAGGGGAGGGTGCTTGCTTCAACTGTGGGGAGATGGGACACTTCACTAGGGACTGCCCGAAGAGACGAGGACAAGGAGGGCAGGCGAACACTCTTGAAGCTAGTGGCTAGGATAGGAATAGGGAAAAATTTCTATAGTAGGTTTAATTTCTTTATCTGATTATGGAGTTAAGACTTTTTCTGATTCTGGTATTTTGGTTTTGTAATCGATACTCTACACTTTAATGCTAGTATTATTTCTGAATTCCGCTATAGACTCAGACCCATAAGGGTTATGGATCATCTGTTTGAGACTGGGGTTTGAGGGATATCTGTGTTAGGCGTCAAGTATGACGCATACATTCTGAGTTTTCGTGGGGTATCAATTTAATGTTGGTTTCGGTCTTTGGGGCCGATACTTAGGACCCATGTCTAATGGGAACCAAATTTTCGTTCTATCTGTACTCACTTCCATCATTCGACTGTATCCTATCGATCGAATATTTGAACTTTAGGTAGAAACTAATGGGTGTAAACATGTGTTTGAGACATGTTATGTTTGATGGTTGCAAGTGGATGCAAGTGGTTGCTAGTGGTTGCTCGTGGATGCATATACACACACTAGGCACTAGATCGGCTCGAAAGCACTCTCATACTGCATATGGATGTGTGAGCATTTTTAAATTTTTATGGATGCAAAATGGTTGAATCAGCATATGGATGTTACATATGAATGAGCAGTTGTGCACTCATATAGAAATGATATGTCTCAAATAGGAAAATTTGCATACATATTGGACTCATGGCACTAACATGATTTGCATTAAGGAGGTCGACTGAATCAGTGGGCCACCTGATTTTGCATTAGATACGGACATGAACACACACTGTGCATTTAAACATGAAAGCTTTAGAAGTCTATAAGGACAATGGATGCCTGTGGTTGATGATTGAGTAGATGGATGATTGGATGGTAGGACACATTCTTCTTAACTTGAAGATTTCGGGGACGAAATCCTTTTAAGTGGGGGAGAATGTAACACCCCGTGTATTCTATAACCGTGAAAGTCATAAATTAAAATATAATTAATTTGAAATCAAAGAACTAAGGGAAACGGGATATGCCATTGCGTTCGTCTCGGAAAAATACGCGAAATAGAGTCCGAGTTTTCGAAAAACGGAGATGAAGAAGATATAGCCTCTGGAAGTTTCTGAATTAAGTTTAAAATTCGAACAGCTCAGAAAAGAAGTTTAAAATTAAAAATCGGGCCCAATTGGCCAGGGCGGGAAAATCTCCCGCCTAAGACACCTAGGTCGACTGGGCTGTCGACCTGGTCTAACCAGGTCGACAGGGCTGTCGACAGGGCTGTCGACCTAGTCCAGACCCAGGTCGAACCCAGTCCACCCTGGCTGGCCTATTCTATGTTGGTCGATTTTCTGTGGTCTGCTTTGTCATTAGGGCTAGGTGGCAGGCTCTAATTGGTCCCTCTTGCGAATGAATGGCTACGATCAATCCAAGCAACATCGATGGTCCTAATCAGTTCATAAACTCTATAAAATGACCCTAGACTCTACCTAGGTTTCTTACACAATTCTCTAGCCTCCATTGCTCTCTTCTTCTAATAAAAAAATAAAAATGGCGTCGCTGCTCTGCTGGAATTAAAACTAGAAGATAATCAACATCAGCCTAAGCAACTCAATTCAAACTAGAGATTAGAGTTTCTGCAAAGATTCTACAACAAGTTAAAGTTCTTTCTTTAATCCAATCAAGGCAAGTACAGTTATTTTCCGCTGTAAACGTTAATTATAATTTTGATATGTTTTTAATTCTGAATCTGAGATGGTATATATATTCTCTTCTGTCAGATCTGTTTTTCTGTGACTGTTCTGTATCCCTTTTCTTCTTTTCTGTTTTTATAGCCAGGCTACCACGAGCCTGTGCCTAATCTCATAAGAGATGAACGTATGAACGTAAATTTTGGGATAAATAATGAATGATGCGAAATTTGACAAGACTAAATTGAATGTATGACTTTAGGTCTGAGGCATAAAATATATTGGACATATGCATAAATTTGACTATGAATATATAATTTATGCATGTTGTATGCATAGTTATGTTGTAATTTTAGAACTGAAATTAATGAGCATATGTTGTAAACTAGATTTGGGTCTATGCATATTCTATGATAGAAGAAAAGAGGAACCATTGTAAGATTACATATGATTTGAGATTTTGGACAAAATGCACATAAAAGTCAAGATATGATTTTTAGAAGATATGATTTAAAGATTTATATTGTTGGGTATAGTTTGCATAAGGATTCATGACTCAAAAAGAAGAAGATATGGAAACTTAGGTGTAAAGATTTACATTAATTAGGATATCTATTATGGTGATTACACCTAAATAGGGATTTTTGGATATATGGCATGCATTGAAATTAATGGTTATATTTGGTATAATTTATATGTGAATCTGCTGTAAAATGCTAGTTTAACAAAAATTGGAACATATGTTATATGGCAAATTATGTCCATATTCTGCGCTTATGCAAACATGGAGTATATGTTGTGAATCATGACAATTATGTAAGCATATGAATTTAGGCCAATTTATGATTGGGCAAGGCATGTAAATAGAACTTTTAGAAATATTAAATTTGCTAAATCTGCTAATTTGTCAAGTTGCCTAAACTACTAGTTTTGTTATATTGCCTAGACTGCTAATTAGATTGAAATGCCTAATCTGTTAAATTTGTCGGTTGAAATGCCTAACCTGTTATATGCCAAAATCTGCTAAGTTGCTAAATCTGTTAAATCCGTTAAGTCACATAAAATCTGTTATCTGCTATATTGATATAATCATCCTGTTATTGATATAATCTGAATTGGCATATATATTGGGCGTGCGCATAAACGGTAAATTATTAATTAATTGGCCGCAAAGATAAACATGGCTAACTCGAGGTTAGAATGAGTTTGTGGCGTAAATCTGCCCGGAACCGCCCGGCACATCCAGTGGCCGCAAACAATAGGTTCTAATGTGAGAAGTTAGTCATAACATGCGTAAGACACGAGGTTAGGTCTGGCTTGTGGCAGAAGTCTGCCCAGAACCGCCCGGCATATCCAGCGGCCACAAGCTACCGACCTAATGTGAGAGGTCTGTGCATTAATAATTAATTAATGCAAATCTAAGATAAGAATGACGTCTAAAACGTATTGGGGAAAATAGGGTTAAACCAACGGGATTAATAGATGTAGTAAAACCCGTCCATGAATCTGTAGGCCCAATACAAAGTTAGACAAATCTGAAAAATCTGTACATCTGACCCGTTAGTCTGAAAACTTGTTAACTTAATCTATGAATTAGTAAATCTGAATTCTGCATGTCTGAACTTGTAAACAAGTTAATCTGAAATCTGTTAGTCTGGGGACACAAGGTTAGGAGGGGAATTACTTGTGTCATCTGTTGTTTGGGACCCATATTAGTCAGTAACCCTTTCTGGTATCAAAACTTTGACCCAACAGTAGGTAGGGTCCGGGCACGCTTACTGAACTAATTATAAGTGGTTCATTCTGATAATGGCGAGGGGTGTTGATGGCGCGTTCCAACCGGGTCATGTGCGTGCATGGATCCCGGTCTGCCTCTGAGGATGTAAGACGCCGTGACATCTGTAAATAGGTCTGTGCCAATTGGTTGTCACTTTAGGGAGTGATACACCCTACTGTGGGGCCGACACAGGATATTTATGTATTAGGGAGCCGATCGCTTGGGGTAGGGTTTTAGGGTACGCTTAGTTCTGTCTGTTTCTGTTGGTACCGTCTGTTTCTGTTGGGTGGTAACACCTGTCTGTTTCTGTGTGGTACCGTCTGTTCGGGTGGTAAAGGCCCATTACTAGTGTACACCTAATTCCACATTCTGTCTCCATAGGGATAAATCTGTTTCTTCTTCTGTCTGTTTCTGATCGGGTAGTAAAGGCCCATTATTAGCATTCTGTTTCTGTTAAAGTATTCTGTACCCGTTCCTGCTTCAATTTAGACATTAGGGTGACACCTAATTCTGCTATACTAGTATTAGTGCAGAGAAGTGTAAAACAATAGTTTATATCATTCTGTTTTTCTGTTATATCTGCTACACCTGTTATAGTTATCTCACATCCAGTTTTATGTTCATATCATATTATTATTATCTGTTCATATGCTGAAAGTCACTGGACTTGCCAGACTTTTTGTCTGACCCTTGTTGTTTCGCCTCCTTTCTTCCGTTCCCCCCCCCCCAGGTTATCCAAGGAGGGAAATACTTTAGCTTGATCCGGATTTCTCTTTGCTTGAAGTGCTTAAAGTATGGCTTGGCTCTGTATAGCTTCCGTTCCATGGGGATTATGATTTTAAACTATGCATTTTGAAGGCTTTTGTACAAGACTGATATTTTATACTTGAATTCTGAAATTGAAAGGATGTAACCATATTAATTTCTGTTTCCGCTGTAATAAAGTTAAAAATTTTCAAGTACTGTTTTATCTGTCTTGTAAGTTTCTGTTCTGTTTACTAAAATGCTCCACCAAAGTTAAGGCATTCCCTTTGTGAGTGACCTTAACGGAGGTGGGGTGTTACACTAGTATTGTACAAATTCAATATTTTCAAATGCTACATAAAATCATTTCAAATCGAAAAAATAATCATATTAGGTTCGTATTAAAATTAATTTCAAATCATTTTGAAACATTCTAGATTTCCAAATATATAAGACAAAACGACATATTTCAAAATAATTTGTGTTTTCAAAATAATTTGTTTCAAAATAAACTAATTTCAAAATAACACCACGCTCTCGCTGCGCTACTCTTTCAAAATATTAGTTCCATTATAATTTATATTTCAAATTGCGCTCTCTCAATACTGACTTCTAGTGATAGTTTCTTATTAAGCACCATAAGCTAAGCTTTGTGTAAACCAAAGCTCTGATACCAACTGTAACGACCTGCCATTTAGACTGTTTCAAGTCGGTAATTAAACCAACTTAAATCGCTCGAAATGATAGATTGTTATTTAGCTTATGAGGTTTAAACAGAATCAGACAAAGAAATCACAGAATAAATAAATTACAATACCTCACAGCGGAATAATTTTGCATATAATATCAGAGGTGGTACAAAAACTATACATAGCGAAAGTACATAGATTTTAAATAAAATAAAATTTGTAGAAATTGTTGGATCAGTGCGTTCGTCTTCATCAGTCTCTAACGACGATAGTTCAAATCTTTAAATCTGCAACACTCCGGTCTGACCCAAGCATTTCTTGCAAAACACAAAATACTCGAGTTAGGATTAAATTTATTCAAGTAAATCAACTTTAATTAACCATTAAAATATAAAAGTCAATCCTATGAGTGAAGTCTTAGTTACCACACATTACTCAAAAATGGTTAATTCTAACAAAATATTTAAAATTACTACAATAGATTTAAGCCGCATGTATTACAGTCAAGTAAAGTGCTGCATGTACACATTTATTTCAGGTGAAAATAAACAAGTATGAGACAGGGCAAAAGCAAAAATGGACAACACAACAACCAAAGCAAATGATACATTCAAGCAGCATAGTCAAGAATACAAGGCACATCAGTGTAATGTTCATGTTCATGGCAAAGAGGAAAAAATAACAAATATTATAAATTACTATCTTGGCACACATAAAAACTAAAAATATAACAAATTTGACATGCAGCAAACACTATTTCAAATATATCTATTTATTTTGTACTGTCACATGCAACTTCAGTTACAATATATATTTATAGCAAGTCATATACTTGTACTAAAACATATGTACTAATAAGTATGATTCAAAGCAAACACATAAACTCATATGTAAATTTCAGGTGTGCAACATGCATCATAAAACTGGGTAGATATCATATTCGAGTATATGTACGACAAGTGCAAGGGTTCAGGGTGCCAAAATAGCAGGTGACATGGTACACAAAATGACAATAAAAGATATAGGCATGAGGCAAACACACAAAATGACAAGGAAACATAAAGGCAACATCATTTACATGGCATCAATATAAGTTGCGGAAATTTAGGTCAGCTACATGCTTTTGAAAGGAATAAAAAAAATGGAGGAAGTAGCTAGTAGAGGGAAAGACATAAGTATATATGGACATGTTGCTTTATAAAAAAAATGAAAAGAAAACAAAAAGAAGAGTAGGCATGAGATGTTAATCTAATCAACGTTTATTTCTTAAGAAAATTACAGAAGGAAGGAGAAAAATAGAAAGTAATTAATGCATAATTTATTGTTTAATGCTGATTGTAACTACTAGAAGGTTGTGTGACTTTTCAAATTTCAAAACATAGAACAATAAAATTTTAGAATTTAAGAAACATGTTAAATTAGACAGAAATAGATAAGGTAAAAAAATATGGCTAGATATATACATAGACAACGCTGCTAGTTTTGCATGTTTTGCATGTTTTTTTTTGTTGTTTTTTTTGTTCTTATTATATACATAGAGATGGTTTGTTCTTAAAGAAAAAATAACGTTGGAAAATAAAAAGGGAAAAGAGAAGTAAGGGGATATAAATAAAAGGAATGAAAGCATGCAATGAAACATGATGTGAAAAATAGAATAAAGGACATAAATTAATAGAATAAAGGGTAATAAATTAACTGAATGAAGGAAATAAATAAATGCATGGTTAAAGAAAGAAAATAACTTGCATGAAACGTGAATGGACAAAGAAATTATGCATAATTTATTTTTATCTGAAAAGAATTAATCAGGAACCGTTATTTTCAAATTGAGGAAAAGTTGCATGAGATAGAAGTAAAAAGGGAAAGAAGAGGAGAATGGAAATACAATGTAATACTTAGAAAAGGGTAAATAAAAAGAATGTGCCAATTTTGAATGAGAGGAATAATGCAGTATTAATGAAACAACGAAGAGAGGAGGACATAGAAAACAAATGTAGTTATTCACATTTCAAAATAAATTAATTAATAAAGGTTTGAACATGTAATCCTTGTTCCAAATTCCTAACGTTACATTTTGAAAAGAAAAAACCAGGAAATAATTAAAGATGATAAACAAAGATATATAGATGTATGTATTGGAATTTATTTCATCTAGAATGTACACATTATTTTCAATTCATTTTTCAATAGAATAAATTTCATTAATAAAATCATAAATTTTATTCAAAAACCATTTTAAATTCAATAATTAAATTCAATTCAATGACTTAAATGGTAGAAATTTAAGGGACGTTACAACCAAGCCTTAAATTTTGTGGATCGGGTGCAAAGGAAGGCACTACTACAAAATATGTCTGTTGCTTTGGTTATTTAACCCCTGTTGCTTCAGTTCTACAACCGAAACAAATGCAAAGACGCAACAGACCAAAATTTGTTGCTTCAGATAAACAACCGAAGCAAATAGACTTAATTTTCTTCAGTTTTTTACCCCTGTTGCTTTGGTTCAACAACCGAAGCAAATGTAGAATACTTAATAAAAATATTAATTCTTGCTTCGGATAAACGACCGAAGCAACAAAAAATTCATTTTTGCTCATGTCACGTGTCACCCTACTTGTCGCTTCGGTTGTGGTTACAACAGAAGTAAAAAATCCTCTTTGACTAAAAAAAAATACCTGCTTGGTAGCAGATGTAACAAATCAATGGTTAATGTGTGCATATTTCATCACCACCGTAGTGGGACTAAAGCCTTGCAGCAAAATCTTAATTTGTATACACTGTTTTTCTAATGCCAAGGGTTTATTATCCATTCATGCTCATATGAACGTAGATGTGAAAGTATAAAATACAATTAATTTAATTGCTTGATTTAGATACATAAAGCATTCACATGATCACTCACATTACCCCCATTAAACGAAGAAATCTCTCATACACTAGCATAAAACTTAAGTTCAGATTGTTAGAACTTAGAAGAAGAGGAGAAAACTAGATTTTCTTTCTTTTAATTTCTTACAAGCTTGCTTTCACTTTCTCTCTTGCCTTCATAACCAAATGAGAATAGGCTTTATATAGATAGCCTTACATGACCCTTCAACTTAAGAGACACACCAATTCACAATAGACACTACATTAAACTAAGAGACACATACTTATTTAATAGACACACTAACTTCCATAAGACTCTTAACATAAAGACACTTAGACTTACGAACCGACACAACAAATTACGAACCGACATGACAATTGACTCTAAAGACACATGACTTTATGAACTGCCATTTACCCCTTTATTTTTTATCATTTCCTAATGCCACATTTGAAGTTTACCCAATAAAATTCCCCCGTAAACTTTAAATGCTTCAGTCTTTCAGGGCGGTTTGTATATGTCACCAGCTAGCTCTTCACGTTTCTCTCTGAGTTCGGGAGGTTGCTTAATGTAAATTTCATCTGGAAGAAAAACATTCAAGATAACTTTCTTCATTTCTTTTTTCTCAGCTTTCTTTCGGGCTTCGTATTCAGCTCTTTTCTTTTGTTCTTTCTTCCTTTTCTTTCTTTCCTCGGCCATTCTCGTTTTTTCAATCTCTTCATCTATCAATTTTTTTCTCAGTTCAGTTGCTTCTTTCTCTTTTCTCAACCTTTCTTTCTTATCCTCTACTTCCAACGTTTTAGCTTCAACATCTTTTTCATCATCTTCTTTACTCAAAGGACTCATCTTAATTCCTTTAACCCTCCTTGTGCTTCTTCTTATTTCAGTACTCACCATTTCACTATTGGTAGAAACATCATTTGTAGTCGTTCTTCCTTTTCTACCATCTCCATTGGCCTCCACTTTCTCCATTCTTCCAGCACCCACTTCTGCTCTATCTGCAGAATTTTTATTTTCACTTTCAACTTCTTCATCATATACGTCTCCATCACTTCCTTGTTCATCTTCATCCTCTTCATTTCCGTCTTCTTTTTTATTTTCATCTTCTTTATTTTCATCTCCTTCGCTTTCATAGTTTTTCTCATTTGCATCCCCTCCAATTCCATATACTTCATCATTTGTCGCTGCTTCACTTTCATTTACTTCCTCGACCTTCTCTTCATCTTCTATTTTTTCGACCTCTTCTGCTTTATCATTTTCTTTAACTTTGTCTTCTTCATGTTCTTTTTCATCAGATTTTGAATTCGCAGCAAGTGTTTCATCCTCTTTTTCTTTACTTCCAATATCTTCATTTTCAACTCCTTCGTTTTCTTCCTCTTCTTCTTTATTCTCCATTAGAGGCTCCTTGTTTGCGTACACTTCTTTCAACAAATTCCACGAATCTTTCGCGGTTTTCACTCCATTAATATGATTCCATGCTTCTCCATCAACGTTCTCACTCATCAAAACACGAGCTTGATGGTCTCTCTGTCTCAAGCTTACAAATTCTTTACGCTCTTTCTCTGTCATGTTTTTAACATCCTTTGGCCATTCGTAGCCATTCTCAACAATCTCCCGTAGTCCTTTGGAGATCAACTCTTTTTTTTTCTGTTACTCCATCTTTCATAATTTTCCTTTGTGAGAATGAACGATGAAAAAAATAAAAATACCATTGTCTCGACCTAGCTTTGATACCAAGTTGTAGAATCAAATTAGCTCTAATACCAATTTGTTGGATTGAAGAAGAGGAGAAAACAATATTAAAATTTTATTATCTTTAATTTCTTTCTCACTTGCTTTTGGCTTTTCATCTTCTTTTTCTTTAACAGTTTTCTCTCTCATCTGCTCCTCTTCTTTTCTCGCCTTCTCTTCCATTAATTTTGAGTTCATATCGTCCATCTGTATGTAAGAAAATTTTGTCAGCTAATGTCAATTAACAAGTATGATCCAATAGTACTTTTGCTGAAATTGTGAACTAGATAAATACTATCACATGGGTCATAGACATCAACTGTGAATATAGTTAGATTTACAGTCTTTTTGGTCTATATAAATCATGATCCAACTTGCAATCACCAACTTCAACATACGACATGTCTATTTATAGTAGCATACATTTTTTTGACATCATTTTTCAGCACACATACATGTTCTTTTTAAAGCTTACAACTAAGATTAAAATTTGTGAATCCAAGTGCACTCAAGTCCATTGAGTTTCAATGTTGTTTATCATAAACAAAATGTAAAATAATAGGTCTGAAAGATATCATACAAGCAAGTTAGCTTTATATTAATGTTAAAATAAATATGTGCACTCAGTTATAATGTTCAGTCATGCTAATCCAAAAAATCCTTTTTCCAATGACATATCCAAAAGAACTTGTCATTACCTGTTGGAATTAAAGAGGAGGTGAATACTTAATTTTCTTGCAATAGTATCCAGAGACGACCCGAGTGGAGAGGTCGACGAAGAAACCAAGAGTACTTGTTGATGGTCAGAAGAATCAATCAACTGAAACAGTTGAGCATGCCCAACCAGATACAATTGAAAGTTGTGAGCAAGTTTATCTACGGAAGACGATAAAAAAAAACAGCAGTTCGATGATTTGTAAACTTTATATTAGCACATCAAGTTTAAGGAAGGGTGTTAGAAACAATGAAGCGTCTGTTGGAAAAATAACCCAAAGAGAAGCACTTGGAGTTCAAGAACAACACATTAAGGGGGAGAATGTTAGTAATGTGTGTAATAATTAATATTTGCATTGAAATCATGTATCTAGAATACTTAAGAGTCATGTCTTTTGAATCAAAAGACATGTCCATTAATATTTGAAAAGATGAGTAAACCACTATATATATGTGGTCATTTTGTATGTTTGAAGCAAGATAATACACATTATAAGTAATCTAATTTATCTTCCTCCAACATTACCTTCCTTTATGCCACCGCAAATAGAATCAACATAAGTTGACAGTTTGCATACTTGGGTTGAACATTGAATCAAAACAGATTATTTTTATTTACATCGAAATTCAAACACTAAAACAGATTATCAAACAAATATTTTTAGATAATTATTGGAATTGCTTTATTTCAGGTGTAACCACCATCTGCTTATTACACAAACAAGTGAAAGAATTTACTGGAATTAGTTATAACGACTACTGCGCGCTGCCATCCTGGAATTGTTGAAAGTGGTCCTTCTGTTTTTATTCATTTGTTGCTTGCTGACTAAGAAACCTTGCTGGTTTTTTACTCTTTTATACTCAGGGATGGGGAAAGGAGCCTGCCCACATAACCTTGTACGATGGAAATTTTTGGCGTATGGAGCCTGCTCACATAAACTTATCATGCATATTTTTAATTTTTTTCACAGAAATTGTACAATGCAAATGCCTTTCTTGAAGCTGTTAAATTGCCACAAATTATGTATGCTTTATGGTTGAATCCTGTTATGATGAATACTCTTTTTTTTTTTTTTTTTTCCTTTTTTTTTTTTTAAATAAGTAAATTTTTCCCCTGGTTTTGTATGGATGAGTCATGGTAGTCACATAATTTGATAGTGGTAATCAACGTGGCTGTTGCCAGGGCCTCTTTGCTCATTACGGATGAGAGACAAAAATGATAGTTAATAATATTGATGATAAGATGCAATCTAAATTAAAAAACGCAAGTAGGGATGGTTCCTGCAAGCATCTAAGAAGATAAAAAACGAGACACTAGATTACAATAAAGAAATGAGAATGACGCACATGACACGTTGAAATTTGTGCGATGCCTGAACTTAGGTCGTTTACAATGGCTATTTACTTTTTTTTATTGGGCGAAATGTAACATGCTGAAGTTGGTTATTGATGTAGTGTGACGTTGAGATTCACATACTCATAAACACATGTTATTACAAGGAAAATTAGAATCCCATGAACCATCAAGTCTTTTAAATGTAAATTGCACACGAGGCCGTTAGGTCGAGTGCATATATGTTTGGGTGTCATGTTTCGTGTCAAAAAAAAAAAAAAAAAAAAAAAAAAAAAAAAAAAATTAAATTAAATTACTGATAGGATGAAAATTTTATTCATTGTATAGGAAAATTCATCACAAGCAAATAAGCAATGACAGTGAAAATTAGTGACTTCATTTGATGTATTAACATTTGAACTGTTATATTAATGCATCAGATATTGACATACCTCAGAAGGCTTGGATTCCAAAAAATACTGTCATATCATGATCCTTGCTTCTGTATTGCTAATAAACTATATCTATTATAATCTAGTTACATAAATTGTTACCACTCACACTTACCTGATTATAATTCTTCTCTTACGGGTGAAGCTTGAGAGGTTGACTCAAATGTATGTTTAAGAGACAAATCATCGAACGTAATAACTGCATTTGAGCGGTTTAGCCTATTAGCTTTCTTAAGCATTGCTTCATTTTAGACAGAACGAGTTCAATAAAAACCAACAAGATATATTCTGACAGATGGAATATTAGAACAATTTAAAGCTACTTATGGGAATGAGATATTTAGAAACAATATCAAGAACCAACTCAACTATTACAAGTTTAATCACCTTGTTTAAAGAAACACAGATAGGAGAATAACTCTAGCCCATGATATCATAACTATCCACGTCTGTTCTTATACTCCATGGCCTCCTTAATCTTCGATGAATCTACCCAAGTAACGAAATCTTCAAATGTTCCCACTCACCGGATGGATCCGTTATTGCATTTGACGCAACAAGCACACGCCACTGATAGATCTAAGTTACTGGCTTACTGCTGCTTTCAGATGCGGTGCAAATTTGAGGCATACCAAGGCCGATGACCATATTTGCTTTTATCACAAGATTATACCATTCAGATATATGTAACCTAAAGTCATTGTTTCTCGTTTTGCATCATTCAAGCATGAATTTTTTTTGCTGTGTTGAAATTCTCTTGGCCTAGAAAACGGAAAGAGGACTGACAATGCTCTCCTTTGCTCATCTGTAAACGCAGCGGACAAGAGGAGCAACGACTTAAGAATTTGGGCGTAGGATCTATAAATAAAGGAACGAAAAAAGATGCAGCGGAAGTGGGGGGAAAAAGGAAAACTTAAGCGCGAAATGAAAATGAAAGCGGAGCGAAAACGAAAGTACGGGGTAATGTAAAGTCATGCACAAGAACCCGACATATTTACAATTTGTTGGGCATATGAAGTTTACAGCGGACCCTCCATGATAGATTGGAATTTAATTAAAAAAATCCCCAGAAAAACAAAACTCTTAAGACAAAGCATTAAATTATACTTAAATTTATTTAGTTTGAGAAGATATTATAAATCCATGAGTTAATCAGCTGAATCTATTGTTTGGACCAACTTGATAAAAGTTGGTGTATTGACTTATGAATTTTTAATAGGTGGATATACTAACCAAATAAGTTAATGTAAATTAAAGTATCATTCATGGTTTCAGTAGTCGTTTATTCTTATTTTACAAATATGAAGAAATAATGCTTAAGAGATAATATGAAATTCAATTTTCTCTATGCATTTCCACCAATCAACATTTTTGTATTATGAATGGTGAATGCTTTTGTTTATAGTAATGCACAACTGAAAAGTAATTTGATTATAATGTTTCCTTCTATGTACTCAATTTACAGTTCATTTAAAGCCATTTTTCTTACATAATTTCAAGTTTGTTCACATTGGACTTCATATAAAAGACTCATTCTAGATTTCTTGATTCAACCATTGTGACATGACATGCGATATTTTCTCAAAATTATTTAGTTTCTAGAGAAATACAATTGTGGCTCTCCTATTATTGCCATGATTCCCTTACTTCACAGTTTTGAGTTTTTCACAGTAAAAATTTCTTTGGTAATTCACATAAATGTAAGCCAAAATGTCCTAATAAAAAGTAGTTTGTTTCTTCCAAATATTTTGGCTTACATTCGTTTACTATGATGATATAATTTGTTTAGATTTTGTTTTCTGGGATTGTAGGATAATTTGTAAATGCAGGCTAACTTCTTTTGACAGTATTGGGCTTTCTACAATTTTAAATTTTTATTTTGTTGTTGTACTTCTGGTGATAAAACATAAACAAATCAAGCAATTGAACCACTTATTAATAAGGCATTCCAAATAATTTGAATTTAGGAAATGTAAGCATTTCCTGATGAGTTTAGGCAGTGAAGTGTGTGGGATCCATTCCAAGAGTTTTCCTTCGATAAAGAAATTCAGCATGCAGTTACTGCAAACAGTAAGATGTCTTTCATTGCATGGTCACATATCAGACACCAAAGTAAACTTTTCTGGTTTTATCTTGCCCTCTTACGCTTTTGCTTTGTTCTGTCCTTGATTTTACTTACTGGATATAGCTAAATTTTACTGCTATTGCATTTTAACAATATTGCTTTCAAATAACTGCCTCTCTGCTACTTTTACTACATACCATTTGCTTCTACTGCTTTTGAAATTTACCAATGTCTTAAAAAGTTAAGAAGTTACATAAAATTATTTATGAAAGACATGAATTCTTTATAAAAATGTTTTTTGCTTTTTATAACCTGTAGAATATGTCAATTATATTCTTAATTTTATTGTTTTAAAATTATACAACTTAAATAGTTTAGAAATTTCTACGAACTGACTATTTCTTATATTATTATCCTACGAAATAAAATATTTCATATTGACTAATGAAAAAAAATTGTTTGATTTTTTTTTTTTTTTTTATCATCACATGTATATTTATGATTATCTTACCACGTCGACCTTTGATTATTACAACTGTATGCGCTGAGTAGATCTTAAATTAGTAAAACTTAAAACTATATGTGGGTGGCTTTCACTATTTTCTCTTCACCTCTTCCCTTTTCGTCATATTATTTCCTTTAAATTCAGTCTTCTTACTGATTTTAATCTCTTCCTGTATGTATTGAGAAAATTCCAAAATACTTAGATTTTTAGTATTTCTATCCCTTCATGTTTAGAATTTTTTTGTTATTTTGAAGTCTGTATGATTTATAGGTCCTATTTTTTGTACCGTGATGATTATTAAACTATTGCACATAGTTTTATAATTTAGTAATTACTACGATCCTTGATATTGTAGTATTAACTGATAACTAAATGTATGCCTAATTTATTTGACCTGTATACGAGTAAATGTGTATGGCAAACCATCCACCTCTATATATGATATATTCTGCTAATTGCATGTCTTAAGATGACCAAATAACATAAGATATGCCAGTGTATTTAACTCACGGCGCATTCCATTTTTAGGCGCTTATGGGGAGAATTGTGTGCTTGGTAATTAAATGTTGACAAATTAGATTATTCTCTTGATACTCATCTACAGTAATACTTTTCTGCATCTTTCTGCACAGTCATTCACTTTGAGCTCCTGTAAGGCTGTACCCATTTGTAGTAAGCAAATTTGTTGAACCTTGAATATTTCAAATATGACTTTGTTTCTATTTCTACCCCAAGGATGAAACCATATTTCCTTTAGCTTTCAGTTTTGTCTGTTGGATCTGGCCATGTTTTTCCTCTTTTTTCTCCCTTTACAGTTTGAACATCTAAGTTCTGCATTTATGCTACTGGCCTTCCCAGCTACCATTTATATTACGATAGGAAATACAAATCATAAGCATTAGTTGATTTTAGTCCTTATACACTTTGGAATTAAAAAAAAAATCAGTTCAATTTTTTTTTTTTTTTTTTTTTTTTTTTTTTTGGACATTTATAGACTTAACCAAATAAAATCTAATTACTTTTAATTGTAAGACAAACTAATTGTAAGTATATATGATTAATACCAAGTTTAAAAGATACCATTTTTTTTAACTGTATCAACACCATTAATGGTGCTTTGGACCACTAATGTATGTTTATTGTTCACAGTTTTCCTTAGTTCTACAAATAAATGAATAAATGAATAAAAGTTACCGTCCTCCTTAATTTTGGAAAAAATATCGACTTGATTTACAATCAATTCACTCAATAATCAATAGGCTAAAATATTGATAATGTGCTTTAAAGAATCACCGTTTCGATATAATCAATACCAGAATAGAGTAGAAAATAGTATATTTGCCAAGTTTCTTAATTTTGAAAGTTTTAATTATGCCATTTTGAATTTTTGTACCTATAACATAATATTGTATTGAAAAATGACATGGACAACAAATATTCGGATAAAATTAGAATTAATTTTAGAAACTCTTATGTTTGAAATTTATTCTCAAAAAGGTTTTCAATGGTTCCAGTTGTTTTCGATATATACACATAACTTCCTACATATTGTCAAGTAGACGACACAATTTACTGCCATCATCCAGTTTTCACTGAAGAATATATATTAAGCATGTTCATAGATCCATATCCATTCTATATGCAGTGTAAATAGAAATACAATTGTGGCTCTCCTATCATTGTCATAGTTCCCTTTCTTCACAGTAAAAATTTCTTTGTTGACCAAAGCTTAGTTTTAAGCACCTAATTTTGAAAAGGGAATTTTGACTATTTCTATGTTTACTTACCATGAGAAATATAGTTTCTGCTTCTTGCTGAGTCCAATAAAGTTTTTGAATTTTGCTTACTTTAGTGTCTACGCATATCGATGATCTGCTGTTTTCTTACCTTATGAAGCCATGCAGTTCCAATGCTCTTAAATATTTTGCAAGTCTGCAAATTACTTAGTGTCCCTATAAGCAATTACCACCTACATCGGTTGCCCATGTTTTTGACTGATGAAAGCTTCAATAAAATGACGACTGGACATGATCATCTTCAAGTGAAAACAATTTTGAAGTGTGTTTCCCGTCATGTTGTCGGGTAGATTACGTGTTTCAATTCTTAGTATGTTATTGATCCTTCCATTATACTAACATTTATGTAACTTTAAAATTTTCTCTGTTATATTTTGGAGCTTTGTCATGATGGTATTTTGAAAACTTTTGACAAAAATATGAATTCAACAGCATCGTCACAAATATTTCTTGCAAACGTTCTTTCACTTTCTATTTTCTTCACAGTGAGGAAATTAACCCTTCTGTAGATTAAAAAAAATTATACTGTTTGCTACTTGCCAATATTTCATCTAACATTGCATACATATTTAGATTATTGATTTACATGCTACACATATTCAAAATTAGTATTTTTTCACTACATTAGTGGTGGAATACAACTACAGACTCAGATAGCTAATCCAATATAGTAGTAGTGACCATTGGTCATGCTCAGACTTATGAACTGCAGGCAGAAAAGAACAACGCATAGTCCAACATTTTCAATTTGGTTATGCATATCAACATTACGTGTTGTACCCTTTTGTTTTTAAACGCAACGAACCTTGCATTCTTCTAACTTAATTGCATACAACACTTATCTTATAGCACATGTTTGTGCTCTCATCATATCAGCATCCTTCAGTGCAATATTAATTAGGTACTGACTTCATATATGTTATTGGTTGAAATGTACAGTCATTGATAAACCATATTGCGTAAACCTTAGTTGAACATGCTGATTTAACAACTTATTTTCAATTTTTCATAATGCACACAATCCATCATTGCAAGGAAAATTTATGAACACATAAGTAGCAACGATGTATGTGCACCGACCATAAATTTCAACATTGACCTGTAGTATGTCCAACGAACAAATCAATCTCTAATTTGCGTACGTATGCTGATATATAACCGTACGTATGCTGATATATAACTGTAATTCTATAGACAGGTTTGTCGCATGGTTTAATATTTCTATATGTCGTAACATTAATTCTTCATCTACCTGATGCAATATTCTCAAGTAAGAAACAAAACACAACAATTTTTTTGAGCAATACCCGCGTGATAAAGAATACCTGATGCAATAAAATATCAAGGTGTGAAATATTATATTATTACTGTTGTTATTAAACTACGGTGTTCATTATTGACAATCGAATGGTCATGCCTGTTGAAAATGTCAATTGAAACATGTATCCATTAAACATGCTGGCAATGAAAGTTCGTTTAACCATCTTGATATTACAAATTCGAACTAAATGGCTATATTCGAAAAAATTAATAATCTTTCACTTACATTCAACTATATTTGGATGAATTCAAAAACAGACATTGATTGTTAGTAAAACAGTTTATGCTATACTATATGCCTTGCGGAAATTAAAGAAAATTAATATAATTACATTATTTTTCTTCGTATTAAGACACCATGGAACATATGGCATGGCTAAATCAGAATTAACTACCTATCGCTTATACACTGTAATGTCACAGGTTCCTAATTAACGTGGATGCTTATTTAAGGAAGTAAGATTTAGTTAATTGTTTCACAATGCATGATTGATTCCTAAAAAAGGTATAACAAGTTTTTAATTGTAATTACCTTTTCGAATTTATACCAGATTTATGCTTGGCCTAGGAATGGCTTTGTAGGATGATAGTTTTTTAAAAACGGTTTTATATATAGCAAAATTTCAACTGTTTTACCATTAGCCCATCCTACCTTTCACCATATGCGCGCGTGTGTGTGTGTGTGCGCGCACACACACATGTATGAATAAGGATTTCTTAAAGCTTAATGTCTACTTTCTATATTAGTTAACTTGAATGATTCTTATTATTCGAAGTACAATTCATTTTGAATATAGTTTTTCGCTCTCTGTTATAACATTAGTTAAGTATGATACACATATTTAGAAACCACAATCTTAGGTATTACATATCATATAAACCATATCATTGATATATGTACCCATTTATCACTATATAACACATGTAAACTAGGTTGATTTCTGTGTTCCAACTGGGAACTGGGATAACGAATGATTGTAAGCCTTGGTGTTCGCTTCTATGTTATTGGAGATTAGATGGAAGCATGTAAGCATAACTAGAATATGAATTAGCCATTTATAAAAAAAAAATATGCACCCAAATATCCTTCATATATTTAATAGGATTCACTGTGAAAATGGGTAAACAATAAATTGATGTTATTTATGGAATATCTGATTCTTGAATTGAAGGTATAGTCAAAAAAATTATTACCATGTAAAATTTTCATTCAGTAAGAACATAATAATTGATGAACACCCTTGGTCTTAAGATTTTCTCTTTGTCCAGTACTGTGTTAGGTTGTACTTTTGTAATTTCATCAGAAGATATATTGTTAGAAGGCACAATGGGGCTGCTGCATAGGATTGGGGCTGCTGCACGTTAAAGGGCTGCTGCACTCGGGCCTTTAGTTGAGTTGAGGGTGAAAGTGGAGGTAGGATTTTATGAAGGGATGGAGAATGAGTCATGCTTGCAAGGAGTGTTGACTAAGAGGAATAATACTAGAATACATTATTGTAAAATGAGAGATGCAGTGAATTCCCATGTAGACTGCTTCAATGGGTGGGTGAATTGTATGAGAATGTGAATTACCTTGACTGTCTGAGCTGCTGCAGGGAATCAAATTGCTCACGTGGACATGATCTGATGTAATGAATCAAAGTGAACCGAGTATTTAGCTCACGTGTATAGTGTATTTAGCATAAAGAGCAACATCATAAATTTTACATGGTTACACTTAATAAATTTAGCTCACACGATCTGATGTAATGAATAAATTGCTCACGTTTATAGTATTATTCATACCTCAAGGCTTTTTGTTCCTAAATTCAGTTGTTTATGTTTTTTTTTTTTAATTATTCTTTCTGATATGCACTTTACATGTGAAAATTTGCATTGAAGTTTTACTTTAATTTGCCTTTTTTTGCTGAGATATTATTTAAGTCTTACGTAACCTTCAATGGTTGATAACATTCTTATTGCAATATGTTATTCCAACTAATCAATAATTGTATTTTAAATGTTGATGGGTGTCCTCTTGAATAAAAGTTATTTGATTAAACACAAAAAGAAAGACACAACCTCAACCGTTGGATATTTTTGTCTTTATATGGAGGGATAAATTCATGGGGTGATCCAATGGTGCGAATTAGTTGTATCACCAATTGTGTCAAAGTTATGTGTTTAGATAGACTTTCCTCTATATATATACACGCACGCACGCGCGCACACACATAAACTCATATGACAATATTATTTCCAAAAAGTGAGCCATAAGACACTCAAAAACCATGCATAAACAACTCTAACTCTGCACCTCATTATTGACTAAAACTATGACATGGAAGAAGGATCGCAGACCGACTTTGTAAAAACATATAAAAGGCTTGGTACTAACTTAGTAAGTTGCACTAATTTGTAACATGAGAAGGGGAGGGGGGGGGGGGACAACTCTCATTATTTTCAGCAACATATTTACATATTGATATAACATAAGTGTTGTTGCATGTCAACGTTCAAGCTGAGCATGGAACCATGAAAGACCCATACATACAATTTAAAATTTTGTTTGTTATTTTTTTATAATTATAATGTATCACTTATGAAATAGTATATTTGAAACCTTTGTACATATTATGTGATCAATAAATAACCAATTTTCAAAAGTAAAAGCTCTATGTTATATGATATTACAAATCAAATACTATAGTTTAAATTTCGTTGTTTTTTGAACAAAAGAGTAGTGTGAATCTTAAGTAAAGACTACGATGTAAACTGCTAATCATATATTCAGTATCATGAATACTTTGTTTTTCAAATAACCTTGAATAGAGTATTTAATGTACCCTGTGTACTTCTAGCAGTTCATTCGGCTCAATTTTCAGTAAAAACTTTTAAAACATGGATCTTTTGATGGTGCATGTTTTAAATTTATGCATACATTAACTTAAGTGATTATATTTAATATCTGTTACTTATTTACAATAATCAATATAATTAACAATTAAATATGTTGATTAATTATTACCTATTTGCTTCTAGTTTATTATTAATTATAAATTACCATTTACAAATTATTAGGTAAATATTAATTCTAAATTACTAATTATTAATGATTATAATATTTAAAGCAATACTATATATAAGTAAATACAAAGCGTTATTTTGCAACAGATTTGCGTTATAAAATGGCAGGATTAATATACTGAAAATATTTAACTATATTTATTAGTTATTTAGTATTAATTATTGATTATAAAAAAAATATTAAATATTAATTTTTATCATTAAGTACTAATTTTACTTGAATGTATAAATATTAATTAGTATTATTAAGTATATTTATTATTTGTTAAATGAAATCATTTAATTTTAAATATAATTTACTAATTATTAATAATTAACTAAAATAAATTATCAAAAATAAAAAATAATTGTTGATTATTTACAACAATTAGTAATTATAAATTACTTATTGATAGCATAATTTTACAATTAGTAATTATTAATTATTTAATATTATTATTTAGTATTAATTATTATTATTAAGTACTATTTAAATTTATTACTTGATCATTAATATTCCTTATTAACTGTGAATTATAAAATATTGCTCTTAATTGTTGATTATTAATTTTTTGTACTCATTATATATTAACAATAATTTCAACTTATTTATTAAAAACTAAATATCACTTCCTAAGTATTAAATTTTATTACTAACTAAATTGTAGTCTTAATTATTGCACAATTAGCAATAATTAATTATTGTTTTTATGACAAGGTTTTAATTAATATTGTTAATAATTAGTTACAGTAAATTATGTATAAGGATGTATATAAGCTGTTGTTTATGATCATTGATATGTGCGTTTGCTTTTATTAAAACAATTTGAAATTACTTTAGTTCACATAAAACCATTCTAGATAACATTATTTGCTTCGGGACATTTGCTTCGGTTCCTAAGAAACTGAAGCAGATAACACTATTTCTTCGGTTGTAAGGACAACCGAAGCAAATAACATTATCTACTTCAATACATTTGCTTCCGTTGTTAATACAACCGAAGCAATTAATACTATTTTCTTTTGTTGTCAGCACAACCGAAGCAAATAACAATATTTGCTTCGGTACACTTGCTTCGGTTATAATCTTAACTGAAGCAAATGATATTATTTGCTTCTGTTATGGGAACAATTGAAGCGCATGAGGCGACACAACAGAACTATTTTGTGGTAGTGAGGATACATCCTTTCAATTGCAGCCCACTGAGAAGAATCTATTGGATGACATATTTTATCATTTTCACTCTTATGATTGTTATGCCATCTTAATTGCTCCAATGTTTCCACGGACATAAACATTCTTTTCAGTCTTGGTATTATTGGAAAGTATCTCAAGACCATTGTAGCTACTTTGGCTTGCTTTCCATCTTCCTTTATCTTGTTTTTTTTCCAACGAGATTTTCCACGTTTCAGACATAAATCACTTTGTGCGAGCTTTTTCCTAAAAAGACAACAATCATTTACACATGCATGTATTTGGGTATAGCCTAATCCAAATGATTTCAGCATCTTCTTTTTTGCATACATCGAATCACGAAGCGTGTTTTCCATAGGCAGCATATCTTTTAGAAGTTTAAGAAGTTCCATAAATGCTGTGTCACATACACCATTTCAAGCTTTGTGCTTGTAAAGAAGTATTGTAGCCGACAACTTAGTGTGGCTTGCACAATCAGGGTACAAAGGAATTTCAGAATTGACTATAATCTCCTTAATCTCTACCCCATGTCTTACATTAGACTTCACACCATGTCTTACATTAGACTCCACCCCATGTTTTACGTTAGCACAATCTTCTATATCGTCATTATATACTTGTGTCTCTAAGTACATTCTATATGTATCTGTCACTTCCTCTCCTTCATTTTTTTAAGGGCGTGCCTCCCCGTGAAAAATCCATACATCATATGTCAGGTCAATTTCAAAACAAATCAAGTGTGATACAACATCCTTTGGTGATTGGCGGATAAGATTCCTACATTTTATACAAGGGCAAATAATTTTTGTTGGATTTCCCTTCCGTTCTGCATGCTCATATACAAACTTCCGAACAGCTTGCCTATATTCTTCAGACATTTTATGATGAGATCGATAATCAACCCTAGTAGTAACACATATAAAATTGAAATTCAAAACTGATAAAACCTTGGTAGGTGGATCCATGCTTTGTCCATTTTGATAATCCTCTGATGTCAGAACCTAAAGAAAAGACGTTATGCCCATCTTGATAATCCATGCATTATGTTGCATACAACTATAAATATTTCTTGACGGTCGACAGCTAAGATTCCTACATTCTGAAGGGTAGTAGCAGCCTTGGCGGTGCTGCCTTGCAACACAATGCCATATGCTGGAGCCTCTCAGTACTGCTTGCAATGGCTTATGTTGCTGCCTTATAGGCAATTCAATGCCTTCTCGGTAGGGGAAAAACTCATCAAATAAGCTAGGCGAAGGTGTTCAAGCTTATGGAAGAAGGCGGTTTAAGGTTTTATAAGTTTGCAGGACTGAAATAATGTTATTGCCAATCATGATGCAGTGTACACCACAACTATACAAAAAGGATATATAAAATAGCGTAATTTCAAGTAAAACCAATGTGTTCTTGCCAATTCAGTATTCAGCGCTATGTTGGTCAAATCATATTATGTTAATTATTAGTTTATAAACAATGATAATTTGTATAATAGGTTTTAAAAACTAGGTTATATTTGAAAAATACCTTATTTTAATTTAGAATATGGACCTGTTGTACAAATCCTTGAGTATAACATAACTTAAAAATGACATTGGCAAAATGGTTTACAATGTCATTTCTAGATCAAGCTATTCAGTATTTTAGTTAGAAAAACATATTTATGTAGAGTAAGTACTAATATTTCTGGTTATTCTAGAAAACATACATCGTTTGTGATTGATCTTTATTAATAGTTCGAATATACGATCTTTTAGTCTTACAAAAAAAATACTAATATTTATTACGAGATGGAAATTTGTAAATGTAATTAAGGTTATAAACTCTATTCCAACAAAAAAAACATTATTTTAACGAGATTTTTGGGCATATGCAATGCATGTGCATATAAAGTCCTTTATTAATTATTAAACTTGTAATAGTAGTTAGTAATAAAAAAAAATCTGTATTTTCATATGTAATGAAATAAGGTAATTATAAGTGCTCAAGCTAATACCATGTTCTTTTATCAATTGTTAACCGAGTAGCCAAAACAGTTAATAAGAAACTAATGCAGTGGATTATACATGATTCCCATGTTACAATATGGACTGTTTGCTTTGCTTTTTAGTTTATCACAATTTATGCAGCAATGCGCAACGATGAGTAGTGATGCGCAGTGTAGCTAGACATGCATCATTGCTCATGAGTGGTCGTTTCCTCACTCATGTCTCTTTAATCCTTAACGCATCCATGCTAAATTTGTTTATTTTCCATAGGAAGTAAAACAAATGCAGAGATAATTAGCTACTTGTTATCTTGTGGTTATAGTTTGAGAAGGGTAGTAGAACGAAAATGGAAATAGGCACAAGAGAACATGTCAAAATTGTAATCTTTATGATGCTTTCATATCCTATGTACGAAATAATTTACAAATAACATATGAAGAAAAGGTGTTTTTTTAAATTAAGAGGGGTATTTGTCACATGTGGCAGGTTTAGTTTGATTAAATAGAAGAATAAAAGTTGTGCAGCTAATATTAATTGTACAAACTGCAACATAATAAGGAATTTTGACCCACTATTAGAGATGTTTGACCCACTATTTCAGACATAAAAGTCATGCAACTAATGTTAGTTATAGAATGTTCTTACAAGGTCTTTCTATTTACTTTCCAAAGTAGGAGCAAAGTTAAGAGGGTAGTGTTAGTATAGTGCGGTGTTTAGTAACAGGGGAAGTGTTAGTACTCCTATGCTGCTTTGCATGCATACTATAGACCAAATTTATATGTTAAGTTAAAGTGTCATTATCTACTTTAATCCAAGATGTGTGATACTATTTTATGTTCATTGTTTATATACCAAATTTATACATGCAACACTACCATAGAATGTTTATGCAATTAAATATTTATGCTCGAATTAAGTATTACACATGCAACACTTGCAGAAAATTTACACATGCAACACTTGCAGAAAATTTATACATACAACACTTGCAGAGAATATTTATACATGTGAATAATACGATATAGATATATTAACCGCAATTAAATATTTAGCAAAGAATCAAATTTATACTTGCAGAGAATCAACATTATCGGGATACATAAATAACAAGTTTAACGGGCAGATATCACTTGCAAGCAGATGTCTGAAACATACAATAATTACAAACAAAAAAGAGTAGAAATCATACCTATTCACTCTTCGACGATTACGATCCCTGAATTCCACCGAATTCACCTTCGACTTTGTAGGCAAGCGTCTTGGATGGATTGGAGAACGATCTGGAGAACAATCGAACTGAGGATTAGTTTTGTCGTACAATAATCGAACTGAAATTAGAAGTACAAAAAAGAAAGTAGAAATCATACCTATTCGTAGTAGATTAGAACTACAATCGAACTGGAGGGACTGGAATTAACCGAATACTGGATTTGCCCTAGTTTTTTGTTCGAAGAAGATTTCGTTTTCTCTACTTGTAGGGAGAACAATTGATGAAATTAGCCGTTTTCAAATGAGGAGAGGAGAATACGAAGCGTATTAAACAACCCTTGAGAATTAGCCGTTTGCCCAATTTTGCACCAATCAGTTTGTATAACAATCTTTTTTCAAACTCCTACATTGGAAAGTGCTTTTATATAAAAAAAAATATAATTAAAAACTTTAATAAATAAGTTATCCTATTAGATAAATTTACTGCTCGTGATATTAAACAAAACTGCTAACAGCTATAGATATAATTAGTAAGTTTTCAATTTTGATTTTTTTATAGTATGTTGGTTTTAATGAGATTTTTTCAATTTTGAATATATGTTACATAGTAACAGCTATGATGTCAAGAAAGCTAAATGTTGTTGTCTTGAAAAAGTACTAATTAATGGATGTAGTTATTCGTGTTATCAAGAGAAATCAAGGCAAAGTTGAAATGGATTTGCATTTGTTTGGTACTTGGATTTATGCATCTAAACGGTTTGTTGTTAGACTTAAAGGTCTCAAAAGATCTAGAAGCTAAAAGAAAAAAAATCATTGGAAGTGAATTTATCTATACTTTTGATGATTTTGCACAAAAATCGGAAAAGAACTTAGGAAAAAAACATGCTTTTCATGTTAAAGGAATTCTACGTCCAGATGTTATTGAGTCATGTCCTCCCGAAAGGGTACCAGTTCATATGTCCCCAAAAATTGTGGGTCCTGTCTCCACTGAAATCCAACCATATATTCTATGTGTGAACCCAATCTTCTATTATTTATAAACAAATAATGAAAGGTTGTGATTTGATAGACATATGAACATGAAATTTGAGGACAGATGAATCGGCCTCTCCTAAATGTGGGATGTCTCATTCTTATGTCAGTGACTTATTAACATTAATGTTACTACTAATTCTGGATGTCAAATATCTGGAAAATGTCGATAAATAAATAATGTTAATTAATTTTGTTATATAACTGAATTGTTGCTACGATAAAGTTATATTTATCCTCAATTTCATTCTCATTATTTATTAGTATATATTACTTTGATGATTTAATTAACAATAATATTATTATTTTTTGTATAAAAGCCTTGTTTTTTAGTTTAGGCACCAAAACTCCTATGACCGGACCCGATAAGCGGTTAAGAGTTTTCAAAAGTTTATATTTTTTTTACTAGTAGTAAACTATATATATAATTAGGGAATTGTTATTGACACTCCAAATATTGTTAAAGGGGGTCAATTTTTTTTTTTAAACAAGATTTTTTAAGGGGAGTACCAATGTAGAGAGCACCCCTTTAACAAATAAAGTTTATTTTACTAAATTAGCCTTTTTTACAATAATTTCTTTTTTAGTTGTTAACCAAAAAAATTATATGGTATATTAGTCAAACTACATCAGATTTTTATACCAAATTATCAATAATCTTATTGGTCGATATGCATCAGATCAGATGAAAATATATCATTCATAGGAAGTCGATATACATATATTGAACAATTATTTTTTAATACTATATCACGTTCTTCGTTCACACCATTATTCCTCCTCAAACGACCGCTTTTTTGGTTTTCAAATAATTTAAGGATTTGTTTTTTTGCATTTGAAATTGATTGAGATTTGGGATGGTAACTGATGTTATTACGAGGGTAAAAGGGAACGTAAAAGATTAAGTATGTGACCCTTCCTAACATTATTTTTATGATTGGAGTGTTTTTAAAATTTGACCCCCTTTAACAATATTTGGAGTGTCAATGACAATGCCCTATAATTAGTTAGTGATTGCAGACTTTAGCGTAATTAATTCTTATATACCCAATTTCTATTTGAGTAAAATTAATTTAAGTTCTAACTAATTAGTAATTATTTTGTATAATTAATTGATACAATAATAATAAATGAAACTATTAGTTAAAGAAAAATTTACAATAATGAAATTAATCTTGAAAATTATTTATTTATTGTAACTGTTAACTAGTAAAAAATTAATTATTATAAATAATTCATTATAATTTAATGTTAATTATCAAATGTTAATATCTAATATGTATATTGTTAGTTTTTGATTTTGAACATTAATTTTCAATATAATTAAGATTATTATTATCAAATTAGAAACATTTAATATCATGACTAATTGAGATAACATCACTAATTATCAATGTAATATAACTAATGGTTAAAATTATAGTAAGATATTAACAACGGTTATTTAATGGTCGTTGTAATATACAAGTTCCTGTTGTAAAATTCATATCTTACAGCGGGCAGGGAAAGGACGTTGTTATATTGTTATCTATTACAACGGTCAAAAGAAGATTGTTGTAATAAGGACCTATTACAACGAGCTAACAAAATCTGTTGTAAAAATAACGTTGTCCGGTATAACTATTAAAATGTTTAGGAAATGACCGTTGTAATATCAATTTTTTACAATGATCTTTTTATGCCCGTGGTAAAACAGACGTTGTAATAGGTCTACTTTGTTGTAGTGTGAATAAGGGAAGTTAATTAGGTAGTATGGAAAAAAGCAATGGATCAGGAGCGGTTCTGTGTTTTGCAGATCAGGTGTCAAGAAGATTAAAAAAAATATGGAGAGGAACGAGATGCCATTATTTCGAAAGGGGATTGTTAATGATACTTCAATTTTTGTTAAGGAGGGGAGAAATATAATGGAACTCAATATTATTTATTTATTGTTAAGGGTGGGGTCATATAAAAAATGAACAATAAAAATAGATGAATGTACCTTTCCCTACGTCATCACGTACTGCTTTACTTAAACCCTATCATTAAAATGAATCTTGAAAAACCAATCGACAAAAACCGCGTTGCTTTAAAAATCAAACTTTATCGCCTTTATTCACCCATGCAACTTTCCTCTGTCACCATTACGTTATCAAATTCCATTTAATTCATATCTAGCATTAAATTAATATTCTCCATTAATAAAATTCAGTTTAAGGCTTAATATTTAAATTAAGGAAGATTAGAAGGTTAATATTAGAATTTTTATTTTTAAGTTTAAGAGGTGGCTAATTTATTTTGCTCCCCATAACAATTTTAAAATAAATTAAAATTATAACAACCCTTAACTAAAATTGAATTCACATTAATAATTCCCTTTTGAAATAGGGGAATAACAACAATGCCACATCAGTTTATTAATTTTCGTGCTTTCATCTCTAAGGGTGCATTTGCGTTATGCGAATGCAGGGTATTTTAGCGGATCGTTTAGTTAAGCAAAGAATGCATTTGCAGGTTTTAAGTCGACCAAATTATTTTTGTTTTTTAATTAATTAATTAATGTTTAAAACTAAACAATTAGATTAGGAGGAGGAGCCAAAATCTGGCTATTGGGACAACGGTCCAAAATGGACAATTATTGTTTTCGACGTGTTGGAAAGGTTAACGGACCAATTTTTTTAACCCTAAACACATCTTAAGTAATATAAAGATTGGAACTTTTATAATTAAAAGAAAAAAAAGGGAGGGGCAGTTCTTGAATGTGTAATGTTAAAAGAAACATTTTGAACCATTGAGTTTTTGGTTGAGTGAGAGTTTATGCTAACATATTTACACGGGATACTAGTGTACTATTCTCCAGTTAACTCAAAACAGGAAACAACCGAACATACAGTAGAAAATGCACTGAAAACAATAATATATATATATATATAGAGAGAGAGAGAGAGAGAGAGAGAGGAAGGTTTCGCTACACCTCTTATATTGCACGTGAACTCTCCTCCTTAATCTCCACCACCCATTTCCCCACTCATTATATCTCTTTCCATTTCAATATTATTTCTTAGTGGGAAGAGAGAGAATGAGTGGGGAAATGGATGGTGGAGATTAAGGGGGAGAGTTCACGTGCAATATAAGAGGTGTAGCGGAACCCTTCTCATGTATATATATATATATATATATATATATATATATATATATATATATATATATCCGTACTTAATTCCAAAACATGACAAGAAAACCCTCTAATAATAAAGTAGTGTTGCTTTAATGTTTTCTAAATCCACATCTCGTAAAAGTGACTCTTCTATTTTATATACATACATTTTTGTCCCAACTTTATTTCATTTCATTTATCCCATATTGAAGCCTCACAAAAACAATAAACTAATTATAACTGCGGATAAAAATATTGCATTAGGCTTAGTCTATGGCTCACTATAATCCATGGTTACCTAAAATGGAGCTAGTGAATTATTTGGTCCAAATTTCACACTAGAATTGAAATTGTATTTAATTTTTATTAATCAATAACATAATGTATTAATGCCTATAATGTTGTCACTCATGGGTTGTGTGGTTTAGTTAAGTACATTGTCTTCCTTAAAACGTCTGCATCTAGTATAGTGCATGCTTCTCTGAAGTTTGCAATTAATAGCTTAGTTATAAGTTTGCAATTTTTTTTTAAAGCGGACAACTAACGACCTTACAAAAATTTAATAGTCTAGAAAATTAGGAAGTTTTAGTATTCCAATTTTCAAGTTAATTTTCATGCTTTTTGTGTGCAGCATGTCATAATTAAAATAAATATCTCATGACCAAGTGGATAAAAAAGGCAGAAGATGAAAAAGAAAGGGCAAATGATATAAAAAAATTTGACTTGCAAATTATTAGCGTTTTGAGATGATGGAGGACAATTGATATTTAACTTAAAAATTAGTTCTCGTTCTTATTATATAAAAACATTATATAACAAAGAAAAATGAAGAATTGAATGAATTTAATGTTAATGTTACATCGTTCATAAAACACTTTCAGTACGATATAAAACCACGGCCGGTTCCATTGTTCGGGGTGCCCTATGCAAGTTAATTTTTTTTCATCAACCTTCTCATATGTTTGAACTGCCCAACCAAACAAAGTACGAACAACTTCGGGTTAGATGCAAAATAATGCAAAGGAACAAAGCATGGGATGAAAAAACTGGGTTGTATATTATAGAACACACAATCTCTCTCAAAGACATCAAGTGCACAACTAGCCAACCAACAATAGCACAAATTTCCAAAATCATTAACTAAATTACTTAAACTTGACGTCCTCTCCATCTGATCTCGATTATGCATCTCTAGCATTGGCTTTTTAATGCGCTATGAATTCGTGAATAATTGCCTTAAATGGAAAGAATTAGTGATATTTTTTATTCTTAATTCTACTTTTCAAAGCTTAAAATTACCAAATATAATATTTGATTAAGTCTATAATTTATCCTGATTTCCTTTTGTCTTATAAATAAAATCTTGTGGATGTAAATTGTTTGAGCAGAAGTATTATGTTATGACCCAAACTTCCCGGCCGGCCTAAGCTGAACAAGAAGGCGGACTGCTTTGAGAACAAGACTAATCGGAACCCAAACAGAAGAACATTTCATTGCTTATTGCAACAATTTCATCAGAGTACAAGAATATAACAGAGTATGAACAAATAATATAATCAGAAAAATACCAGAGATTAAAATTACACAGCAGCGAAAAAATAATACATAACACAACTAAAAGAAATATACGAATACAAAGCTTTCTGAATATAGCTCCAGCTGTAGATCCAGGATCCTGGGAAAAGAAATATCTAGGAAAACCAAAACTACTAGCTGCCCGTGTGGAAAACAGGGGCATCCAGAGTTTAGGTTAAAACAATAAGCTCTAGGTCAGTCATGGGACTGATGTGAGAACTAAAACAGTTATTTAAAACTTTACTTTGAGGTTAGGTATATCAAGGGACCATGCATAAAAATAAACAGCGCAATGCTTTTTGAAAAATGAAGCTATTATAAGACTCATGTCCCATCACACAATGCAACGCAAGCCAGAGGATTGAGTTTTCCCATATAATAGCTAAACATGCTTGGTATGTTTAAAACAAATCATTTTGATGTTACTATAAGTGTATAGTGTCAAAATCAACTTCAAACATAAATGTATCAATCATAGATGGCATGAGTATTATATATCATGTCGCCATACTAGGCTCTACAATAAAAACTGAAATGTCACGTATTGAAAATTGGATTCCATCTATGAGTCGAGGCCAGGGATGGCTCCTCACCGATTCGAGACATTCTAGCAAATGCCTCAAGGCTCGGATGCTGGCGATCCCCTGGATCTTCAGGGCCGATCCTCCCTTACTTTCGAGGATTAATTATTCCTGAACACAAGTTTCTCGGTCCTATCGGACCTGTCCATCGGCCCCGTAGTGATTGATATTACCAAGAGGCCTCGCTATTCATCATCCACATAGGTAAAAATATAAATGTATGGGCTCCATACCATGACACCACTCATAGCTAGAAAGAAACGCCGTGCACTCCCTACAGTCCCGTTTTTGACTCATACCGAGGTGTGAGGCTCAGGAATTAACGCTATACTCAAAACTATGCTATTTAAAGTCGTGCTTTGATCATCAACTACAAGACTTTGCTTTTTAGCAGAAGCCTTGATCATTTGCATCTCAGCATGCCATACTGACAATTCACATAATGCGATTGATGTCTATCAATATATAACATCTAAGCTGTACGTTTTAGAGAAGGGTGTTAAGAAAGAGAATAAATTCTCCACCACCAAACAAATATATATTTAATAGAAATCAGTCAACACAGAATAAAATCTAATGTTAGACACACATCCATTTACTAGTTCGTTCTGGGTCTGAATGAAACCGGAGACACCTTATTCGTCGTCCATATGTCCAATACAGGAGATAGGTCCTCGCATATCTGGTCGATCTCCAAGTACGTCTGGATGATCACCACTTTTTACCTTGTCTTGGGTGTACAACCCAATTAAGACATCAGTAATCATCCAAACGATATGAATAACTCTAGTCTTCAACCACCGTCTTCATCGTCGACTTATCGTTGAATAATTTATTCAGAATGGGTATAAACCCGGCCTTTCCGAATAATTCATGTAACTTATAATCAAGTGCTATAAAAACACAACATACGCCTCATTCCAATTCATAATATTCTTTTATTCAAATATTCACATCATTAGGGAAAGGTTCCCATTAATTTTACCAAAGATATATTCTTTTAAATTTATACTTTAGTCTTCCTTTGGATATCAGTTTTAAACCAAATTAAGGTTTATCAACTAGTCGGGATGATCGAGCCTTACCGAAATAATCATTTGTTTTATTTCCCAATCCTAACCTATTCCTCCTCTGGAGCAAAACCGGTAATACTCCATATCTAACACCACAGTGTTATCGGTAAATTTAATTACCATTTCACATTCAAATCCAATTAAAGATTTAACTATCACCTAGAGTAAAACTGGTGGTACTCCATTCTCGATCATTTTCCTAGTTTGATAATTTAAATTATCACAATCACATTTCAATCTAATTAAAGATTCATTAAAACTCCATTTAGTTTTAATCTTCCAACAATCATTATTAATGATTATTTAACTTTGGAAACACAAACAAGCCACATCGACAATCTACACCGTACCATTGATTTCTGCCAATATATAACCTCTAAGCTCATACGTCTCAGGGAAGGGTGTTAAGCAAGAGAATAAATTTTCTACCACCAAACAGATATATATTTAGCAGACATCAACAATACAGTTCGAAATACAATGTTAGACATGTAATCCTGTCTTTAACTGGGTTAAAGAACCAATGTCATTTAAAACACAGTCCGCGATAAACCTAAAATCTCATTCCATTAATTATGGAATCTTCACGGAAAACAAATCAATATATAATCGATATCAATTTCCGTATCTGAATAATAATATAAATGGAAGAACGAAAAAGCCTTTTAAATTCCATATATATTAATAGTCTTCCTCCACAGAAGCCCACTTCGATTATTTCCAAGTCGAATTCCATTCAATTCCAATTTAATATATTAAATTGGAAAATTTTACTTTGAAAATTTTGCATTAAATCTTAATAAAAAGATTTATAAATTCCAAATCACATTTCACTGTTAATCGGGTTAAAGAACAAATGTCGTTAAAAAAACATAGTTCACAATAAACCCAAAATCACATTCCATTTTATTCCAATTACTAAATATAACTGGAAACTCTAACAATCTTAATTAAAAAACTTATTCTTTTCACACGGGGTTTAAGAACAGTGTTACTGAAGACACCATTCACGACAAACCCAAAATCTAATTTAATATTAAATATAAGGCTCTGAATAGAAATTATATCGGCTTATATTCAATATCAAATTCTGAAACCAACACATACCGTATGGGGAATAACGATATGTCTCTATCTTCCAAATTCCTAAACAATATTCATATAGTCACGGAATCCAATATCGAAGTATTCCGAAGATGATTTCTATTCAAATCCATTCCAATTCATAGATTGAAATTTTTTGGTTATATTAAAACCCTTTTACAAATCCAATTTATTTATTTAAAAATTATTGGATTTGAAATCTTGTTAATATCTAGTTCATTTAGATAAAAGTATATTTTTATCTTTATAAACGTGGAATTTTTCAACCAAATCATTTCTTATGATTTTGCACAAATTATTAATATTTTTAATAATTGAATTAAGGCCCTTTCAGTCAATTTCCATGAACGGTCATCGAACTGCACATACAGCGAACTTTTCCAAATTTGACTTGGACTTAATTCCAAATCCAACCGTTAGATTTCAAATCTCTTATATTCGTTGGAAAGAACTTTTCGATACGAACCCAAGTTTCGGGTTTTAGGAGAATCCGATGGTCGGATCTCCCGTAATGTAAATTCGAAGTCAATGGTCGAAATTCACGAATGGTCACGGCGCGACGCGTTCTATTCAGGCCGTCAAATATATAATATATATATATATATTATATATTTCGTCGATATCCATTTTAAACGTATTTTATAAATCATTTATAAATTCATTTTAAAACGATTCCCACTTTCATTTCAATTTTAAATCAAAATTGAATACTCCTTATCATTATAATATTTAAATTATAATATTTTCACAATGTCAGATTTTGAAATCACTTCCTTTTCGATATTCATTATAAAAATGAACAAATTCGATATAAATATCGATCGCGTTAAAATGGCGCATATCTAATCAACACGGCTTCACACATTTCAATGTTCTCGTGTCCATCCAAAATCGGACATCAAAATCATATTTTAATCCTGTATAAAATATTATTTTAAAATATTCGTTATTTTAAAATATCCGCTATTTCTGAATTGGGAACAGACACAGTCAGTTGTCATATAATGTTATTAATGTGGATTTCATACACACATGTACACAACAATAATTATACACAGTCAACCCTCATCCAGAATGCATTACACAACTGCATAAGCATTAAATATAAATAATTAACGCTTACTACAGTCTGTCAACCAATTGATTGACATACAACTAAACAATTGGGATTAGTGTATGTCAAATATCATCTCAATACCCGTGTGGGGTTTCAACCAACAAATACTGAATATTATTTGTGCCGTTGGGTGATGTGTAAAATTTATCGCCCCAATCAATGTCAGTTAAATGGGTATACATAAACAAATCGTTCGATTTGTAAATCAATATTTATTTTCATTTCAGGAGAATTTTATGTCATTCGTATATAGGTTAAAAATTATATTTTTAACGATAAAATATTTATTTCAACACTTGATTATTTTAGTTCATACATTCAATAAAAATGATACTTTTATTGTTCAAAAATTTTATTCAACACATGAATATTTTATATAGTTCATACACATTAAAAATTATATTTTTAATGAATAAATATTTATTTTAGAAAATTTCAGCATTATAACGGCATGATATTAAATCCGGAGTAATGTCTAGTATTACCCCTCTCCTGATACTGGCTCGCGCCATACACAAACCAATTTCAACCAAATTCACATCCAAATCAAATCCAAAGAAACAAATCAATCAATGTCCAAATTTGCACAATACAATCCAAGCAAATAACCATGGTTTGTACAATAAAATAGTGTCGGGAGCTACTAAGCTCCATCTGCAAACTAGGATATATTTGATTATAAAATAAATTGAGTGAGAAGGAGTTCTCACTTTGGGCTCCACTCAGCCATGCTTTTCTGACATTTTGAATTGTTGTTCTAATCCCAGAATTTGCAAACGAGCTCCAATCTTCACGTCATCTTATTTTTTAGCCTAAGCGCGCCATTTCGGACAACTTTCGCCTAATGGACTTTTTTCCGAAATTGGTCCATTTGGACAACAGAATTTGGACGCATTTTCTGAACAGCTCCGCAATCCAAAATATGACTTCCATATAGCAATATTGAAGAGAAAATTGTGCTCTTCGATTTTGGCGTTGTGGAGTTTTGGCAAAGGCACACCGGTTGGGAGATATTGGCTAAAACATGTTAGGTATGTTTTTGCAAAACTTAAAAATTTAAAAATCGGGTTTTTAATCGAATGGGGGTCCACTGGTCGGAGATGGGGCTGAGGGGGGGCGGGTCTGGTCAGGCGGCGGGGAGGCTTTGGTGGTCGGAGGTAGGGTCATGGTGGCTGGAGCGGTGGGTTTAGGCAAGGGTTTGGGGTTAGGGTTTGCGCAAGAAGGAGGAGAGAGAGAAGGGGGGAAGTTGATGATCGGAGGATGACTGAGGGGCATGGCGACGCGGTGGGGGATGGAGGCGGCGGTGAGCGCCTGGAGGGCAGCGGTCGTTGTGCGGTTTTTCTTCTTCTTTTAAAACTGAACGGGGAGAGTGAAAACCAAAGGGGGTCTATATAATATATATATATATAATTATTTTAAATTCCAAAAAGTTACTTTTTCGTTCGGACTCCAAATCAAAACCAATGACATTCGGAATATGTCCCGTAATCCAATTCGACTGTTTCGGTCAGTTTTTATCAAAATTAAAATATAAATCAATATATTTTGAATTTGAACGTAAATTTTTAATTTACTGGGGCCACATACTGACTCCAAAAATTACAATTTTTTTATCTAGCTTTGTTTTGATGAGACAGTCCTAACAAAACTAATTTCGTCGAATTTGGAGACATTTGAAAATGGGTCATTTTCCATCCGATTAAATTCAAACTAAAAGTACCAAATGCGTTTAAATTCACCACACTCACATATTAACTCCAAAAATTATGAAAATTGGAATATAGTAATAATTTGACATTCTAGATCCAACAAAAGTGGTTTCGCTGAAAACGGAGGTCGTTTGCAAAATGGCCATTTTAAAGGGAAATATATTATATAAAATATATATAAATTCCATAAGGACTATTTTAAATTTTAAACTGGACATAACTTTTAATTTACATTATGAAATCTGAATTTTTCACATTCTTAGAAAGATATAATTAAACGGATTCAAATATTTCTGGTTCCATCCAATTCTGATTTATATTGAATTCTGTATATTCAATTGAAATTTAAAATCGAATTTTCAAACTACCGCGCCATTTCAGGCTCGTTTTATAATTAAAATAAATTTATACATTCTAACTAGGATTAAAATAAATGTTAAGTCATTATTATTTAAATAAATTATTTTAAATATTCAAAATCATTAAAATAGCTAAAATAAAATTTTTAAATTGGTTCTGAAAATCCAAGTTGTTACAATCTCCTCCACTTAAAATCTTTTCGTCCTCGAAAAGGAACGGAGTTGAAAGTTATTTAACTAACCAACTCAACTTTCATTCTGGCTTTCATTCTTCAAATTTTTAGTTCCTAAGAATTATCTAATTTCTCAAAATTTTGGCTAACCCCCTAAATTTTCGAAAAATTTCGCCATAACCTACTTTGTACGGGTAGACCTTTAAAACCACAACTTACCTCATAGGGCCCTCATCAATCCAAAAGAAAAGGCTAAGCGGCTAGCCAATCGGCTCATAAAATCATCAAAACCCAAGGAAATAGTAAACATATACCTATTTGTTGGGCATACAATTTTATTCCTTTGCTTAGCTTTCTTGCTATGACCTGTTCATTAGATATACATGTATATGTATATGTATGCAGTTTCAATCAATTTTCAATTCAGTTCAATGACTCAATTCAATTTTGCTTCATTTACCATTCGTTCTCTTATTGGTCCAACATTTTAGTTAGTCAAACTAATTATCATACAACACAACCAGCAATCAATTAGTGAATTAAATTTCCAAAACATATAACTTTTGTATATACATATTCAAAAATCATATTTTTTAGTGTCAAATCACAACAATAAACCCTATCTAGTTTTGGTTCTTACACCAGTCAATTGGAAATATAAAGATATCGCACTTTCGAAACTCAAAAATAAATACTGATGATGGGACCCCATCATCAGAATCATTCCCGGGCGACTAGAACGTGATTCTATATCTATCTAGTATATTTAAGGCTTCGTATACACGTTTGCAAGTCGTATATGCAAAATCTTCATATACTCGATTGTCCAAATCAATTTAAAATAAATTATTCAAATACGATTAATAAGATAAAATTTTCAAAACCAAATTTGTTTTTAATTTTAATTTTAAAAATAACACTCTTTGAAACTCATTCTAGGATACTAATGATCTTATTTCTAACGAGTCATTCTCATTGGATATTACTAATCCAATCTCTGATGACTTCTTTCTTTCGGTTCTAATGTGTCTTGCTCTTGAGCTCTATAAACCAAAGCTCTGATACCACAAATGTTACGACCCGAACTTTCCAACCGGCCTAAACCGAACAAGAAGGCGGACTGCTTTGAGAACAAGACTAATCGGAACCCGAACAGAAGAACATTTCATTGCATATTACAACAATTTCATTAGAGTACAAGAATATAACAGAGTATGAACAAATAATATACATCAGAAAAGTATCAGAGATTAAAGTACATAGCAGCGGAAAAATAATACATAACACAACTGAAAGAAATATACGAATACAAAGCTTTCCGAATATAGCTCCAGCTGTAAATCCAGGATCCTAGGAAAAGAAATATATGCGAAAAACAAAATTACTAGTTGCCCATGTGGAAAATTGGGGCACCCAGAGTTTAGGTTAAAACAATAAACACCAGTTCAGTCATGGGATTGGTGTGAGAACTAAAACAGTTATTTAAAACTTTACTTTGAAGTTAGGTATATCAAGGGACCACGTCGTATAACACGGAACAGGTTTACCCCCATGAATACCAGTGCATAAAAATAAACAGCACAATGCTTTTTGAAAAATGAAGCTATTATAACACTCAGGTCCCATCACACAATGCAATGCAAGCCGGATGTAATGACCCGAAAATCCGGTCCAATTTGAGATGACCAAAAACACAAGTCCAACCCCAAATTAAACTGAAAATCAGGAAATTAATAGAAAGAAAAACAGAGGGTGAGGAAAGATAAGATAGAAACTTAGAATAGAAGAAGAAGAAGAAGAACACAATATCAGAGTAACACAAATCTCACAGCGGAACGAATATATATATTTCATAACATAACTTTGAAATACAAATCTGTACTTGAATATACATATCATTATCAAAGTACAACACTTACAACACAGCGGAAATAACTATAGCTATATAATCCTGAAGCCTCCTGCTCCAAGCTCTTCCAGTATATCTGTAAATCCCGACTACTTGACTGCCCGTACAAATTTAGGCACCCAAGAGTTTAGGGAAAATAACAAAATAAACTCCGGGTCAGTCATGGGACTGGTGTGAGTAAAACAGTTTAAAACAGTTCAAGTAGGTAATCGATATCTCATAAGACCACTTCGTATAATGGAACAGGTTTTTCCCTTATGAGAATCCAAATATCTTTATATCAAAAACCTTTTTGATATTATAGTAATGTCTATCAACACAACTATAATAATCATCTAGCAGAAACGCGTTCATCTCACGTTCTACATATACAGTATACAATCAAAACTGCAAGCACGTATTGGGTACTGGATTTCCAACTATGACAAGGTATGGAACCACCTTTCGCTAGTGTACCTCTAGAAAGGAATACAATGGGTTTAACAAGAACATCTTGCAACCCGGCCACACATGACCGACCACTCATTTCGCTTGAGTGTATCGAATGTATATCACCAACGGTTGGGATCAGCAACCGTTTCCCGAATGGGACAGCATCAACAATAGATTTTTAGAAGTAAATGAAACTCTAGATCAGGTGATTATACATCCTACTTTGGTGCGACCGACTTAGCCATGCTGCCTACCCAATTTCTGTCATTTACCGGATGTGAGGCTAGAAGCTACGCTTTATCATCACACCAGATTCACTTTGAATGCCACATCGTCAAATCCATCAAATCACCGATTGACGTCCTCAATCATAGATTATGTGTTAGCTAAAAGAAGTTTCCTTCTCCGCTTCCACTCTTGGTACGGTTGGAGAAATCAATATACGTGATCGTCTGGAAATACTCTGTCAGACATCCGTCCATACAAGTCATCCAGATATAGGATTAACCGAAGGCACTATTCTGTAAACAGGATAGCCCTTGCATAACTCCGTCTTCAATTTCATTTGGCATATATGATTCGCAACGCTTATGCCAATACAGAGTGGTTCTTTGGATAATAATCCAACCAGTCTCTCCATATTAACAACATTAAAATGGTCAAAACTTCGATAGTCTGTGATTTTACTATCAAAGAAAAACAGGTGTGCAAACAACGATATTATTTCAAATGGAAATTTATATCGATCAAACATCATTCAACATTTATCTCTTTATTTCATTAATTTACTTATCTCCTGTTTCCCTATATTCAATATTTCTTATTTTCTAAATTGAGAAAATATACATTATTAACAATGGAAAACATTTCCATTTCTTGTTTTCTTTATTATAAAACATTTCTGGTTTCTTATTTGGAAAACGTTTCCAAAGCTTCTTCATAGGACTTAGACAGATGTTTAAACAAACCATCGCAATGCCAACTCAAACCATTTCCTTTAATTACTAAATTCACTTAACCATCCTTTACTATTGAACCTTAACCATTCCTTAGTTAAAAATGAAGTCAATCAAGTTGGGGTAATACTACCTCTCAGACCTTAACTGAACAACGTTTCTAACCTTGAAATAGACAAAATTCACCCTTCTAATTCTTTAACAAACTTCCTTACGTAACTCTCTTTCGAATCATCTCTATTCGACAACTCCCCCCCTTCGATAAGGTATATTCGATAACTCTATTCAATTTACTCTATTCGATTAACCCTTATCAATTAACTCTATTGGACTAACACTATTGGATTAGCTCTATTTGATTTAACTCTAGTCGATAACTCCTTTAACGCTATTCGAATAAACCAAATTCGATTAACTCCTTTTACTTTATTTGAATCACTAATATTCAATTACTCTATTTAACTCCTATTCGAATAACTAATATTTGATAACTCCTATCGAATAAACTATTCATTTATAATCTCTCTTACGAATAACTAGATTCGAAAACCTTTCTTCGAATAAACTAAATTCGATTAACTCTATTTATTTAACCCTAATCGATTAACTCTTTTTACTTAACTCCTTTCGATCAACTATAATCGATAACTCCTTTCGATCAACTGTAATCGATAACTCCTTTCGAATAACTAATTCGATAACTCTTATGTATTTAACTCCATTCGAATAACTAATTCGAATAACCCTTATTTATTTAACTCTATTCGAATAACTAATTCGAATAACTCTTATTCGAATAACAAATATTCGATTAACTCTATTCAGTTAACTCGACTCGACTAACCCCTTTCGAATAACTAATTCGATTTACTAACTTTCGAATACCATATTCGATTTAACTCCTTTAGAATACCATATTCGATTTAACTCCTTTATTCGCTTTATAAAGATTTCCTTTTTAACAACGTTTATTCATTTTTAACGATTTGCTTTTAGTAACGATTCTCCACTTTAAAATGATTTCCTTCTTATAACAGTTTCCTTTTTATAACGTTTTCCCTTTTTCTAAATATCTCCTATTTATAAATATTCCAATTTATAAATATTCCTTATTTATAAATATTCCGTTTATAAATATTTTATTTACAAATATCACTTTGAAAATATTCTCTTATCAACATTTCGGTATGTTATGGTATTCAACGTATCAAATCACGATGATCAATATCGTTCAAACACATATAATCGACAACAGATTATATATCACATCATATATTACAATATATGAATCACAATAAAATAAATGTTGAGGAATCCAGTTGGATTCCTCCAACCTGTTTCCCTGCATCACAGATGTTAAACGATATAGATAACATCACTTTCAGTTCCATATGATATATTCTGTTAAACAGAATCAATATAAAAATTCAACTAACTGACTAGCAGTTCAATCAAACAGTCAGCACACAGTCAATCAGCCAATATTTAACAATTCTAAAAATACAACATGAAATTATAAACTGTTCAAAGTTAGTGAGATTTACTCACATTGGACTATCATCGTTAGATAACGATTTTCGGTATCTGATTCAGTCAGCCGTATTAATTGTCACAATTCGTAGCGAGCTTCAAATTGTTCCAAACCATCTCCTCATGGTAGCCGGTGCCCGTACGATTTCAGTATTTCGTATGGTAAGACCGTTTAAACAATTAGCCTCAGTAAAAATCAATAACCAAATTTACATTACTTATATGTACTAACTCACCATCGTGAAAGTCCCAAACCCAACAATTTCACTTAACCCCATGACCCGCATTCCATGACCCTTCGTTTACATCTTAGTGCTCCTTCTCCAGCATATGAAAATCTGCACCACTTCTTCTCGTTTCCTCCTCCACGACCCTTCGTTTACATCTTAGTGCTCCTTCTCCAGCATATGAAAATCTGCACCACTTCTTCTCAAACAAATCTCTCCTGTACACCACGCACAACAGGCTGACCCAGAAACTCAACCCACTTTTTTTCAAAATAAACTTGAACAGCATGCTTCCCATAAACCAATGACTATCAATAGACAGAACCTTAACAGATCAATGCAAACAAAACACTCACCCTTCTTCAGCAAATCACGGAAAACCATCAAACACACTCCCTCCGTCCATCAGATGACAACGCCAAAACCATCTTCTCTAACTTATCTTCTATCCAGTACAAATTTTCATGTACCTCGTCTAACCCCTTTTTACAGCTCCCCTCCATCTCCGAACGTGAGCTCCAGCATGCTGCTTCCCTTACGCAGCAGATCCCTAACACCACTTCCTTCAGACTTTACTTCATAAGAATCCTCAAACTCCTCACCGAAACCTTCCTCTTCAAACCCTCCTTCCTCCTGTATCCTCTACGCCAAGCACGCACGCACCTTTCATTACGTTCGAACTCACTAAACACTACTACAGGAAAAATATCGAACCCTATAAACATAGATTTCCCCAATTCTTTGATGCAAGATGTAAATCGAACTCATAAACTCGAAAACATCATCCATTTTCCCCTTCGATGCTTCAATTTCTGACCAACGAAAACCCGAGATGAACGCTGGAAGAAGACAACGACCTCAAGTGAAATCGAACTCAACGATTTGGGTATAGAAACGAAGCTCTGGTCTTGCTAAATCCGAATATATCTCTCTCGATTTATAGAATTTTATTTGAATTTCTGGCAATTTTTGAAAGATCGGTTTCACGTTTGGGAATATGAAACTGGCGGCGGATCTGTCTGCGTGACCGTAGAAGGAATGAAATAGGGTTTAGAGAATTAGGGAGAGGTATTTATAGAAGAAAATAAAATATTTTTATATTCATTTACCCATACACTACTCGTATTTATTCTTTAAAAATTCCCGTGATCACATACAATATCCAAAAATCACGAAAATGGACATACAACTAGAGTTTAACACTACGAACCCAACGGAACTTGATTCGTCGAATTCCGACTCCGTTTGCTCACACAGCATATTTTTAACCATCAGAATACTGACTGTTTCTCACTCTAAAAATACGTACGGCCACACACTGACTCTAAAAATCACGAAACTGGAAATCTAACAACTATTTAACATTGCGGACCCAACAAAATTAGTTTCGTCGAATTCCGACTTCGTTTGCAAAAGTGGCTATTTTTAATACCCTAAATAGCCCATTTAAATATATAAATATAATTAAATATAATTAAATTTAATATTTAAAAAATAAATATTATCGTCTATATTCACAGTGGAATACCATACAGCTCTAGAATATTCCTATATGAATTTCTAACTCGATATTTCAAATCAGGGTCAACCCGATATTCGATTTATATTGAAATTCCTTTTTAAAATATAAATAATTCCTTTATAAATTATAAAGGAATTCCACAACGACTTTTCTGAAATTTGATTTGGACGTGAATCAAATTCTACACGACAAAATCCCAATTATTCTCTTCCACTAGAAAGATATACTCCACTAGCTCCACACGTTTCTTGTTTCACAGAAATCCGGCTTAAAACGAATCCTGTACATTCAGTTGAAGTTCGAATCGCCAATTTACGAACTACAGCACCATTTCAAGCTCGATTTTAATTATATTATAATTTATACGTTCAATGATCGTTATTTAAATGTATTCGTTATTGTAATTCAATTCTAAACTGAATTACATCTTTTGAATTGACTAATTCACACCATATCGCCATTTCAGCCAATTCTGATTATTTCAGAATTGAAATATATTATTTAATTTATTATTTTAATTAAATATTCATCATTATTTAATTCCACGACCATTTAATTCACTATATCACTATTTATATAATTAAATAAATTAATTATAATACCTCTGCCAATGCGGGTCATTACACCGGAGGATAGAGTTTTCCCTTATAATAGCCAAACATGCTTGGTACGCTTAAAAAAAAATCATTTTGATATTACTATAGTTGTATAGTGTCAAAATCAACTTCAAATATAAATGTATCAATCATAGACGGTATGGGTACCATATATCATGTCGTCATACTAGGCTCTATAATGAAAACCGAAATGTAACGTATTGGAAATTGGATTCCATCTATGAGTCGAGGCCAGGGATGGCTCCTCGCTGATTCGAGACACTCTAGCAAATCCTCAGGACATGGACGCTGGCGAGCCCCTAGATCTTCAGGGTTGGTTCTCCCTTACTTTTGAGGATTAATTATTCCTGAACACACGTTTCCCGGTCCTTTCAGACCTATCCATCGGCCCCGTAGTGACCGATATAACCGAGGCTCCTCGCCATCCATCATCCACATAGGTAAAATATAAATGTTTGGGCTCTAAACCATGATACCACCCATAGCTAGAAAGAAACACCGTTCACTCCCTACAATCACGATCCTATTTTTGACTAAGGTGTGAGGCTCGTGAATTAATGCTATACCCAAAGCTATGCTATTTAAAGTCAAGCTTTGATCATCAACCACAAGACTTTGCTTTTTAGCAGAAGCCTTGATCATTTGCATCTCAGCATGCCACACTGACAATTCACGTAATGCGACTGATGTCTATCGATATATAACCTCTAAGCTCGTACATCTTAGAGAAGGGTGTTTAGAAGGAGAATAAATTCTCCGCCACCAAACAAATATATATTTAATAGAAATCAGTCAACACAGAATAAAATCTAATGTTAGACACACATCCATTTACTAGTTCGTTCTGGGTCTGAACGAAACCGGAGACACCTTATTCCTCGTCCATATGTCCAATACAGGAGAGAGGTCCTCACATATCTTGTCGATCTCCAAGTACGTCCGGATGATCACCACTTCTTACCTTGTCTTGGGTGTACAACCCAATCAAGACATCAGTAATCATCCAAATGATATGAATAACTCTGGTCTTCAACCACCGTCTTCATCGTCGAATCATTTATTCAGAATGGGTATAAAACCAGCCTTTCCGAATAATTCATGTAACTTATAATCAAGTGCTATAAAAGCACAACATACGCCTCATTCCAAATCAGAATATTCTTTTATTCAAATATTCACATCATTAGTGAAAGGTTCCCAATAATTTTATGAAAGATATATTCTTTTAAATTTATACTTTAGTCTTCCTTTGGATATCAATTTTAAACCAAACTAAGGTTTATCAATTAGTCGGGATTATCGAGCCTTACCGAAATAATCATTTGTTTGATTTCCCAATCCCAACCTATTCCTCCTCTGGAACAAAACTGGTAATACTCCATATCTAACACCACAGTGTTATCGGTAAATTTAATTACCATTTCACGTTCAAATCTAATTAAAGATTTAACTATCACCTAGAGTAAGACTGGTGGTACTCCATTCTCGATCATTTTCCTAATTTGATAATTTAAGCTATCAAAAAACACATTTCAGTCTAATTAAAGATTCATTAAAACTCCATTTACTTTTAATCTTCCAGCAATCATTATTAATGATTATTTAAATTTGGAAACACAAACAAGCTACATCGACAATCTACACCGTACCGCTGATTTCTGCCAATATATAACCTCTAAGCTCATACGTCTCAGAGAAGGGTGTTAAGCAAGATAATAAACTCTCTGCCACCAAACAGATATATATTTAGCAGACATCAACAATACAGTTCGAAATACAATGTTAGACATGTAATCCTATCTTTAACTGGGTTAAAGAACCAATGTCATTTAAAACAAAGTTCGCGATAAACCCAAAATCACATTCCATTAATTATGGAATCTTCCCGGAAAACAGATCAATATATAATCGATATCAATTTCCGTATCTGAATAATAATATAAATGGAAGAATGGCAATGCCTTTTAAATTCCATATATATTAACAGTCTTCCTCCATAGAAGCTCACTTCGATTATTTCCAAGTCGAATTCCATTCAATTCCAATTTAATACATTAAATTGGAAAATTATACTTTGAAAAATCTGCATTAAATCTTAATAAAAATATTTATCAATTCTAGATCACATTTCACTGTTAATCGGATTAAAGAACGAATGTCGTTAAAAAAATAGTTCATAATAAACCCAAAATCACATTCTATTTTATTCCAATTACTAAATATAACTGGAAACTCTAATAATCTTAATTAAAAAATTTATCCTTTCCACATGGGGTTTAAGAATAGTGTTACTGAAGACACCATTCACGAAAAACCCAAAATCTAATTTAATATTAAATATAAGGCTCTGAATAGAAATTATATCGGCTTATATTCAATATCAAATTCTGAAACCAACACATATCGTATGGGGAATAATGATATATATATATCTTCCAAATTCCTCCACAATATCCGTATAGTCACAGAATCCAATGTCGAAATATTCCAGAGATGATTTCTATTCAAATCCATTCCAATTAATAGATTAGAAACTTCTAGTTAGATTAAAACCCTTTTACAAATCCAAATTATTTATTTAAAAATTATTGGATTTCAAATCAAGTTAATATGTAGTTCATTTAGATAAAAATATATTTTTATCTTTACAAACGTGGAATTTTCATCCAAATCATTTATTATGATTTTACACAAATTATTAATATTTTTAATAATTTTATTAAGGCCCTTTCAGTCGATTTCCATAAACGGTCATCGAACTGCACTTGCAACGACCTTTTCCAAATTTGATTGACGCATAATTCCAAATACAACCGTTAGATTTCAAATCTCTTATATTTGTTGGAAAGCTCTTTTCGATACGAACCCAACAATTCCAGTTTTTGGAGAATCCGATGGTCGGATCTCCCGTCATGTCAATTCAAAGTCAATGGTCGAAATTCGCGAACGGTCGTGGCGTGGCGCGTTCTTTTCAGGCCATTAAGTATATATAATATATATTACATCGATTTCCATTTAAAACGTATTTTACAAATCGTTTATAAATTCTTTTTAAAACGATTCCCACTTTCGTTTCAATTTTAAATCAAAATTGAATACTCCTTATCATTATGATATTTAAATGATAAAATTTTCATAGTATCAGAGTTTGAAATCGTTTCCTTTTCGATATTCATTATAAAAATGAACAAAATCGATATAAATATCGTTCGCATTAAAATGGCGTATATCTAATCAACACGACTTTACACATTTCATTGTTCTCATGTCCATCCAAAACCGAACATCAAACTCATATTTTAATCCTTTATAAAATATTATTTTAAAATAATCGTTGTTTTAAAAGTTCTGTTATTTCTGAATTGGGATCAGACATAGTCAATTACCATATAATGTTATTTATATGGGTTTCATACACACATGTACACAACAATAATTATAAACAGTCAACCCTCCTCCAGAATGCATTACACAACCGCGTAAGCATTAAATATAAATAATTAATGCTTACTACAGTCTGTCAAGCAATCGATTGGCATACAACTAAACAATTGGGATTAGTGTACATCAAATATCAACCCAATACCCCTGGGGGGTTTCAACTAACAAATACTGAATATTATTTGTGCATTCGGTGATGTGTAAAATTTATTGTCCCAATCAATGTCAGTTAAATGGGTGTATATAAACAAATTGTTCGATTTGTAAATGAATATTTATTTTCATTTCAGGAGAATTTTATGCCATTTGTATATACGTTAAAAATTATATTTTTAACGACAAAATATTTATTTCAACACTTGACTATTTTATGTAGTTCATACATTCAATAAAAATGATATTTTTATTGTTCAAACATTTTATTCAACACATGAATATTTTATATAGTTCATACACATTAAAAATTATATTTTTAATGTATAAATATTTATTTCAGAAAATTTCGGCCTTACAACGACACTATATTAAAACCGGAGTAATGTCTAGCATTACCCCTCTCCGGATATTGGCTCGCGCCATACACAATCCAATTTAAACCCAATCCACGTCCAAATCAAATCCAAACAAATGAATCAATCAATATCCAAATTTGCACAATACAATCCGAAAAAATAACCATGGTTTGTACAATAAAATAGTGTTGGGAGCTACTAAGCTCCGTCTGCAACCTAGGATATATTTGGTTGTAAAATAAACTGAGTGAGAAGGAGTTCTCACTTTGGGATCCACTCTGCCATGCTTTTCTGACGTTCTTAATTGTTGTTTTGATCCCAGAATTTGCAAATGAGCTCCAATATTCACACCGTCCTTTTTTCTAGCCTAAGCACGCCATTCCAAACAACTTTCATCTAATGGATTTTTTTTGAAATTGGTTCACTTCGCTAGAAATCGCGAAAAGACAGTATTTGGATAGCAGACTTTGGATGCGTTTTCTGAACAACTCCGCAATCCAAAATATGACTTCCATATAGCCAAATCAAAGTGAAAATTGTGCTCTTCAATTCTGGGATTGTGGAGTTTTGGCTAGAAGCGCACCGGTTGTGAGATATTGGCTAAAACAACTCAGGGATGTTTTTGCAAAACTGAAAAATTTAAAAATCAGGTTTTTAATAGAAGGGGGTCCACTGGTCGGAGATGGGCATGAGGGAGGGCGGTGCTGGGTCTGGTCAGGGGGCGGGGAGGCTCTAGTGGTCGGAGGTGGGGTCACGATGGCTATAGCGGTGGGTTTAGGTGAGGTTTTGGGGCTAGGGTTTGCGCAAGAAGGAGGAGAGAGAAGGAAGGGGGAAGTGGATTATCGGAGGATGATTGGAGGGGAGGCGCGATGGTGACGCAGTGGGGGATGGAGGCGGCGGTGATCGCCTGGAGGGCGGTGGCTGTCGTGTGGTTTTTCTTCTTCTTTTTAAAACTGAATGGGGAGAGAGAAAATCAAAGAGGGTTTATGTAAGAGGATTTTCTTTTAAAGGACAAAGTTTGCAATTTTTTTGTTGAAAAATATGGGAAGTTTTAAAATTAGGGAGAAGGACACATTTACACTTAAAGTGAAATTTAGGGGGCCTACTATCCTTTTCCCATTTATACTAAAATTTGTCCTTCTCACTAAATTCTAAACTTTCCGTACTTTTCACCAAATTTTTGGTTAAGTTTGTCCTTCTCCCTATTTTCCACTTTATATAATATATATATTTAATTATTTTAAATTCAAAAAAGTTACTTTTTCGTTCGGACTCCAAATTCAACCAAACGACAGTCGCCCCTTGCTAAATACCCCCATTCCGAACACAATGGGATATGTCCCGTAAGCCAATTCGACTGTTTCGATCATTTTTTATCAAAATTAAAATATAAATCAATATATTTTGAATTTGAACGTACATTTTTTATTTACTAGGGACACATACTGACTCCAAAAATTATAGAAAAAATATATCTAGTTTTTTTTGACGGTACAATCCTAACAAAACTAATTTCATTCAATTTGGAGACCGTTTGAAAAATGGTCATTTTCCTGCCGATTAAATTCAAACTGAAAGTACCAAACGTGTTTAAATTCACCACGCTCACATATTAACTACAAAAATTATGAAAATTGGAATATAACAATAATTTGACATTCTGGATTCAATAAAAGTAGTTTCATCAAAAACAGATGTCGCTTGCAAAATGGCAATTTTTAAGGGCTATATATTATATAATATATATATATATATATATATTCCATAGCGACTATTTTAAATTTTAAACTGGACAAAACTTTTAATTTACATTATGAAATCTGAATTTTTCACATTAATTAGAAAGATATAATTGAATAGATTGAAATATTTCTGGTTTCGTACAATTTTGATTTATATTGAATTCTGTATATTCAATTGAAATTTAAAATCGAATTTTCAAACTACCACGCCATTTCAGGCTCGTTTTATTATTAAAATAAATTTATACATTCTTACTTCGATTAACATAAAATTTTAGTCATTATTATCAAAAATAAATTATTTTTAATATTCCAAATCCATTAAAATAACTAAAATAAAAATTTTAAACTAGTTCTGAAAATCCAGGTTGTTACATATTATTATTGTAAATTGTTGTTAACTAGTGTGTAACTCGTGCGTTGCACACGATAATATTATTTAATACAACTTTAAAATTGTTAGTGTTAAAATCAAAACAATATTATACAATATATGGTAAATCACGCGAAATAAATATAATATAAATTGTTGTTGTTATTGTTTATATATGGTATGTATTATGTAACTTATATTTCTCCGAAGTAAAACAATAATTTTACGTTTTTACTACTATGAGAATATACTCTTGGTGAAATTGATATGTTTTGATTATTTTGGATGAATTAACAAATATAATTTAAATTATTTCTTTTATATATGTTAAATATGAAATTATGTAATTGATTAAAATATATCAACTTAAGAGTAAATAATACGAATAAATCGAGAAGGACTTTATAAAAAAATAAAGAAATTTAAATATGGTGTTAGTTGAAGTTAAAATTGGAATTTTTTTATAACATTGTGTATGATGAATTTATTGGTTTTGTACATAAAATGATAATTTGTAAATTAACTTTGTTATTATTGTTTACGTGCATAAATATGATCTACATATCTATATAGCTAAATACAAAAATTTTATTTTAGTTCTTAATAATATGTGTGTGCATATATATACAACTAATATATATATATATATATATATATATATTGAAATACTTCAGATTTGAGATTTCATAAGTAATTTAAATACATGTATCTAAACTTGAAAGATTAGGAAACAATCGATGTAGTTGTACATAACCACAGAAATGATAAAATATGGATTTTAAAGTTAAAAATAAAATTCTACAACGCAAATAAACTTGTTGAGATAAATGAATAATAAACTAGTATTGTAAATGTTATCCATATATCTTATTTATGATAACTGAATAATATATCGTTATATTTAAATGAAAACATATTTGATTGTTTTTTATATATGAACGTGATATAAAAATTGAAACTGTCACATTTAAGGATTTATTAGATGTATTAATGAATATTTATTAACTAAATTTATTCAAATAAATTAAAACTAAGATTACAAAGTAAATTAAAAACACACTGATGTGAATTTAAAAAATTATGTGAGATTGCGATGAGTTTTGTAAGAAACCATAGAAATTTTAGAATAAAGGCATTTTAGTTAAAATAAGAATTTACAATGTAATGCATCAATGTATCAATATATATACGAATTATAAATTAAATTTGCAATCATTGCATACATATATAATTATGTTATGTAACCAATGTATTTGTATATCCAAATGAATTTTATACCCTTTTTATTAATAAGAATATTTTTCAAATAGTGAAATTTTCATATTTTTGTGATTTATCTGACACATCAACAACTAACATTTTACTATGTTTAACTATCGTTTTAAGATTATTAATTAGCTATAATATATGAAGTCAAATATAAAATATTAGAAGAAAAGTGAGATAGTTCAGTTAGAGGTTGTAGGAATTTTAAAACTAAGATTTTAGTTGTAAAATAATATAATTTTGTAATACATGGCGAAGTCTTTGATACCTTTTCTAATATTTTTTTGCTATTATATAAATAATGAAATTTGTACTTAATCTTATGTTTCTACAAATAATTTCTTTTGAATTTTCTTTGCTAAAGTGTCTTTTTGCATAAGCGAAAATATTTTCAATTTTTACTGCAATTATTTGCAGATTTGCTAAAACAAAATGTAACAGTGTCTTCTTAAACATGTTTTTAAGAAAGAACATCTGTGTATTTTGAAATTTAAAGAGTGTATTTTACAAAAGTTTCTTATTGTTTATGTTATGTTGTACATCGCATGGCTTAAGTTTTTTAGTTTAATGAAAGTGCAATCTTATCGTATTTTATTGTTATGGATATGGTGTATATTATTGAAATTAGCAGATTCTATTTATACACCGAAAATTACCTAACATACACAACTATTTTGCTTAAAATATATTACTTATTTACCCTTCTTCTTTATTGCATTCTTACTTCTTTAATTATAACTCATCAAAATAAAACATTGCAATTATCGATATTGACCAAATCTATATAAAAAATTTGAAGAACTTAATGTGTTTTTAAACATGAAACCTAAAATTCAAAGTACGAGAACTTCTTCAAGAAAGTGCTCAATTTTAAAATTATTTAATTTATAAGTAGAGTTTTTTGTTGAAATTAATATTTTTTTGTAGCATAATAAATTAGTTACCGTATATTCAAAATATTGAAATTCATTTTACTAAACTTCAACTTTTTTTTAGTGCTATAAATATCTTATTTTCTATAATAAGTTTAAAGTTTTAAAGAAGGAAGATGATGAAGAATAAAACAAGGCTAATATTGTAAAAGAGACCGTGTATGTAAAGCAATTTTTGATGTATGATAGTTTATTTTACTTTATGTTGTATGTTAAGAGATTGTTGGTGTATAAATAGAATTAGCCATCGAAATTTTCATATTGTCATTAGTGACCAAAGTAATAAGTAGCACTTAATTACATTTACACTATTATTTTAAACTTAAGACTGCACAATTAATTTAAACAGATGGACTAAAACGTAAAACAGAGGAGAAAGTGAGATGGGTTTTATAAATTTGGTCATTTTGTATAGTATTTTAAGTTAAATGTAGAATTTTATTATGCAATGCATGTTTAATATATCTTACCATTTTAAATACATGTATTCTAAGTGAAACAATATACAATAAAAAGTTACACTTGTTATTGCTGTTTACGCGGTTTATATATCGTAACTGAATAAAAATATTAGTTTTATCATTTTTAGTACTATAATAGTCGTATGCATACTAAATTATGGTTTATTTTAATTTCTGTTAGAGATATTAATAAATATTAGCCAACTAATTTGTTTAAATTGTGTATTATGTAATTAATATAAATACATGGATCTGAACATAAATGTTAGAAGTTAGTCGATGGATTATTTGTAGATATTTATACAACTTTTAAACATATATCATAATATAAACATGGTAGGTTTAGTTAAATAATTTAACTGATAATTAAGAGATTCAAATATTAAATATGAAGAGAGAATTAAGCAGAAGAGAAGAAACACCTAAAATCAAGGAGAGAGCGAAAAATTATTCTACTTTACTATTATTTAATAGATTGATTGTGTTGCAGACTAATGTCCTTTTTATTTTCATAAAAAACAAGTGTTGAAGGTGGCTAAAAAGTGTGTAGTTTTTTTAGAGTCATCAATCAAAGTTAGAAAATTGCAGACAGTCTGCCTATAATAGCTTGTGTTTGGTTTGCCGATCATGTATGTTCACAATGTATTGTAGATTCATTGCCTCCTAATCAGTAGACTTCTATGGCTCTACAAATCTATACTTAAAGATAATGTTGTTTCTATACCATTATAGACCGATAATAAATATTGATCATAGAACTGGTATGATTATAAGTTTATAATGTAGTAGAATGATGCAGAATTGTTATTTTAAAATAGCAGTGAAGTTTATATTTTCAATGTTGTCACTAAGCTTTTTTTAAGTAAAAAACGAGAACACGTTTAAAAAAAGTTAGTGGTAGAGGCTGATAAGGTGAACTGAAATGTGTGAATTTTTTTGGGTTCTCGTTCAGCCTGCTCAATGAATGTTAAGCATGAAGGATAAAAATTTGTTCTTTATCCATTATCATTTTGATTGAAGGAAGAGGAAACTTGATTGGTCAAGTGAAATCAACAAAAAATATTCATTTATATTCTTATCTTATAATGTTAGTAGTGGTGATGTTCAAAGTTATTTGTAATGCTCACATGATGTTTTTCACTTTAATCGACAAAAGTCATATACTAGGAAAGTAAGACAATAAACACCACCACAAGAGTATGCCCTTTGTCTTATAATGAAGAAGTCACAATAGTTTTCTCAAAGAAACCTCGCATCTTTCTCGTAGAAATATTGTCTTACTCCTTGTGTTTTCAAATAATGAGATATTTCAATTTTGAATGATAATAAATGGTTTTGGGAAATCAAATTCAAATTCAAATAAATGATTAGAATGAGGATAAGGGTTAGCTTAGGGGAGTAAATTCAAATAAATGGCCTTAATAAATTAAAATTAAGACTAAAAGTTATAGCACTAGTCTTGCTGTTTGATATCCATTTATCATTAATTTGTAGGACAACTGTTGATACTCTTTTAAGCACAACAACATTGTCTACATACGTGGAAGGACAATCATTATCGATTATTACGGTAATATATAATTGTAAATGATATTATTCTTTACCAATTTTCCAAGTACAAGAAATGGCGAGAGTGTGTGGTAGAATAGAAGTATGTATGCAAAAGTGAAGTAACAAAAGGATTACATGGAAAAAGGTACAAATTACCACATTTTAAACCCATCCGACATGCCAAAGTCGATTGGCTCGTCGACAAAATGTGCAGCCTTGACCACGCTTTATCCGCCGCCTACGGCGACTTGGACCAGAACACCTGTGACATCATCATGTGCGAGCTTAGATCTGGACCTTCGCATGTATGGATTACCACCAATCTGATTGGAGGGATTGACGCACAACATGCATCCCTTGTGATCAATTACGACTTGCCTACCAAATCTGAGAACAACCTACTTTGGATTAAACAAAGTGGGAGGCTTGGTAAGCAGGATGTTGCTATCAATTTCGTTGCTAGGGATAATGATAGTCTGCGCTTTGATATTCAAATTTTTTCAATGTCATCATCAAGGAGATACCCCAAAATGTCGTTGGTCTCCTCTAGATTTGAGGTTTGTGGAAGGGAAGTGATTTCGATATGCTCTTGTAGTTTTTTTTTTACAATTTATTAAACTTATTGTGAGTGTTGTCTGTATAAGGCATCTATATGTTTTTTATTAACTCTGTTAATTTCACTCTTGTGTTTATTGAGTGAGTAACTTTATCATTTAGAAGTTTCTTTATTAATAAAAATTGGAGATTCGTATGCCTAAGTACACAGTTCACTAGTTAAACCAATAGATCAACCGCAATCGATAAATATAGTCCCTTCGGCATTCCAACTATAATGACATTAGGATCATGTATGCTTGTTATTTCATTAGTTGGAGTACAAATGTAAGTAGCTTATGGATGTGGTAATAACCAAAAATATATTAACACGTTCATACTGCACTATATAATCTAAAATGTCTTCTTATGGTTGACTATATAGATTTCTATTTGTTTTAAGATCTACACGTGCCATAACCTTTTGCTTTCACTTTTAATTATGCATCAGGAAAGGCTATGTTATATATTGTTAAATATCATTAATGCAATTTTATGGCTAGAATTACAAGTAAGCAAATACATTAGCTACATTTGCTAGTTTTCAAATTAAAAATAATAATAATTGAAACCATTTACTATCTGCTTAGTGTTCGATCGTAATCGTGGGTGTGCCACAAAATCGATGTGTAACATCCCGTATTTTTACAGTATAATAATTAATTTATTTAATTATTTAGATAGTGATTGAGAGATTTAAATGGTTCGAATTAAATAATATTGAATATTTAATTAATATTTAGAATGGATAATAATTATAAATGTCAAAATAGTCAGAAATAGCTGAATTCACAATATTGTGTGAATTGGATTTTTTATAAGATATAATTCAGTTTAGAAAGGAATTATAATAACGAATTTAGAACGTATAAATAATAATATAATTTAAAACGAGCTCATAATGGAGTGGTAGTTCGTAATATTGAGTTTTGAACTTCAATTGAATATACAGAATCCGTTTTATGTCGGATTTCTATGAAATAAGAAACATTCGGATCTGTTGAACTATATTTTTCTAATGAAAGAGAAAAATCGAGATTTCATCGTGTAGATTTTGAGTTATGTCCAAATAAAATTTCCAGAAAGTTGCTACGGAATTCGTTTATAATTTATAATGATTTATTTATATTATAAAAGGATTTTTAATATAAATTGAATATCGATGTAATCTGGAACTTTGAAATATCGAGTTGTAAATCCAGATATATTTATTTTGGAGCTAGATAATATTCTATGTGAACATATACGATAACATTAATTTATTAATATAAAAGTAAACTGTTTTTGAATATATTAATATTGGTTTATTTAGACCTCAGAAAATAGCCATTTTTACAAGCGACCTCCGTTTTCAATGAAATTAATTTTGTTGGATTCGAAATAGTAAATTATTATTAGATTTCAATTTTCGTGATTTTTGGAGTCATTATGTGGCCATACGGGATTTTAATGTGAAAAACAGTCAATAATTTGACTTTAAAAATACGCTATTTAAGCAAACGGACTCGGAATTCGACGAAACAAGTTTCGTTGGGTCTGGAATGTCAAACCGTAGCTGCATGCCCATTTTCGTCGAATTTGGATATGGTGTGTGATCATAGAGATTTTTAAACCATAAATACAAATAGCGAGATGAAATAAATTAATAAAAATATATCGGAAGCTTCCCTTAGAAGCTAGCCTAACCTCTATATGAAACATTTGGTAGCGTTTATTAAAACGCAACAAAAAATAAATAGACTTTTAGTTGCGTGACCTGTAGTAGCGTTCTTTAAAACGCTACCAAAGGCTTTGGTAGCATTTTTTAAATGCTACTAAAGGTCTTTTCTGGTGTAGTACTTTCTCCTAGAAACTTTGTCTTACACCCTATGTTTTCATACAATGAGATATTTCACTTTTGAATGATAATAAATGGTTTTAGGATATCAAATTCAAATAAATGATTAGGATAGGGATTAGGGTTGGCTTAGGGGAGTAAATTCAAATTCAAATAAATAGCCTCAGGAAATTAAAATTTAGACTAAAAGTTAGAGCACTAGTCTTGCTGTTTGATATCCATTTATTGTTAATTTGTGGGACCACTTTTGATACTCTTTTAAGCACAACAACACTGTCTGCATACACGGAAGGACAATCATTATTGATTATTATGGTAATATATTTGTAAATGATATTATTCTTTACCAATCTTCCAATACAAGAAACTAGCGTGAATCCGTGCTACACACACGGGTTGTAGCTAATTTTTTACCTTAAACAATCTTCTAACATGGTACAATATCATGAGATGATATTATTTTTGTGAGAATTAACATTTAGAATTGGTTGAATTTATTTTTGTTGACATATTACCGAATTTTGAAGCATAAATCTTATGTTAATAAACAATCTTTTTTTAAAACATATATCTAATTTTTTGTTACGTCAAGGAAGCAAAAGATTGGGTAAATCTTGCATCTGGTTTATAGTACATTGAAGGGCATGAAGTTTCAATGCAAGTCCCTCTACTATTTTTTCCCGTGTTGCCATTATATAATAAGTGAGCTTCCAAGGAACAAAACCGTACAAACGTAGAAAGACAAATGGACCAAATTAAAGATTTAAATAATTACAAAAGCTCGTTCAGTTTCGATGCAAGACTTTAGACAACATCTAAGCCTTGAAGAACAACAAAACTACGTTATAAAACAGTCAACACTTTGGAAAAACTTAACAATGTTTAAATTGAAGTTACTAGCTTTTATAGCTAAATTCTCCAGTATTTTGTACACCCCTAAATAGGTTCCAATCAAAAGCACGCTTATAATTGGAGTTTAACTAAGTTTAAGGACGTTAAATAACAAATATATAAATTTTAGCAAAAAAGAAGTAGAAATAATAATAATAAAGTATCAAAACTTCGTAAAACATCAACAAATTCTAGTATTGTATTTTTATAAACCTACACATTAACAGAAATGCTATTACGCTCGAAAACATTTTACCTTTTGTGTGAAACCATTTTGTTATTTTGTGCGAAAATAATGTTGATCCTTGGATTACGCACCTTTATTGAATTTGAATTGCGTTCCTAAATTTTCAGATCTACATCATTTTACTTACATAATTCGAGCAGAGTAGCATCCCCCTAATCATAATTAGCTAAATTAGTTTATCACTTTTGCATTATAATGAATAGTTTGTCTCACTAGTGTTTATTCTTTATTTTCTTATGAGCATATTTATATAGTAACACAGGGTGCGTTCTTAACGAACGGAAAAGGTGTATTTGAGCATATAATTTGAGCGGTGTATTTGAGCGTGATACCGTAGCGAACGGGGAACATGTTTTTTGTTGCGAGCGGGGTATTTGAACAGGGTATTTAATTGTTAAATTAATTGATATGAATTAATTAAATACTAATTTTAAATTAGACCGTTAAATCTTATTAACGAATGTGTTTTTACCATTTTAAACAACAATATAGTCGATGCAAATAAATTAACACCTTTAAGCATCAACAGTTTAAAAAATATATTAAAAATGATATTAAGCATTAACAAATAGTCTACAGTTGGCATTAAGCATTAACAAACAGTGTACAACAAAACAATTAAAAATATGGTGAAGGTGGGAATTGATACTTGGTCATTCTCCAACTAGCCACATGCATTTGCCAACTAAGCTATGCATGCTTTCATTATCAATTAGCATTAGATAAATTAATGAACTTGCGTCGGACGCGTCCCGACACCAACACCAACGCCATAATTTCCAAGTCGTGGTAACACAAATCATTTAATATCAAGTGGAAAAGACTTCTGTAATCATTTCAAAATATTAGAAAAAGATGGACGCTTTTTGGACACGTAAGTATGCTTACTTACCTGGCACAAGAATATTGAACAATGTCAAATCAACACCCATATGATACACTACTATCATTTGATAAAAAAGAAATTGTGCACCATACTACTAATCAAAGGATAAACAAACGTAGTTTGTACCAACCGAACTATGATATCTTGAATTATTATTAGATTCATCTTCTTAATATCTTGGATTTAACTTTCCAACAGCCATGTAGCATTTAACAAAGAAGTCACATATACATGGAAAATTATATATTATACCTAAGGGTGTTGCAGTTACGACAATCGTGTAACGACCAAGGATTTTTGCAATTAAATTTGAATTTAATATTATTTTAAATACATTTTGGAAAGTTGAAATAATTTTTAAATAAAATTTTAAGGCAATATTATTATTTTAAAATGTTTGAAATTAAATTTTATTTGTGAAATTTTGTTTGAAACGGCGATCTTAGGGAAAAATAGTTCATTGTTAATCAAAATATCGAAATGAGTTGCAATTCAGTTACCGAAACGATTAGAATTTGAAATTAAATTATAATTAAATATTTGTTTTAAATTTTGTTCGCGTAGTCTTAAACTATTTTATAGAATTTAACTGTAATTTATATTGTGGAAAATAAACATGTATTTTTCTAACGTATTTTAAGGTAACTGTGGTTCTTTTGACACTTTACAGAATTAAACAACCAATCTATTTTATTTTTGTTTTGTGATCTGTACATATTGTTGTACACTATTATGTTTTTATTTGTTACCATTCGCAGTCAATATTTATAAAATAAAATAAAAAATGAAGAAAAGAACACAAGGAAACGCAAGCATAAAACAATAGATGGGCAAGGACATGATAAAAGTTAGGCTTCGTCTGCGAACTGTGCGCATGCGGAAAGGAAAAAAATAAATCAAAAATAAAAAATAAATATAATCCAAACGTGGCAAACAAATAAGGGTATACCGAGACAAGTGGAACCAAATTTTACACGTGCTAGGCCATCTTTTTCTCCACCCTTTTAAGCTTATACAAAACTTCACCTCTCTCATTCAGGTAGCGTTTGATTTGTTGACTAGGCAGTTAATGTTCGCGTCTGCGTCTGACGCGTCTGACGCGTCAAAGGTGGGTCCCACCCTTTTGCCCCTTCAAGACGAACGGTTGAAAAGATAAGTTTCGCGTCCGACGCGACGAAAATTCTAGAATAGCCGATTCCTCTCCCTCTCTCCATATATTTCCTCCATTTCAATCCATTTCCATCACCAAAACAACAACAAATCCGAAAATTTCAGCTACAATCACCTTCTACTCATCGATTTTTTCAGGTTTTTGATTTTAAATTTGTATTTTTATACTTTTTTCCTCCTATATTTCTTGTATTCATAAGTTTTTTGATTTTTTTTTCCAGAAAAAATGGCCGTAAGTCAGTCATCGTCCACTCGCTCCATTGCTGAATGGAACAACGATACCAGGAACGCATTCATCGACGTGTGCATGCAACATCTTGGTTCGCGTTCACATAATGTTGGAGGATGGTATGAGTTGATTGCACAGGCGTTCAACGAGCGGACCGAGTTGGACTACAACGTTGGTTAAATGAAGAACAAATTCGACAACATGAAAAGAGATTGGGCTCCGTGGAACAGACTGCTACAGATTGGTGGAGGGGGATGGGACGAGCAATTGGATACCGTTACAGGATCGGACGAATGGTGGGCGACGGTGCCATTGCCGATGCGTAAGTTCAAGAGTGGGTCCCTGGCACGATTCAGGGAGTTGGACTCCATGTTTTCAGGATGCATCCGTACCGAAAGATGTCAGTACGCGATCCCGGATGCTCCACCAGTTCATCTGCAAGAGGCTCAGCTATTTGGCGATGTCATTCGTGGCGAGAATGTTGAAACACCCCACCTCCGTTAAGGTCACTCACAAAGGGAATGCCTTAATTTTGGTGGAGGTTTATAGGTAAAAGTCAAAGATAAAAACATAAGATAGATATAAACACATATGTATAAGCAGCGGAAAACAACAGACTTTTATTTCATAAAATACGTGTTTACACAAACATTTCCATAATTGTCTCCAAACACTCTTTTAATTATTACAACCATAATACTGTCTTGATTTCATAACTTAAAGAAGCATAAAAACATAAGTAAACTGCATAAGTCCCCATAATTGTTATCCAAAGCCATAGTTCAAAACGAAAGAGATCCAAGCAATACATTCTCTCTCTTCAAGCTGGATGTGAAACTGGTCAAGCTGCGGTATTCCCTCCCTGCGGACCTGGGGGGGGGGGGGGACGAAAGAAAAGTAGAGTCAGACATAAAGCCTGAGTAAGTCTAGGACTATTCAGTCTATGAATAAGAAAAAGAACATGATAAGTACAAACTGGAAATTGGAAAGCACCATAAACTAAGTTAAGTTGTCTAGAATCGAATACACTATCGTACCCCATATTAATCTCTACACCCCCTATAAACTAGTTCCCAACTGGCGCCCCACAATCAGGGTGAAGTGATCCTGTTTAATGATCGGCTCCTACTCGCATAGTTACATGTGTCTTACGGCCCCCGATGTTGTAGCTACCTATGTTGGTCCCACCATGGGGTGTATCAAGTCCCATGGTGGTGGCCCGACACAGTTCTAGAATGCACAGGTATACTACTAGTGCCCAGTGCCTAATTTTTCTGCGCCGGAGTGTGTGCACGCCCGCACCCCGTTAGAACCTACACTGCTGCACCACTGCCGTCGATTTGACCTCTTACAGTCAGCCCAGTAATCGTGCCCCACCCTGCCTAGTTCAGGGTATCCTGATACACCTTGTAGGGTTACTGCTGAAAAGGGTCCCCCGCTACTAGGTTTTCTATTTCTAGCCAACATGCTAAGTTGGTTAAATGTTCTGTATAAACCTAAACCCCAATCAGTCTGTATAGTTTAGCATGTTGTATTTGATTAAGTATTAATTCAATTTACTTAATCCTATCAATCCTGACTTAGCCTTAATTGTCTTATTAAAGCCTCAACCACTCACATTAGACAGGTATTGTTGTGACTGCCTGTTTCCGGTTGGGTCCGGGCAGTATTACGTCACAACTCAGTCTAACCTCGGGTCTTTATTGGGCTCAATGCTTAACCACCCACATTAGATAGGTATTGTTGTGACTACTGGACAGCCGGGCGGGTCCGGGCAGGTTTATGTCACAACGCAATCCAACCTCGGGTTAAGCATGTCGTATTTTCTAAGTTTACATATTTTGTCTCTCTTTTCTTTTATATGTAAATATTTGTGGCCCATTATTCAAATTCATTATTATTGGGTATAATAATTTATACCATTTAAAATGTCATGAATCGTTGGCATGTGCCAAACATGCCAACACATATACTTTAATTAACCCCAACGTATTCCCCCGTTTGTACGTAATAATATAACATATGTTGGGCTTCAACATTTTAGCCCAACTTAGCCACATAAAAAGGGGAGGCTTAGAACATGATATATATATATATATATATATATATATATATATATATATATATATATATATTCTAAGTAACATAAAAAAGGGGTGTGTAAATGCATGAACTTGCAACATAGCGATCTAATTAACATAAATTAGGCACTTGTGAACTAGCAATGTAATAACATATAATCTTGACATAAAACATACCTAAACATGAATCATGGTTTTAATCTAATCATGTAAACTTTTATTTAAAGTATGAATCTAACTTAATTATGTGCCACATATATTATCATATGTTTTTTTTACAACAACCTAAGCCTAAAACATATTTTGTTTGGGCATAAAGTTAAACATAAACTAGTCATGTTCATAAAGTCAACACAAGTTCACAAAGATGCTTACTTTTGTCACTAATACAAAAGTATGGTTTTCACTTGAATCATGATGCCTATTCCAACATAAATTCATATGAATCATAATACCCAATTGGATCCAACTACACCAAAAATGATCATAAAAATATACATAGAAGGATCTAAAATCATGTTGGCATAATAGTGAATCATATACTTGCATAAGTCTTAACTTGGTTGCAACGAAATATATATAACTTCTCATTAACCACAACATATCAAATTTCCAACATGAGTTATATACTTGTATCGCAACTATTCAATATATCCAATATCATGTTAATTACACTACCACATCCCAAATCCATTCATAGCAAATCATAGCAACATACGATTATGAATTAACATTATTATAATTAATGTACAATCCCATTTCTTATTCTACACAGATCAAGTCTCAATTATTCATTCACATCGGAATAGCACTCTACTTACAACGTATGACGAATCTTGTATTCAGGACTCTGAATCTGAATTTGGTGATGCTATCCTTTGTTGTAGGCGTTGTTTTGATTTAATTGTCGTGGCTTTAAGCTTTTGAATCAACTCCTAATCGTCTCTCGATTTGACGGCTACTCCTAGTTTTTCTTTAGCAGCATGATAGCTCCATACTCATTTTATTTGTGTGAATTAGGTGGAGTCTTAGGTCCTTTTTATAGAGTTTGTGAATTGATTAGAGCCGTCGAAGGAGCCAAGATTAATATAAGCCGCTCGTTTTAAAGAGAAACCAATCAAGAGTTGACACATAAGCCCCAGTGACAAGACCAAGCCCAGAAATTCGGCCAAGCACAGACCAGGCCAGCCAGGAGGGGCTGGGTTCGACCTGGCTCAGGGGCCAGGTCGACTACCCAGTCGACACCCAGGTCGACTACCCAGTCGACCTGGGTCTTGGGCGGGAAAATTCCCGCCCAGCCCAATCTGGGTCCGATTTTGAGTTTGAATTCGTTTTTCTGAACTGTTTCTGCCTGTTTGAATTTTAAACTGAATTCTGAAACTTCCGGATGTCATATCTCCCTCATACGGAGTCCGTTTTACGCAAACTCGGACTCTATCTCATGCAGAATTCCAAGACAAACGAAATGGCATATCCCGTTTCCCTTAATTCTTTGATTTGAAATTAATTATACTTTAATTTGTTCATCTTATAGTTACCGGAAAATTCGGGGTGTTACATTCTCCCCTCCTTAAAGGATTTCGTCCCCGAAATCTTCAAGTCTAGGAGAATGTATATCCTAACATCCAAACGTCCATCTACTCATCCATCAAACACGAGCGTCCATTTTCCTTAAAAGACTTCTAATGCTTCATGATCATATGCGAAGTGTGTGTACATGTACTTATCTAATGCAAAATCAGTCGGTCTACCGATTCAGTTGACCTCCTTAATGCAAATTATGTAAGTGTCATGAATCCATTATGTATGCAAACCTTCCTATTTATGATTCTACATGAGTGCACAATCATTCATATAAATGCAACATCCATATGACAACACCTTAAACTTCAACCACATAAGAATGTAAATACATATATGCATATGCAATATGAAGTGACTGAGCCGATCTAAAACCTAGATTGTGTGTGTATATGCAACCACGAGCAACCACTAGCAATCACTTGCAACCACTTGCAACCATCATCCATAACATGTTTCAATTACGTGTTTTCATCCAAAGGGTTTCTATCTAAAAGATAAGGTCGAGGAGATATACCCTAAAAGATAGATAAAAGCACAACTTAAGGAAAAAGAAAGATCAAAGATGTACCCTCAAAAAGAAAAGGGTAGGCTGCGCGTATTTTGTCCTCAGTTTCCCAAGTTGCGTCTTCCTCGGCGTCGCTCCACTGAACTTTGACGAGCTTGACTTTGTGGTTGCGTAGCTTTTTCACTTCCGTTCCTAAGATGCGGGTTGGAACTTTCCTCACGGTTTCTTCGCATTCCACTTCATCTTCTTCAAGGATGTTTGGCTCTACCACTTCAGCAGATTCATGTAGACATTTTAGGAGGTGCAAAACATGAAAGACGTTGTGAACTCCAGCTAGTTTTTCAGGTAGCTCTAATCTATAGGCCATTTTCCCAATTTTCTCGATAATAGGAAACAGACCTATGAACCTTGGTGCTAGCTTACCTGTGGTTCCAAAACGAACGACATTCCTTAGAGGAGATACCTTAAGGAAAACTCTGTCCCCAACCTCAAACTCAAGGTCAGTCCTTCTCTTGTCCGCGTAGGATTTTTGTCTATCTTGGGCTGTCTTCATCCTCCTTCGTATTAAGTCTACTTTTTCTGAAGTCTCTCTGATCATATCTGGTCCAAGTATGAGCTTGTCAGCAGACTCCCACCAATAAGTGGGTGATCGACACGTTCTTCCGTATAAGGCTTCGAAGGGTGCCATCCCGATGGTGGTTTGGTAGCTGTTGTTGTAGGCAAATTCCACCAAAAGAAGATGGTCTTCCCATGTCCCTCCGAAGTCAAGGACGCACAGTCTTAAAAGGTCCTCCAAAACTCTGTTCACTCTTTCTGTCTGGCCGTCGGTTTGGGGGTGATAGGCTGTACTCAAGCATAACTGTGTGCCTACCGCTTCTTGCAGACTCCGCCAAATCTCACTTGTGAAGATAGGGTCTCGGTCGCTAACAATGCTGAATGGTATTCCATGGAGTCGAACAATTTCCTTGAGATAAAGAGATGCTAGAGATGAGGCAGTCCTTCTACTCTTGACAGGTAAAAAGTGGGCGCTTTTAGTAAGCCTATCCACTATTACCCAAATGCTAGTGTTGCCTCTTCTAGACCTAGGCAGCCCATCAATGAAGTCCATTGAAATGCTATCCCACTTCCACTGTGGAACCTCCAGAGGATGGAGCAGACCGCTAGGTGTCTTCTGTTCCGCCTTAACCTGTTGGCAAATCATACACTTAGAAACGAAATCTGCCACGTCCTTCTTCATGCCGCTCCAAAAGAAAGCTCTCTTTATGTCCTTGTACATTTTATCTCCGCCTGGATGTATCATCATCTTGGAGTGATGTGCTTCCTCGAGAACCGTCTTTACTAAATCTCTTGTCCGTGGTACGCATAGTCTTCCGTCTCGCCTTAGCCAACCCTTATCGTCGATGGAGTATCTGTTGAGGTGACTTGAAGTCTCACCCCTAATTAGCCTATCAATCGTCTCCACAAGCTGAGGGTCTTCGCATTGAGCTGTCCCTATTGAGTCCAAAAGAGTAGGGCGCACTTCAAGAGATGCTAACAAACCGGGTACAAAATCAGAGGAGGGCCTAAAGTCAAAGCTGGCTATAAACTCCAGGCTATGCCTTTCAACAAACAGCGGGGTTAATGTTAGCTTCTTTCTGCTCAAAGCATCTGCGACTACGTTGCCTTTGCCCGGAGTGTAGGAGATCTCGAAATCGTACGAGGCAAGAAACTCCATCCACCTTTGTTGCCTAAAGTTAAGGTCCTTCTGCGAGAAGAGATACTTCAAAGATTTATGGTCAGTATACAATTCGAATTTTTCACCCAGGAGATAGTGGCGCCAAGACTTAAGCGCAAAGACGATGGCTGCTAACTCGACATCATGGATTAGGTAGTTCTTTTCGTGCACTTTCAACTACCTCCCGCCATAAGCTACTACCCTTCCTTCTTGCATTAAGACAGCCCCTAGTCCTGTGCCGCAAGAATCCGTGTATACCGTAAACATTTTGCTTCCATCTGGCAACGTCAAAACTGGGGCTGTTGTAAAAGCCCTTTTTAGTCGTTGGAAAGCAAACTCGCAATCCAAATCCCAAGCAAATGCTAGGTTCTTCTTTGTTAATCTAGTGAGCGAAGCTGATATTTTTGCGAAGTCTCTGATGAATTTCTGATAGAAGCCTGCTAGCCAGAGAAAGCTTCGGACTTCTGTTGCATTCCTTGGTGTCTTCCAATCCTGTATCGCTACTACCTTAGCAGGGTCCACAGCTAACCCTTCTTTGGACACTACATGCCCAAGAAACCTTACTTCCTCTCTCCAAAAGTGGCACTTGGAGAATTTGGCTTTTAGCTGATGGACCCGCAGAATTTCCATGATTGCCCTTAGGTGCTGAGCATGTTCTTTTTCACTCTTTGAGAAGATCAAGATATCGTCTACGAAGACTACCACGAACTTGTTGAGGAATTCTCTGACCACCCTACTCATCAGGTCTACGATGTAAGCGGGTGCGTTTGTCAAGCCAAAAGGCATGACAAGCCATTCAAAGAAGCCGTCTGGGGTTCTGAATGCTGTCTTATCGATGCTATCTTTAGCCACCCTTAGCTGATGAAATCCAGTCGCCAAATCGAGTTGGGAGAAAATTGACGCTCCTACAAGCTGATCAAACAGATCGTCAATTCTGGGGAGAGGGTGCCTATTCTTTTTCGTTAGCTTGTTGAGCTCCCTATAGTCAACACATAGACGGAGTGAACCATCTGCCTTTGTAGCGAACACCACTGGAGCGCCCCATTCTGAAATGCTCCTTCTAATGAACCCCTTCTCTAGAAGCTCTTTAACCTGTTTACTGAGCTCTTTCCTTTCCCGTGGAGCCATGTGTCTAACGGGCAACGCAACGGGCTTCGCAGTAGATATATGCGGAAGTCTATCTCTCGCTTCGGAGGTAAGCCCTTCACCTCTTCGAAGACATCCGGATATTCACGGACCACTCTAACCGATTGCAAACTCTCAACAGAAGCATATAGCGATTCAAGATAACTAAGCATAACCGCATACGAGGGATTACAAGTAATTTCCAGAGTGTTACCAAGTTGGGTCAGAAGCCTAACTACCCTTTTCTCACAATCAAGAATGGCACCGTTACTGGATAGCCAATCCATGCCCAAAATCAAACCATATCCCGAGAAGCCCAAAACAAAGGCACTACATCTAAATTCTATGCTTAGAATAGAAATTTTCAATCCCACACAGATCATAGACAAATGAGCTGGGCCCCCGATTGGATTTGAAACAATTAAGGGGTCCTCTACCATACTAGTTTCTAGGTGCAGAGATTCTACTAAAGCAGATGAAATAAAGGAGTGTGATGCGCCAGAATCAAATAAAGTGTGAACTGGGTGATCATAAAGATAAACTACACTTTCTATAGAAGTATTTATACCTCGCTGTTGCAGAGGCGGTGCTTCTAGCGCATGAACCTATGCCCCTGAGGTGGATCCAGCCTTCTGCCCCTGCCCGCGCTTCTTTGGGCAATCCTTAGCCATGTGGCCTGTCTCACCACAAGAAAAGCACCCACCATTCAACTTGGACTTCTTCTTCCGACAATCTTTCACTAAGTGCCCCACTTTGCCACAGAAATTACACTTCCTCTTCTCTTGGGACTTGTTGTCTTTCCCGCCCTTCTTAAAGTCTGTCTTCTTAGGCTGTAAACCTTCTTTCTTCCCTTGAGACCCTTCTGCCTTTGTCTCCTTTTTGCCCTTATCCTCTTCGTTCATCAATGCCATCTGCACCAACCTTTCATACGTAGCTCCCATAGGTATATGGGTCATGGCCAAGCTGTGTAATGGCTCATTCAATCCTTTGACAAAGCGGAGAGCCTTCTTGTGCGGAGTGTTGACTAGGTCCAGTCTGAACCTAGCCAGCTGATCGAACTGATTAACGTACTCTTTGACTTTCATATTCCCTTGCTTAGGAAATAAGAATTTTTCCAATTGAAGGCTCCTTTCATCTTATGAGAGAAATTTAGCCTCAAACCTCACCCTAAATTCCTCCCATGTTTCCACTGGTCTTTCTGCATTGGTAACTTCCCACCAGTAGGAAGCCTCGCCTTTAAGTAGCCATACTGCCAGTTGTACCTTCTGCCTATCTTCTACCTCAAAGATGACGAATAAGTCCTCGGTTTCCTTCAGCCAGTTCCTGGCTGCCATGAAGGACTCGGTTCCATGAAAGTCCTTCCCTCCCATAGTTTTGAAATCTTTACATGTCTTAGCAAAAGCATTACCACGCGGAGGAGGTGGAGGAGAAGGTGCTGCTGCAGTTGGGGGAGGAGGATGATTTTCTGCAGCTGAGGAAGGAGGAATAGCGGGACCTGGCTGGTTGGCCCTTGCTTCTAAGAATCGTCTGAACCAACCAGGTATTGGTACACCCTCTGGCAAGTTAAGTTCTGTGGACATGCTGAAACGAAAAGGACAGATTCAAAACGAAGGATAAAAGATAGTACCTATGGCTTTGGGGGACCATGCCTTTTTAAAATAAAATAACATTTTATCTTTAAAAATGCTTCTTTAAATTTTCTTTTGAAAATAAATTTTCAAAACTTTTTATCTGATCTGGTTAACCTCGCTCTGATACCAAGTGAAACACCCCACCTCCGTTAAGGTCACTCACAAAAGGAATGCCTTAATTTTGGTGGAGGTTTATAGGTAAAAGTCAAAGATAAAAACATAAGACAGATATAAACACATATGTATAAGCAGCGGAAAACAACAGACTTTTATTTCATAAAATACATGTTTACACAAACATTTCCATAATTGTCTCCAAACACTCTTCTAATTATTACAACCATAATACTGTCTTGATTTCATAATTTAAGGAAGCATAAAAACATAAGTAAACTGCATAAGTCCCCATAATTGCTATCCAAAGCCATAGTTCAAAACAAAAGAGATCCAAGCAATACATTCTCTCTCTTCAAGCTGGATGTGAAACTGGTCAAGCTGCGGTATTCCCTCCCTGCGGACCTGGGGGGAGGGAGGGAACGAAAGAAAAGAAGACGAAAGAAAAGTAGAGTCAGACATAAAGCCTGGGTAATTCTAGGACTATTCAGTCTATGAATAAGAAAAAGAGCATGATAAGTACAAACTGGAAATGGGAAAGCACCATAAACTAAGTTAAGTTGTCTAGAGTGGAATACACTATCGTACCCCATATTAATCTCTGCACCCCCTATAAACTAGTTCCCAACTGGCGCCCCACAATCAGGGTGAAGTGATCCTTTTTAATGATCGTCTCCTACTCGCATAGTTACATGTGTCTTACGGCCCCCGATGTTGTAGCTACCTATGCTGGTCCCACCATGGGGTGTATCAAGTCCCATGGTGGTGGCCCGACACAGTTCTAGAATGCACAGGTATACTACTGGTACCCAGTGCCTAATTTTTCTGCGCCGGAGTGTGTGCACGCCCGCACCCCATTAGAATCTACACTGCTGCACCACCGCCGTCGATTTGACCTCTTACAGTCAGTCCAGTAATCGTGCCCCACCCTGCCTAGTTTAGGGTATCCTGATACACCTTGTAGGGTTACTGCTGAAAAGGGTCCCCAGCTACTAGGTTTTCTATTTCTAGCCAACATGCTAAGTTGGTTAAGTGTTCTGTATAAACCTAACCCCCAATTAGTCTGTATAGTTTAGCATGTTGTATTTGATTAAGTATTAATTCAATTTGCTTAATCCTATCAATCCTGACTTAGCCTTAATTGTCTTATTAAAGCCCCAACCACTCACATTAGACAGGTATTGTTGTGACTGTCTGTTGCCGGTTGGGTCCGGGCAGTCTTACGTCACAACTCAGTCTAACCTCGGGTCTTTATTGGGCTCAATGCTTAACCACCCACATTGGATAGGTATTGTTGTGACTACTGGACAACCGGGCAGGTCCGGGCAGGTTTATGTCACAACGCAATCCAACCTCGGGTTAAGCATGTCGTATTTTCTAAGTTTACATATTTTGTCTCTCTTTTCTTTTATATGTAAATATTTGCGGCCCATTATTCAAATTCATTATTCTTGGGTATAATAATTTATACCATTTAAAATGTCATGAATCGTTGGCATGTGCCAAACATGCCAACACATATACTTTAATTAACCCCAACGTATTCCCTCGTTTGTACGTAATAATATAACATATGTTGGGCTTCAACATCTTAGCCCAACTTAGCCACATAAAAAGGGGAGGCTTAGAACATGATATATATATATATTCTAAGTAACATCAAAAAGGAGTGTGTAAATGCATGAACTTGCAACATAGCGATCTAATTAACATAAACTAGGCACTTGTGAACTTGCATTGTAATAGCATATAATCTTGACATAAAACATACCTAAACATGAATCATGGTTTTAATCTAATCATGTAAACTTTTATTTAAATTATGAATCTAACTTAATTATGTGCCACATATATTATCATATGTTTTTTTTTACAACAACCTAAGCCTAAAACATATTTTGTTTGGGCATAAAGTTAAATATAAACTAGTCATGTTCATAAAGTCAACACAAGTTCACAAAGATGCTAACTTTTGTCACTAATACAAAAGTATGGTTTTTACTTGAATCATGATTCCTATTCCAACATAAATTCATATGAATCACAATACCCAATATGATCCAACTACACCAAAAATGATCATAAAAATATACATAGAAGGATCTAAAATCTTGTTGGCATAATAGTGAATCATATACTTGCATAAGTCTTAACTTGGTTGCAACGAAATATATTTAACTTCTCATTAACCACAACGTATCAAATTTCCAACATGAGTTATATACTTGTATCGCAACTATTCAATAGATCCAATATCATGTTAATTACACTACCACATCCCAAATCCATTCATAGCAAATCATAGCAACATACAATTATGAATTAACATTATTATAATTAATGTACAATCCCATTTCTTATTCTACACAGATCAAGTCTCAATTATTCATTCACATCGGAATAGCACTCTACTTACAACGTATGACGAATCTTGTATTCAGGACTCTGAATTCTGAATCTGGTGATGCTATCCTTTGTCGTAGGCGTTGTTTTGATTTAATTGTCGTGGCTTTAAGCTTTTGAATCAACTCCTAATCGTCTCTCGATTTGATGGCTACTCCTAGTCTTTCTTCCGCAGCATGACAGCTCCATACTCATTTTATTTGTGTGAATTAGGTGGAGTCTTAGGTCCTTTTTATAGAGTTTGTGAATTGATTAGAGCCGTCGATGGAGCCAAGATTAATATAAGCCGCTCGTTTTAAAGAGAAACCAATCAAGAGTTGACACATAAGCCCCAGTGACAAGACCAAGCCTAGAAATTCGGCCAAGCACAGACCAGGCCAGCCAGGAGGGGCTGGGTTCGACCTGGATCAGTGGCCAGGTCGACTACCCTGTTGACACCCAGGTCGACTACTGTAACAACACGAAATTTAACAACATGTTAAATCAAGAATCAAGGCAGAATTATATTAAAAAAATCTGAATCAGGAGAAACGGGATGTGCCATTGCGTTCGTCTCGGAAAAATACGCGAAATAGAGTCCGAAATTTCGTAAATCGGAGTCCGTATGGCCGAGATATGGCCTTCGGAAGTTTCACGAAAAATCAGAATTCAAAATAGATTTCAAAAACACAGAAATCAGAGTAGGCGGGAAAAATCCCGCCCAGGCAGGGTCGACACAGGGGTTGACACCTGTGTCGACCCCCCCCAATGGGTCGACACCCATGTCGACCCCCCCCCCCCGATCGGACAGATTTTCTGGTGCACCTGTTGGCTTCCCTGGTCATGTTTTTGGGCCTGGTTCGAAATTTGAGGGTTCAAATTCTTCCTAGGGTTGATCTAAGGGTCTAAACTAACCTAATCTTCTATATAAGCACCCTAAACCTAATCCTAAATCCTCATTATTCAATCCTACAACTAGGTTATGCCAAAATTCTAGTTGATCATGGCCTCCACTCAAAACCCTAGCCTCCATCCTCTTGTCATAAATTCTATCTTCATTCTCTTGAGAGATTAGATGATCATTTGAGTGTTTCTAAGTTACATGAGAGTTGCTAAGCTCGATTCAAGGCTAAAGTTGCAACCTTTATACTTCAAAGCAAGGATCTTTCTTATTATTTTCTCAAGGGCTTTATTGGAGCTTATCGATTTGGGGTTTTTGCTAGTGTAGCTTCGTCTCAATCTTTTTATATATTGATTTGTGCCTTCATAGCCTTGTAAGCCCCCTCCTAGTCTTAGATATTAACTATGAAGTTAAATGTTCATGTTGCAAGCTTTGGGTTTGAACTTGAGTAGGTTGCATGCCTAGAAACAATCACGTTAGGTGTGGATTTATCCTATGCATATTCGTAAAAGTCTTCATCTTGATTTTGTGGGCTAAAAGCTATAAGCTTTATGTTGAAATGTTGCATTATGCAACATAAGAACTCTCTTATCCCTTAAGTTAACTTGCATAGAATGCTATATGCGAAATACTAGCCATTTTTCTATGTCATCTATCACCATGATTCACCTATATGCTAAGTTTTGGGGTTGTGCATGCTTTTGAGGCTTAACAATGTAACATGCAAGTTAATGAACACATTTATGCCTCATATGCCACCATGATTAACTTGTGGCCTTATACCCTTTTTGTCATGCTTTTGCCAAGTTCCTTCTTAAATCCATTATGCGTTGTTGCGAATGTATATGGGAGTTTAAAAGCGTTGGGGTTACATTATGGGTAAACTTTAATGACTTGAAACACGACTTGGGGAAAATTGGTATAAACATGACAACATGTAATTTTGGCTATGAACATGGGACTTGAAAACTTGAACTAGACATGGGAGGGTTGTAAGTGTAACAAGACACTAGACCAAACATGAAAGTGGCCAACTCGAGGTTGGGTTGAGTTTGTAGCATAAATCTACCCGGACCCGCCCGGCTTAACTAGTGGCTTCAAACAATAGGATCCAATGTGAGAAGTTGGTCATGTCGCGCTTAAGACCCGAGGTTAGACTAGGTTGTGGTATAAATCTACCCGGACCCGCCCGGCTTAACTAGTAACCACAACAAAGTCTAATGTGAGAGGTTGAGGGTGCATTAATTAAATTAATGCCACATGATAAGGTTAAGTAAATTTGACTAATGACACTTAACCGATATGACATGAATGGGTAGGTTAAGTTAAGCCGGACTTGATTTCTTAATGATACTTAACCATATAAGACAATTAGGGGATAGGGTTAAGTAACCTACACTTAACTAATCTAAACACGGTAATTAGATGGGGTTAAGTAACCTACACTTAACTAATATAAACACGGTAATTAGATGGAGTTAAGTAACCTACACTTAACTAATCTAAACACGGTAATTAGATGAAGTTAAGTTAACCTAGACTTAACTAATCTAAACATGGTAATTCGACGGGGTAAGTTAAACACTTAACCAATCTAAACTTGATAATTCAGTGAGGTTAAGCAACCAATACTTAACCAACTTAACATGATAATTTAATGGGGTTAAGTAGCTTATACTTAACCAATTATACATGATGACTTGATGAGGTTAAGTAACCTATACTTAACCAATCTAATATGCGGACCCGATAGGGTTAAGTCACAGGACCTTTTAAATAAACTTAACCATTGTAATACGATTAGTGGATGGAGTTAGGCTAACCCATACCTAACCAATCCGACTCGATAATCGGATGGGATTAAGATAATCTATGCTTAATCAATCTGACACGATAATCTGATAGGGTTAAGATAAATAAATACTTAACCAATTTGACTTGATAGGGTTAAGTCCTGAGCTTCTTAGTACACTTAACCAACTTGTAGGGCTAAGCCTTGAACTTAAATACTTAGCCAATCTTGACACGATTCATGGGCGGGCTAAGTCATGAACCTGAATAACAACACTTAACCCAATAGACAAAACCCTAGTGAGAGGAACTAGGTAGAAAATCGTGGTCAATCAAGGATAACAGGAAAGGAGACTAAGTGGTAAACCTTAGTTTAGGGAATTAAGTAATAATTCTTAGTCAAGGGATTGGGACCAGTTCACAGATAGATGAGTAACCCGATACGGTAGGTCATCGCTTAAAATACGAGAAGGAGCAATATCTGATTTAGATAAAGGCTCCAACGAACTGGGTGACGAAGCGGTAGCTTCGGGGAACGTGAGGATACTCTTGGTATCCCTCTGTGAGGTTGTGGATGGTCCATGAAACCTGGCCTCACAGAGGTTAAGGTCTGCGGTAGAAGAGCCAAGGGTATGCCTTGGTTGCTGTACGAGCAACCTAAAGACTGGGGTGGATTAGCGTGGGGTCGGCGATATTTTCACGGTAGCCCTGGATAGCACATTCGTCGGCCACCTACCATCTTTAGTCAATCGTGTACGTACGGAAAGGCAGAGAATACCCAACAAACCATACTTGCTATCTAGGTATGGGTGAGGTTAGCCGTCCGGAAAGATGGTAGCGATGGCTGTAGCGTAGTTCTCATACATGACTTTTCTTGTTTTGCCTTTCAGTAGTTGAGGGAGGGGTCACGTGGGACCATAGCCACAGATACAAAAACAGACCTTGATATCTGCACCGGCGGATGACTTAAAACTCCCGACCGAGTTCCGTATTTCTTGATTTGCCCTGGCACGGAACTCGGATGGCACATTGAGATACATGTGCGTCTAGACATGGAAAACGATTCACGATACATACGTGGGAAAGCAGGGCGCGATTGACGGGTGGCATAATCCCTAGTAGCCCTAGGTGGCTAAAACCCAAACCGAGACACGGAAACGTTCGTTAGGTAGCATAATCCCTAGCGGTCCTAAGTAGCATAAACCCTAGGTAAACACGCGATAGTTCATGGTAAGAAAACATAACCAGACCAAGGGTAACAGTCCAAAACAACTTCAAGGATAAAATGGTACTACAATGAGATGGTATAGATTTACATGGGGAAGCCCGTACGGCCTACGGCAAAGGAATGAACTTATACATGGAAAGAAACATACGAGTTAGGAAAACCTACATATGCTATATATTAGGTTGACATGGACCATTACATGATATTGGGCAAGGGACATTCATAGTTAACACATAACGCGGGTTGGGATACTAGTACGAGAGGTGCAGAGCAAATATACATGATAAATACCTTAGGATGTTATACATGATAGATACCTTGGGATAGTATACTTGATAGAAACCTGACAATGTGATACCTTGATTTATGTTGACACCGTAGTTTATCATGACATACTCGTTTATCTTGGTACAGTAGTTCATCCTGTTATTTTGGTTTAGCTTATCTATCTTGTCATCATACTTATGTTCATCTCAGTTCCTCATGCCAGTTAACTTTACTAGTTTATATACTGATAGTAGAAAGGGCTTACCAGTCTTTATGACTGACCCCGTTTTGTTTCGCCTCTTTGTCTTCCGTTTCCCCCCCAGGTTACAGGGAGGAAATGCTATTGTTAGTTCGGACTTCTCCGGTTTGAAGGTCATCATGTATGGCTCGGACTTTTCTTGGCTATGGCTACTTTACTGTTTTACTTGGGGAATAATTTATGAAAAGGTTTTTATGCTTCTTTACTATTGCAAGACAGGTTTCCATGTAAGAAATTCTCTGATGTAAATGGCTTTAGACCTTATTTATTAATGATATGAAAGTTGGTTTACTTCCGCTATTTTATATGTTCTGTCTTGTAATATTTCTGTACATGTTTACCAATAATACCCCTCTAAAGCTAGTGCATTCCTTTGCGAGTGACCCTAGCGGAGGTGGGGTGTTACAACTACCCAGTCGACCTGGGTACCCCAGGTCGACTACCCAGTTGACCTAGGTCTTGGGCGGGAAAATTCCTGCCCAGCCTAATCTGGGTCCGATTTTGAGTTTGAATTCATTTTTCTGAACTGTTTCTGCCTGTTTGAATTTTAAACTGAATTCTGAAACTTCCGGAGGTCATATCTCCCTCATACGGAGTCTGTTTTACACAAACTCGGACTCTATCTCAAGCAGAATTCCGAGACGAACGAAATGGCGTATCCGGTTTCCCTTAATTCTTTGATTTGAAATTAATTATACTTTAATTTGTTCATCTTACAGTTACCGAAAAATTCGGGGTGTTACAAATGTGGAGATCTCGTGTCATCAGACTCGTAGGCCGGTCAGATCTGGTGCTGCCCCTTCTCGTTCAGCTCCTTCGCGCATGGACCGAGACAAGCTTATCGGTTTATGCATGTCTGTACGCCGTGAGGAGGATGACTATCAGGATTGGGAGGTGTCAGTTATTATGTCTACGCATGACAGATTGGGCCACAACCCATTTTATTCTCTGTTTGGCAAGCCCGAACAGCTTAGGGCTTGTGTTATTCATTTTGTTACGCTGCTGAGGGACGGAAAGATGTGGTTCTTGTGGGTGTTGTGTCAGTATGTGCGAGTTTTAGTTGTGTTGTTTTATGCGGTTTTTTAATGGTGTTATAAGGTGTTGTGATTTTTTTGTGCTGTTTTTTTTTAAAAAATGGTATTGTAGTTGTTTTTGTTTAAATTCAGTAATTTTTGTATTCTACGTTCTACTAGTCTGTTCAACACTAAACACAAACAAACACAAACAATTAAAAATAATATATACAAAAACAATAAAATAATAAATCTGGCCCTTCCAAAATGCCCCTTTCGTAAAAAGAACACATTCCCCGTTCCCAATTATTCCCCTTCAAATGCCCCCTTCCCGTTCAAAATCAAATGGACCCTCAGTCTTCTTCTTCGGCTCGTTGCTTCCTCTCCAGATTTTTCCTGCAAGCTTTCGTTATTTAGAGAAAAAAATGGAAAAAGGAAAGAAAACGCATGGACTAAAAAAAAGTGACAGAAGCCACATTCTTTCTCACACAACCTATAGGAAGCACATTATTTTATCCTTCTCCTGCCATTCTTCTCTACGCATGAAAAAAAGGGAGGACCTCATTTTTGTACCCTTGTTCTTTCCTTCTCTATAAAGTTCTTTCCTTCTTTTGGTCCAAAGAAAAAAAAGGAAAAGGAATGGAAAAATGGAACCGTGAAAAGTTGTGCATGCCGCAACTCTACCCTCACGTTCCCATTACCACTGACCGTGAAGCCTGCATACACGCAGACCCTTCACCGCACTTCCTTCCTTCCACCGCACTACCAGCTTCTGAACATCGCACCAAGTTCCACTTCCTCTCAACCTGTAGCCGCCTTCTCCTCCTCTCTTACATTTTATAACACTTGTGCCTCCCTTGTTTTCTCTCTCCACTGCTCACCTGTCGCTCCCCGTTAATTGCTGCCAATGTCCGTTAAAAGCCGTACATCCGTTCCAAGCTGTGTGCGTGTTTCATGTTCATGCGCATGTAATTGTTGTGCAGAAAGAAAAACAGTCTTTGCTTTACAAAGAAAAAAAAATTCAGCATTTATAAGAAAAAAAAACTTAAGATACTGGAAGAAAGAAAAGGAGACAGAGCGCAAGAAGCGAAACGCGGAGAGGACGAAGATACTAAGCAGATCTGAAGCGTGGCTTTGGAGGAACCTTTACCGGAAAGCTATTGCGGTGAGAACACTGAATTTAAATTTAAAATTTATTATTTAGTGATTTAAATGGATGCGATAATCGATGATAATGGTTGATAATTGGTCGCATGGATATCATAGTCATAGCGTTTGGAAACTTAGTCGATAATATTGCTACCGTGGATGGCCTATTGGATGTGGTGTTGTGAACAAGTAATGGTTGTTGATATAAACTGTAATTCGATACGCGTTAATGTTATAACGCGCATTCAGAAATTATGTGTTGTGTGCTTTTGAAAATGGATGCATAAAATGGTTTGAATGTGTGAATATGCATATGCACTCATTTCGATCTTATGTGGAAGTTAAGAAATTCCCTCAATTTAATGTTCTTAGTTAACATTGTATAAAATGACATTTACAAACTCGATCATGTTGATATAATAATATTATTATTTAAAATGATTTATTAACTAAGTATATTAAGAATATTTCAATATGGAATTGAATAATGGTTTGAGTTGTTCTGGAAAACTCGTTAATTTGATTTAATAAAATAGGTAATTCGATTTTGGAAAACTAATAACATGTTATTATCAAAGTAAATAGATATTATTTCGGAAACACCTTGAATTGGAGTTGTGGAACTTTTATTAAGGAATTGTTGTAATAAAATTAGACAACTCGAACTTTTTGATTTTAAATCTAATATGACTGTAGACAACAATTTGAAATTTGAAATTTGGTTGCGAAGGGTATTTAAATTTGAATTATTTGGCTATGAAATTTGATATAAGTTTAGATGAATATTTATAATAATATATTAGAGCACTCCCAGCAGTGGGGAGAACGCTCGAAATGTGGAGGAAATAGTTTTCCACGCTCTCCAGCAGAAGGGATACAGGTGTGGGGGAGGAAGTGAAATGGCCACGCTCGCCATTTCACAAAATAGAGCGGCGAGACCTGAACGGCTTTAAGAAAACCGAATAAACACTAAACAGTTTTCATAAAATCGTTTAAGATATAAACAGTTTTATGAAAACCATTTAGTGTATTTTTGGTTTTCATAAAACCCTTTTTATACGGTTTTATGAGAACCATATGAAACATGGATTTTTTTATTTTTTAAATAATCAAATTTTTGCTGTATTAATTTAATATGTGTAAATTAATTTGTAAATTTGTCTAACTTTAAGTTTTCGAATTGATTTAAACCATGGATTTTTGAAAATATATATGCTTTCAAGTTTTCAAAGTGTTTTTTTAATGTTTGGATTATGTTTGTGTATCCAACACTTACCATACAATTTTATTTACCTTTTAAACATAGTTTTAAGTATGTACGCATACTTGATAGCAACGTAAAAGAAGTTTGAATCTCATATACGCATTACAAAAATATATATAAATTACTTAAAAACTTGTTAATTTTTTTAATAACCCACAAAACAATACACCCAACATAGAAAACTAAAATTAGGAAACAATAAGCCAGAAATAAAAAAACAATGGAGCGTCCCCCCACCCACTGCTGGAACGGTGGGGGGAATTCGTGCTCAAAAAGATCGATTCACGCTCCAAATAGGGTGTACTACTGGGAATGCCCTAACAACATTACAACTGTTTTAATCAAAAAATGATCAAACACCAAATACGATGCTTTGAAAAGTGCGTCGCCCGTTCAGTGGCAAGGTGCTAAGAAAGCACGTTTCCAAATCAGGGGAGAGACACTATAAAAAGCATGTATGAAGAAATGTGAGACCGCAATTCGCAAAAACAAAGCAATAAGAGGGAGGAACACACAATTTTTAGAGTGGTTCGGTCAAACGTGACCTACGTCCACTATGCAAACATTTTCCATTATCACTTTCATGATTCCAAGTACAATGCCATACAAATCTCCCTCAATTTACAATGAATCTCTCATTTCTCCCTCTTTGATGTGAATCGCACTTGAATTAGCTAGTGGATCGGTTAGATCTCCCCAAGTATTGATTGAAATGGATGAAAAGACTTCAATGCTTCACTTTAGAGGTAGATTTCTTCGATTCCATAGCATTTTGATAGTAGATCCGAGTTTCTAGAAAGAATTCAATGGAGACTTGTGTTGCTTAAGTGGAGCTTGAATGGATTTCCATGGATGAAGCTTGAGAATGCCTTGGAGAAATGATTTTAGCAGCCCTTCGGGGTGTTCCCCTCCTCCCTTTGAAGTGTGGAGAAAGGGGCTATTTATAGTTGGAGAAAAGGGGTAGTGGCAGGCTTGTAAATATGGATTGCAGAGGTCGGGTCGGTATTTTTGGGTATTTACGACACTGCCATTGTACAGCTGTACACAGCTGTCTTCAGCTGTGTGACCGGTCGGACCATGCATGCACGAGCAGAAATGCGTGAGCGACCAGAGACACAAAATGAACGAGCGACTAGGAATATCAGCTGCGAGCGATCCTCTTTACAATTCACGTGTCCGAACACTTTTATTAAAAGCACTGGTCCCAATTAATGCACGGCTGGTATAAACTCACGTGGAAGGCTACCCACTAATTATGAGAATGACATAATTGTCTGGTAGTGAAATGTGGATTTAATTATTATGAATTTTCCATCACAATGTTTAATACCCTGCTCGTTCTTCCAATACTGTGCTATGCTCGACCAATTAAAGAGGCCTGAGAGCACCGACCAGCTTGGAGCTCTGTTGACCGACCAGGCTCCTTGAGAGAGGGACGACCAGCAGCTACAAAGTGTGAACGTACTCGACCTGGTGGTAGGGCTTTCTGCTTTTGCGCTGATCGACTTTGAGATGGCTCTGACCGGCCGGAGTGAACGATGACCGACCTGTTGCTGGCCGATGAAGCTGAAACTGCTGCTCGTCCGATCAATTGGAGGTTGCTCTGTAACCGACCAGGTGGAGGATGCTTGAACCGACCAGGTGGTGCTCCTCCCAAGACCGACCAGCGTCTGGAGCTCGAGACCGACGAGGCGGAAGCTTGGACCAACCAGGCACAGCAGAGACTCGAGACCGACCAGCAAGATCCGAACAGTTTTCTGATGATGCTCGAACCTAGGTTGGTGAACTTGTACTGTTCGACAAAATGCTCGAGTGGGTTTTTAGTAGTTAACATTTGCCCCTCGAAGCTTGTATTTTTCGCTTGCGAGAAATGCGGGCTTCGAAATGAATATATTTTGCATTGAGATTCAGTCGTAGCATTTTGTTTGCTGTGGCAAATCCTGCTTTGACTCGCTGATTCCAGACGATCCAAGTTTTGAACTTGTTGACTGGACTTATATGTTCCGTAGCACCTGTTCTGTAATGAAAACAAGCACTTGCACAGTTTTGGACTTATACATTGTTATTGATCATCCACATCAATAACAGGTTAGTTGATCATTAATGAACGATGTATAATAAATTGAATGTCATATCTATGCAGAATCGTTTTACTTAACAGTTATGATTTGTTAAACATTGTTTGCATAGACATGGTATTCGATTTTGAATTCACAATGGCGCTTGAGTTCTGAGTTGCAGATTTCAAGTTACGCCTTCGCAATGAATTACGTGATCTCATATAACGGTTTACGTTTTATGAAACGTGTACCTGATCGGATCAATACTTTGCTTTGTGCTTCTGATGCCAAGGCGATTGTGGTCGTTGGATGGATCAGATTTTTTTTTTATTTAACTGATTAATTTGGACTTCTACGTGGAGAAGTCATTGTATTTTTCTGCCTTTGCTTGAAAAGGTCTTATGTAAGGTGCCCCCGATAGGGGAGGACTTTGAGTTTTATGCCCCCACTCGGGGAGGACTTTATGTTGGACACCCCCGCTAGGGGAGGACTTGGAATTTGATGCCCCCGCATGGGGAGGACTTTCGTCGTTGCTCTCACGAAGAGGGTCTAGACTTTTTTATGCCCCCGCATGGGGAGGTCTTTCGCCGTTGCTCTCACGAAGAGGGGCTAGACTTTTTTATGCCCCCGCATGGGGAGGTCTTTCGCCGTTGCTCTCACGAAGAGGGGCTAGACTTTTTTATGCCCCCGCATGGGGAGGTCTTTCGCCGTTGCTCTCACGAAGAGGGGCTAGACTTTTTTATTCCCCCGCATGGGGAGGTCTTTCGCCGTTGCTCTCACGAGGAGGGGCTAGACTTTTTTATGCCCTCGCATGGGAGGTCTTATATTTGAATCCGTGGGACAGACGCCAGTTCCTTTACTGGATGCTTTGGCATGGCAAACGATCTCGATTTAGGAATCTGGGCCATAAGTAGTCGCTTGTTCCTTCATGGGTTGTTCGACTTAGTGAGTCACCTCGATGTATCGTGTGGTCAACGCTTGCGGGACCTCGCTAAGGAAGCTGTGACTTATGAAGTCGGCTGTTCCGCTATGGGTCCTCGACCTGGTAAGCCCTCTTGATGTATCGGGTGATCCATGCTTGTGAATTGCACCACATCAGGAGACATGGACTTAATCAAGCTGTCAGGGATCTGCCCTTTTTTGTGAAGCTTGGAACCCATGAGGTAGACTTTAACAGTCGTGTTGGATGTGCTTAGTTGTGATAAGCAATTGCAACCGGATTGAGAAGTCGTGCTCTTTTGGGATTTGCGGGGTTTGCGTCATTCCGTGGAGCGAACATTGGCCTTGTACTGAAAGCACTTGATCATGGCAAGTGTTCATGATTGAGCACAAGTTGCCCCTTGGAACTTACAACCTGCGGCGTTGATTTTAGATATGCTTGTTGACCTCTCCACCATCTCATCTTTGGCCATCCCTTCTAACCACCCTTCAAGATGGTGTTTTTATGATCGCACTTAGATGTGTTGACACTTTGTGCATCCCATGCTTGAATAAGTGTTGTGGAGTTCGCCATAGTGCATCGGGTTTCGAGGAAGCGAGCATTTGTCCTATAACCTGTAATAGAGAATCGTCTTTTAGCAAGTCTTGAATTAACGAAGATCTTGTAAGTAAGAGATTCACACAAGTATGCAGGACTTTATCCATAGAGATATTGTTCAGTACAATCCTTATGCAATATTACAAGTTTTTTACAAGAAGTTCTGAATGTAACAGAAAGCAAGATGTAAAGTAAAGCAAGTAACAAAGCAGTAAGTAAGGAAAGGCGATGATGATCGCTTATTTCGAGTTGTTGAAATGAGATTTCCATCAGCCCTCAGTTGATGATTGGCCTGTTATTGGGTTGAACCGAGAGAGACCCTTACCCCTGAGGAGTCTGAGCGGCGTTTGAGGATTGTAGATTCTTGATGTACTGTTGTAGTTTGCCATTCTGAATCATTTCCTCAATTATGCTTTGGAGAATTCTGCATTCATTTGTATCATGACCCGGCAGCTTGTGGAGTCGACAGTACTTTCCAGAGTCCAGAGTTTTCTGTGTAACCTTGAACTTTGGTGGCTCCGGATAGTGCTCGGTATCCTTGGTGGCAAGGAAAATGTTTTCTATGGTATCATTCAGAGGAGTGAGTTCTGATGGGTTGTAGAAGCGAAACTTCTTGTTTGCCTTGTTGTTTTTCCCATCATTGGCTCGTTTCTGCCCCTGGATATCGTGCTGATTAAGCTGGATGTCAGCGCTTTTGGGAGGATCAACAGTCTGATGAAGCACAGGATGATCTCCCACTCTCATATACTCCTCGGCTTTCTTCTGGAACTTTTCCAGCGTGTTCGGCTCCTTCATTTTGATCCATCGACCGAATTCGCTATTCTTGTCTATAGCGCCGATTAGAGATGCTAAGATCATGCGGGGGTCAGGATTCCCTACTTTAGTTAAAGCGGTATTGAACCTCTTGAGGAAAGCTTTAACTGACTCTCCAGGATTCTGCTTCATTGATGTGAGGGAGATGACATCCTTAGCTTTTGTGGCCTGCAACCTGAAATGCTCTTTGAACTTATGAGTCAAATCATCAAAGCGATCGATGGATTTGGGCGAGAGCCTTGTAAACCATAGCGATGCGACGCTTTCTAGATAGAGCGGGAAGCACAAGCACTTAATCTCATCCGTCGCTTTAGCCACATTCATGTGCCACTCATATCTGTATAGGAAGTGATTTGGATCAGCAGTCCCATCGTATGGAGGCAAGGTGGGATGTGCGAACTTCTTCAGAAGCTCAGCTTTGCGAATTCTCCTGGTGAATGGGTTTCTGCTCGGAGAAAAATCCCATTCCCTTTCGCTATCTTTGCGGGTTAGGCCGTCTTTCATCATCCGCTTCACCACGTCCTCGATGTCCCCTTTCGAGTAGTGTCGCTTGGGAGAGCGGACCTCGATTTCCTTTCCGGATGCTCGATCGTGGTTAGAGTATATGGGTCCTTTTCCTTCAGCAAGGGAAGGTGCTCCCCTTTCAGGACTTGCGACTCGCCGGGTATCTCGATTGGAAACACTTTTGGCTTTCATCTTGGAAGCATGAATGTCGGCTCCGTTGAACCCTTCAATGTTATCATTGCGATAATGATCGGAAGTTGATGAATTTGTGTTTCCCTCAAGGTTAACATGAGCCTTTTGAGGAGGAGCGGGATTGGCTCGAGCGTTAAGGAGAGCGCTCACTTTATCCATCAAAGTTTGATTAGCATCCACAAGAGTTTTATTAGCATCCAACAAGGCTTTATTGGAAGCTTCCATCCGTTGGTGTAGATTAGCGACAACGACATCTAGCTCGGCCCTTGTTACTCCAACTCCAGTTATGGAATTTTGACCAACCTCGAAGCGGTTAGTAAGAGGTGTAGCTTCGTTGTTAGCAACATTGTTGACGTCGTCGTTGTTGTCGTTTTCTCCAACGGTTTTACTTGCGGTTTTCTTGGACTTAGCCATTATCTCGGACATGGATTTGACTTTGGAAGATAGCTCGTCGATTGGCCCAGATCTGAGATTTGCGAGATCTATGGTTGAAGCAAGCCTAGATCTTACGTGCAAAGGTCTTAACCTTGTCGAGTTTGGGAGAAGTGCGAATGCGGCCCCACGGTGGGCGCCTAATGTTTTAATCAAAAAATGATCAAACACCAAATACGATGCTTTGAAAAGTGCGTCGCCTGTTCAGTGGCAAGGTGCTAAGAAAGCACGTTTCCAAATCAGGGGAGAGACACTATAAAAAGCATGTATGAAGAAATGTGAGACCGCAATTCGCAAAAACAAAGCAATAAGAGGGAGGAACACACAATTTTTAGAGTGGTTCGGTCAAACGTGACCTACGTCCACTATGCAAACATTTTCCATTATCACTTTCATGATTCCAAGTACAATGCCATACAAATCTCCCTCAATTTATAATGAATCTCTCATTTCTCCCTCTTTGATGTGAATCGCACTTGAATTAGCTAGTGGATCGGTTAGATCTCCCCAAGTATTGATTGAAATGGATGAAAAGCCTTCAATGCTTCACTTTAGAGGTAGATTTCTTCGATTCCATAGCATTTTGATAGTAGATCCGAGTTTCTAGAAAGAATTCAATGGAGACTTGTGTTGCTTAAGTGGAGCTTGAATGGATTTCCATGGATGAAGCTTGAGAATGCCTTGGAGAAATGATTTTAGCAGCCCTTCGGGGTGTTCCCCTCCTCCCTTTGAAGTGTGGAGAAAGGGGGTATTTATAGTTGGAGAAAAGGGGTAGTGGCAGGCTTGTAAATATGGAGTGCAGAGGTCGGGTCGGTATTTTTGGGTATTTACGACACTGCCATTGTACAGCTGTATACAGCTGTCTTCAGCTGTGTGACCGGTCGGACCATGCATGCACGAGTAGAAATGCGTGAGCGACCAGAGACACAAAATGAACGAGTGACTAGGAATATCAGCTGCGAGCGATCCTCTTTACAATTCACGTGTCCGAACACTTTTATTAAAAGCACTGGTCCCAATTAATGCACGGCTGGTATAAACTCACGTGGAAGGCTACCCACTAATTATGAGAATGACATAATTGTCTGGTAGTGAAATGTGGATTTAATTATTATGAATTTGCCATCACAATGTTTAATACCCTGCTCGTTCTTCCAATACTGTGCTATGCTCGACCAATTAAAGATGCCTGAGAGCACCGACCAGCTTGGAGCTCCGTTGACCGACCAGGCTCCTTGAGAGAGGGACGACCAGCAGCTCCAAAGTGTGAACGTACTCGACCAGGTGGTGGGGCTTTCTGCTTTTGCGCTGATCGACTTTGAGATGGCTCTGACCGGCCGGAGTGAACGATGACCGACCTGTTGCTGGCCGATGAAGCTGAAACTGCTGCTCGTCCGATCAGTTGGAGGTTGCTCTGTAACCGACCAGGTGGAGGATGCTTGAACCGACCAGGTGGTGCTCCTCCCAAGACCGACCAGCATCTGGAGCTCGAGACCGACGAGGCGGAAGCTTGGACCGACCAGGCACAGCAGAGACTCGAGACCGACCAGCAAGATCCGGATAGTTTTCTGATGATGCACGAACCCAGGTTGGTGAACTTGTACTGTTCGACAAAATGCTCGAGTGGGTTTTTAGTAGTTAACAACAACCAACTTAGAAAAATAAAGCTAGGATACAACACACTCAAAATAGCAATATAGACTATGTCTACGTCTAGGAACTTCCTTCTTCTTCCTGATATCGTTTCTATTAAGCCCTGGATATACGATTTTTTTTTGCTATAGCATACTGAAGGGCCTGTCCAGCCAAATGAGATATATCTCTTAATAGATACTCATCCTCTTTCTTTTTCTTCAAACATCTTTCACGTTTTTCTTTACAAGAAGTTCTTTGTATGAGAGCTGTAGTTCTAGCGGCATCTTGCTGCAGTTGCATCTCCATGATTTGTAGCTTCTTATCTTTACGCTTTTCACGGTCTTCTTTGTTGGAGACAGATGCAAGTGATATATCACTTAACAACGAAGTTAGTTTATCACTAGACGCTGCCAAATCATTTGTTTCCTTATTTCTCAGTAGTGCTCTCTTGCTTGATTTTATTCCTTCTAGCCTTGTTTCAACCCCACCATACAACATTCCCGAGTTAGGAGTCACGGGTGTAATGTTATTCCCATCCTCGTCTGTAGCCATAGGACGTTCAGGTGTATTTCCCGGGGATGAATCCACCGAAAGTCTAGAAGCTACATTTCTTAAGTTAGGTTCTTCAGTGTCTACAAGATAAACATCATTCGTTTCGCATAGATTGGCCCAACGTGGAAAAAAAGAAATAATTTCCAATGCTTCATGAGCAATGAATTCAGTTTTACAGGTGTCACGATAGATGCTATCGTAATCCTCCTTTAAATCTCTGAATGTTTGACCGCTTCTAAGCGAATCCCCCCTTATTTCTTTTATCCCTTTGTACTTGGTACACATAGTATTCAAATTATACCATGCAGTCTTCGTGCTCTCAATTGATCTCCGTGTTACGCATTCAGGATCTCCATTGTACAAATCATTAACCCTCTAGTAGAAAAACTTACCACCAGAATGGCCTTCAGCAACGACAGACGCATTTACCCATGCATTAGCTAGCACTTTATAGTCAGCTGCTTTCCATGTTTTTCCAGTCACTACAGTTTTTTCCATGCCACTTTAAGCATGAGTTTCTTTTTTTCGCTTGGTGTAAGACCGTTTGGCCTTGGTTTGTCCTTTGTCAGGTACCAGGGTCAGAGCAACCATATCTTGGTGTACGTTTTGATTATGAAGTTGGTTATACATGGTACCGTACTGCTGAGTGAGGTTTAATTGGTGGAGAAATTGACTTTGTTCTGGAGTTAGGAAAGGGGATGGACTCATTGACGGGCCTTCGGCTTGAGATAATAAACTAGTAAAATTACCAATGTTATCACCGGTATAGCCAGAGAAATTGTTGTGGTTGGGATCAGACATTGTTGTTTTCTTAGAATTGGAATTGTTTGTGAGTATGAAGAAAACTACCATACCCCCGTATTTATGAAGACAAAGGATGCAAGTAGGCTTGATAATTACAATAAGCCATTCAATGTTCTGCAATGTGTTTTCCAATCAAATCAACTTTAATGTTTCCCTTGAATGGTGTGATGCTTTACTTTACTTTACTTTACTTTGCTTTACTTTTCCTATATTAAACGTTTGAATTGTAGTTTAACAACACACTTTGAAATGGAAAACGAAAATTGGACTGCTTCAGACTACATTGTTTTGATGAAGGCGTACATTGAAGCAGACGTACTACATATGGAAGAAGAGGTAGATCAAGACTTTTGGGCAACCCTCAATGATTTTTACAACAATCATACTAATTGTAGAATACAGAGGCCCAACTTAGCAACTAGAAGTGCTTTCTGCTTATTTACTACCGACTATATGAATTACCGCAAAGTAATTGATGAGATAAAAAAGGATGGCGACTTTCAGGAGAAACAGTCGACATATGACTCACCCTATCTTTTCAAGTAATGTTCTAACTTCGTTGGCCACGAAGCGTACGGGTTATGGTACAATCATATTATATAGTTTGAGTAGTATATCGTTATATTATGTGTTGTACTCAATATGTATCATTTGGTTTATGTAGTTGGAAAGTTTGGATGTATCCGTAGAGTTCAAGTTCAATTCACAACTATATTATGAGTGTTATTCAACTAAAATGACTAGTCTATGGACACTATAATAAGTCATGCTCCACGAAAATTAAAATGGCTTACTCCACTCACATTAAAAGTCGTGCTCCACTAACATTAAAAGTCGTGCTTTACTAACATTAAGAGTCGTGCTGGAAAGAAAGAGTCAAGAAGTTAAAGAATTGGGGGTCGTCCTCTTTTGAATTGTGAAAATAAAGAGTTAAGGCGTTCAAGGAGTTAAGGAGTTACATACAGTTTGGGTCGTCCTCTTTTGAATTGTGAAAATAAAGAGTTAAGGCGTTTAAGGAGTTACATATAGTTTGGGTCGTCCTCTTTTGATTCTTCGTGTAAATAATGAGTTAAGGCGTTTAAAAAGTTAAGGAGTTACATATAGTTTGGGTAAACCTCATCAAACGTGCATTTTGCATATTAACTACAATATAAAACAGAAATGCGATACATTTAAAGTACATAAAACAATACAATAATCGAGTACTACAACGTTACAATAGTTCAACAACCGCATAGACTATATCTAAGCAGTACCTTTCGTATGCCATAAATGCTCTACCAGGTCGTCCTGCAGTTTACTATGGACGTCCCTAGACCTAATTTTACGCAGTCGCCTAAGAAATACCTCAAGATTCGCTGGATTTCTATCAGCAACAACAGTTGCGGTGTTATCTAGATCATACCCCAAATAAGACGGAAATGCTCCTCTTTCATCTTCAGTGATCATGTTATGTATTATAATACAAGCAAGCATAATGTTGCTCAAAACCTGTGGCTTAAATAATTTAACAGGGTTTTTTACAATGGCAAACCTAGCTTGGAGAACCCCGAAAGAACGTTCTACGTCTTTTCTCGCTACCTCTTGCCTTTTAGCATAGTATTTTTCTTTCTCTGTTTCAGGAGCTGAAATTGTTTTAACAAGCGTACCCCAAGAGGGATAGATGTCATCTGCTAAATAATACCCCATGTCGTACGTATTTCCTGCAATATTAAAATCACAGAAAGGTGCTTTTCCATGTGCAATGCTCTTAAACAAATGTGATTGGTGAAGTACATTAATATCATTCATTGAGCCAGGACATCCGAAAAATGCATGCCAAAACTATAGATCATGTGAAGCAACAACTTCAAGTATCATTGTCGCTTTAGGGTAATGTCCAATAAATTGACCGTGCCATGCTGAAAGACAGTTTTTCCATTCCCAATGCATACAGTTTAGACTTCCTAACATGCCGGGAAATCCTCTTTTGGCTCCTAACCTTTTCAATTTGTTGACGTCGCTTTGCGTCGGAGCACGTAGATACTCCTCACAGTACATTTCAATTATGGCTACACAAAACCTTTCAAGGCTTAAGGTAATAGTACTCTCACCCATTCGGGCAACCTCATCAAACGCATCTGGAGCTATTCCATAAGCTATTACACGTAATGCGCCTATAATGTTTTGGTACGGTGAACATCCTAAGGTACTAGCACTATTACGTTTTTGAACAAAATAATTATCGTGTTCAAAAACTCCATTGAAAATGCACATAAACATATTCTTGCTCATACGAAAACGGCGTCTAAAGTCGTCAGGACCATATGTGCAGGGAGTGTTGAAATAATCTTTAAGTAATCTTGCAGTACCTCCTTTATGACCCCGCATTTTCCGTTTGCCTACACGATCGTACACGCTGCCTCCTCGAGTACCCTAGATGATCCTTCCATTAGGAAATTTTGGATAATCTTTAATTGTTGCACGACAACAGCTTGCATCATAATCTGTAAATTATCTCTATCGGTCGAGCTATCCAAAGAAAATTGAAGAAATTTTGTATGCCCTAACAAATCATCGCCTTCGTCGAAATCGGAATCAGTATCATCCAGACCATTCTGACTATAGTATATTGAATCTTCGATTTGCGCATCTGATTCATAAAAAGCATCGTCGTTGTAGACATTATGAGACATTTTTGTGTTGTGAAGATATATGTGCATACCAGAAGTGGTTTTATCGCTTCTTCAATCCACACTTGCAACGGCTATATAAAAAATAATATATAAACATATATTCATTAATGGCTATAAATTCAAACAGAATTATAATATTCTGCAACGACTATAAATTTGAACTATATTTTACTATTCAGCAACGGTTATTTGTTTAATCTATATTTTAATATTCGGCATAGACTTTATTTAGGCATATTTTTTTCTAATATTTCAAAACGGCTATATATATTATATATTAATTTTTATACCCGTTAACTACATTTTGGCCTTTCGACCATATTTTAAAAATTATGAAAAAAAAACGTTTTTCAAAAAACCCTTTTTGGGTTAAACGGTTTTCCGAAAATCGTTTAACCCATAAACGATTTTCAGAAAACCGTTTACGGTAAAAAAAAAAAAAAAAAAAAACAATTGAGCATCCCCCCACCCACTACTAGAATGGTGGGGGGAATTCACGCTCAGAAAGAGCGATTCACACTCCAAATAGGGTGTACTGCTGGGAATGCTCTTATAATTTGCTTTGAATAAAAATTTGTTAATTTGTTTTAATAGTATAAATAAGTTCATTAATATAGATTTGATATTTAAAAAGATATCGAATTTGAATTCTCGATTCTGAACTTAGTTATAACTTTAAATTAATGAATTGTCGTAAAAATTAAGCGAACTCGAACTTTTGATTTTTGAAATATAATATCACTTTCGATAACAATTTGAAGCCATATTGTCAAATTGGTTGGAAAGATATGTAAACTTGCATTATTGGGTCAAGAAACTTGATATAGTTTAGATATATATTTATAATAAAGTATTATAAATCGTTTTGAATGAGAAAAAATGATTTTGATTTTAAGTAAGGATTGGAACTTAAGTTTTTGGTTAACAAGTAAGTTTGTTCCGTTATCTGTTCCACAACGGTAAACGGGGCGTGTAACTATATCAAGGGATGTAGCAACCAGTGCGCTGAACTTACCTGACCAACGTTTACTTGTCCAGACTGGTAAAAGAGCAAATTGAAAGTGAATCTCGAATAATGTGAAGCGGTAACTATAATAAATAGTTTTCCAATTTAAATTTGTTTAAAAATTAGATTGGATGAAAATGACCTTCAGATATTTAATATAAGTTATGTAAATGATGACTAATACTATCTGAGAAATTAAGCGGTAGAAATATCATAATTTCTCTTATAATATCAGTTTAATACAGATATATATTGGATATAAGAAAGTTCAATCTTTAACAAATCGTACATCTAGTATAAATCTTTTGGATTAACTTGAATGATATGATATTAACATTGTTACCCGATAAGGCTTAGTTTAATTATGAAAGTTAATGCAGAACTAAGTGACGGAAGAAAATAAGGTGAATGTCTTTGAATTGACTGGATTAACTCAAGATTACCGGAACCAGATATATTTTTCAATATGAATATAAATTCGAATCATCGACATGGAAAGGAAACAATCCCATTTAAAGTATTTTGTATATTTATATGGGTTTCAACTATTTAAACCATGGTTTGTTAATTTCAAAAATATTTAAATAAAACTTATTTGTTTTAAAAGATATATATATGTTTAAAAATATTCTATTTGTATACTTCTTTAAAATTTAATATCTGTTAAGTAATTATTTTTAACCCTTCCTATTTTAAACTAAGTTATATAAGTTAGTTTATAACAAATGTATTATTTTCAAATATTTATTTTATTTTATTTTTAAATTGGAAATTGTTTTAGTTTTGAATCCTTTGACTCGAATATAATGAATCCGTGTTGAATCAATACAACGAGTTCGAATTAAAGAAATATCGTTAATCTAGATCCTCGAGTTATAAATGATTATTGAAATTATATAAACGATCATTTTGAAATTTAGGAAGAATTAAGTTATGTATGTGTTCGATGGAAAGAACTTAATTTGAAATATGGATTCCACATGAAGCGCTGATTATTTGGAAAGATCGGGATCGGAATTTACTTCTCGAAAACCATTCCAAATAAACATACGACGAAATAAATGAAGATATATAATCGGCAATTGAAGACCGTGGTTCTTCACATCGAACGGGTTGCTTGCCGATTTGTTTCTTTACTGAATAGCTATAGTAGAGAGATGACCCTATTACCAGAGTGGTAGAAAGCTCGATCGCATTTGGAGAATTTTCGGATTGCAAGGGCCTTCGCACTCAAACTTGAGTCGTGGAATAAGGTGCCTTCGGCCTTGTTCGAACCCGGAACGAACTCGTATGGATGTGTATCTGACATTGTATCTTATAGTGTATTAACGGATTATCACTGAGCACGTTCTACTGGTAATGGGAATTTATTCCCTTGACCAAAAGTTACTTGGCCAGTGATTGTCAGTTGTAGATTACGAAATGACAGTGTGGCATGCGAAGTGCTGCAGTTGAAGAAATGATCAAAGCATGGCTTAGTGTAAGAGCATAGCTTTGTGGTACAAAACCTCGCGAACCTCACACCCCGAAAGATGGTAAACTGGCGGTTAGGTTGTGTACATAATCTCTAGTGAAATCGAAATCTGCGGCGGTAGATCTACCTCGAAACCTGAGGGAATAAAGTATATACGGTTTCCGATGTGTAGATGTTAACTGGGTTATATACTTTCGTTCTATGTATTCGGTGTCCGTTATCTGGATGTTAACCGGGAGATATTAGCTTCGTGTCCTCGATTGATCTTTCGTGCCAGGAACCATCTTGCTGGAAATCCAATAACTGATACGAGCCTTTCGCTTTGTTTGTAAACTATGTATGTAGGCAAAGTCACTATGCTTGCTAGATTTGTAAATTTATTTGCAAAATGTTTTAAAATGTTATTAGTAGTGATAATACACACCGTTGACATATATCATGGATTTGGCATTATAAAGATAAAACCCGTCCATGTGTTCGCTTGCATTTTCATTTTGTTCGGTGTGTTCGGGGTGAGCCTTATAATAGTCTCATTTTTCAAACTCATTTACGACTTATGCATTGGTAAACATAGGAGTAAACCCGTTCCGTATTATACGGTGTGGTCCTGTGATTTACCTTAATATGAGTAAAATGTTTTATGTTCTCACACCAGTCCCATGACTGACCTGAATTTTATTATTCCTCCCTAAACTCTGGGTGTCCAAAATTTTCACATGGGCAGCTAGTGGTCTAGTTTTATAGTTGAGATCCTTGGAGCAAGATTCAAAGCGCTTTTTGGTCGGAGCTTCGAGTTGGAGTTGGAGTTCTTCTGCTATATCATATTGTTTTCTTCTTCTGTAGTTCTTTTCCACTGTGAATTTTATTGTAACTCTGATGATGTAATCTCTGTTGTAATCAAATGTTAAGTAATAAAGGTTAATTTTATTACGTTTTAATGTGTATTACCCTGATGAATCTGATTTTCAAACGTCTAGAATTGGTTTAAATATCGATCTAGGTGATTGGAAGTTGGGTCATTACAAATCGTCACTTTTGCCACCAACCACAATCGCAACCGTTGTTGACGGTTAGCAAATTTTATAACCGTTACAGTAACCGTCTAACCGTTACTGCAACCATTACCGTAAGTTTACATTGTTATCCAAAAATAATTAATGCTCGAACTTTTTCTTAAGAATTAGTTTATTTATCTATGAAACAAATCATCTATGTGCATGTTGTCTATAAATAAAAATGCAAATAATTTATACATATATTATTTCTCTGGCTTAAGTTATTAAAAAAAACATATATATTTTTATGAAATACTGCAAAAAGATCATGTCCGGTTGGTATGGTTTACCGTAGTTATCAAAATCCATAACCGTTATCGCCACCATTACCGTATTAGACGGTAATTGCATAAATGGTTAGTACGGCTTGGCGATTGAGCGGTTTAACCGTAACAACCCTACTTATACCCTACATAGTTTGTAAAACACCGAAAATAAGGGATAACCAAATTAAAAAGGGTATATATATCTAGAACTTCAAGAAATAGAGCACTTGGACTTGCTGGTGTTTGAATGATTTTTGCTTTTTCTGGGTGCCTGCTTTGTCTGAGCCTGACATAATAAATTTAATAAGAGATTAGAAAACGTCAAAGGTAAAGCAAACAATAAGCAAAAGCATGGTATCATTATGTGCATATAATAAGGGAATTTAAATAATTATCAATCAAATTTAATAAAGAATGAACATATAAATCAAGGAATTTAAGATTCATTTCATATTGGTGTATATAACACTAAAATTTGGTTCAGAAATTAAACCAAAGTGGGTAAGGAAACATAGAAGAAATGAAGCGCCCGCTCCAATAACATGACAAAATCAAATAAAATACTCTACATACCTAACCATGCACGTCATCCTCGTTAAATTAAATAAAGACTGCGGTATTTATTTGTGCTCTCAACCACAACCCCGCTAAATTCTTCCATGCCACCACAACTGTTTTTTAGTTCTTTGTTTTTTTGCAGTATCGCTACTCAAAGCCACTTCGTCACTCTATCTATATAGACATTTCTGTTTTGTGTTATTGGACAATCCTAATCCTTGATATCCTGAAATAACTCCATCAACGATGTCGGTTAATGCAGTAAACACCAATTCCTTCCTCCGGCTCACAGGTAACTTGATTTACTTCTTCGGTATTCTGGTTACCGATGACCAGTATCCCCCCAGAAATTCGGACTCCCCACTTTCAGTGCTGCGTTTACTCCCCGTACTTATCAACCTTGATTTTTTACTACACCGGCTTGTTATTTCGGTTTGTCCTTTGCATCGACTCAATGGATTCTACACATCGTTGCATACACTGTTTTAACCCAACTCACGCTCTGCGTACTTATCCACTGTTTCTGCTGGTGATCTGTCTGTTACTATGTTCCATTAATGGATGTTTCACTTGAGTTCTGGTTTATGATATTTGCGTCTTCATCATGACCTTTTTTCCCAGATTAGACCTTGTGGGAAACATTTGATAATGGAAAGCTAATTGGTACCAACTGGAGAAGATAATAGCTGCTGTATGTCTGTTCGCAGGTTAATGAGTTTAACACAGATTTGTTTCTGGCCTTAAAACATTAGCCCCATACAATGAACAACCTCCAAATTATCTATGTCAAACTATGTTTGTTTTGTGCTTCGATGAAGGAGTTGGTTACTAATAACACAAACATCGCAAATGACATTCTTTCCACCTTCGCAGCTGGTCATTGCCAGCATTAAATACAGTTCAACATCTCCACCTCTGCCAAGATGTGGTTTGTTAACAAAGGCATTCATTTATACCGTACTACATCAATAAAAAAAAGGCACTGTATCAACAGTTAAATTTGCACATTCTTCATGCCATTGATTTCGTGTTGCCTTCCCTGCTGGTTCACTCAAAGTGATCTTCTATTTTCCAGTACTATTTTTAACTTAATCGTTAGTCCGTATAATCGTCCCCACATTTGATGAAAAAATAATGATTTCCGTACTTGGTGATAGTTGTTATGATTCATTTTCCCTTACCTTTTGATTAATAAAACTACAGCGTCACTGGTCAGGTTGAATCATACACTGCTCGGTCAATAAAATTTGTGGTAAACTTTGGGAAACCTATTCCTTTTCATATGCTACTGCAAATAGTTTAGTTAAAGCTTCTTACCTAAGACGTTTTATAAACTGGTGTGCTGCCTCTTCATCCATTTGTCCGTAATTTTGATAAGCCAACCTTTACTCTGTAGTTGCTTTTGTTGAATCAAGGAATTCACGGCGTTTTGATTAAATGACAAGGAGAAGTTCAAGATCGACAAAAGGAAGAGATTCAATGGTATATAATATTAGAGGTTGATTATTTAGAGTGTTTATTGAGTTATATATGTTAAAATCTGTTAGACCAAAAAGTGGTTCTAACACCCAAATTGATTAAAAGCAAATGAGATAAGATAAAAATAAAAATGAACACACAGGATTTATAGTGGTTCGGCAAAGAAATGCCTACGTCCACTTGTCTCTCACTATATTTACTGATTTAGTTGCAAGTACAATGAAATATTCACTTGATTCCTCTCACAACTCACTTATAATCACTCAATTATAGAAAACAAATAATGAAAGAAGATTTGGATTCTCCGGGATTGCTGGAATTCGGGTTATGAAGGTGGTTGAACTCTCCAAGTGCCAGAAAAAAGATCCTTTTCTTTGTCTCCAAACGGGGTATTTATAGGTGTGAATTTGCTCAGAACCCGATCCGGATCGGAGCCACGTGTCATCCATCCTATCAGCATCGGGTTCAGATGGATTTATATGTTGACAACGCATCAGAATAATGGACGTTATGGGCAGGAACTGGTCATAGCCGATCCGGATATCCAGGCGCTCGTGCGGGGGAGTGATGTGAAAAATGGGTTCGGGTCGGAGGGACATGTACAAGGGGTTCAGATCGGGATATCCGACCCGACCCGGATTGACTTGGAAACAATGCTCTCTCCTCTTTATTCTGCTCCGCTCCGCTCCGATCTATCTCCGTAGCAATCAAGTGGCTTTCCGATCCAATTGAGATTATATTGTCCTCCGATCCGAACAGTTGTGCCTTTCTAATTTCCTCAGCAATAGTTCACCGATCCGAACAGAAAGCTTTATCCGATCCGAACCGCTATCCTGCTCCGATCCGACCCGCTTCAGAGTTTTTCAAGTTCTTCAATATTTCTTATCTTGACTTTGTGTTGCCCAGTTCACAAAGTGGGTTAACATTTTGCCCCCTCAAAGGATGCTTCTGTTGGAAACGAAGTGTGCTTTGATGTTGCCCGAATATTGGTTCTTGAATCTGAATAGTCAGAAAGTCACTTCTGTTCGTTTGTAGAGATGCATTGCTTCATAAAATCATGTCTTTTGTTGCTTATATATTGGTCGTAGAATTTGCGAACAACTTTCTTTGTTTTTGAGTCAAATCCAGAAGTTCTTCTCGACATATAGTGTTTCTCTCAGGTATACTCTTCTTTTATTTTTCATTTGAATTCTATTTGATTCAGATGCCAAGTCGACACGTGAATCCTACTTCGGTTCGGAGTGCGACCTGGGTGCCTCTTCTTCCTGTTTTGCTTTGTACTGCGTCAATGGGCCAGAAGGTGTGGGCTGTTGGGCTCGTACTGCGGACCGAGCGGAAAAATAGGAGGGGAATACGAGTAGTCACCTCCCTCCTATATAGATCCTCTGCCCCCGTCTCCATCTTTCTTTCTTCTTCTTCTTCTTCTTTTATTTTCGCTTTTCTTCCAGGAATTACTCCAAAGGAAAAACGAAAACCCTATCTTCCCAAAAAGAAAATCAAAACTCCTTTTCACATCCTTAAATCAATTGTATCGGTAGGTCATAACTTCAATTAAGCTTCTCTTTAACTGATTTCAGTTGTAATTTACGGTTTAATATGAATGATTTGAGCATATTTACGGTTCAATCTCAATGACACGACCATCCCCTCCTCTACCGCCGTCGCTGATATCTCTGCTACCACCTCGAGGCGTTGATAGGTTGAACAAGGCGTACGCTTGCTCCTAATTGGAGCTGTTGATATGGGATTGGGTTCGGAGGTGATTGAGGAAGAAGAAGAAGATGAAAGACATGAGAAACCGGTTCGGGCGAGGAAACATGGAAGATGGAGGAGGAGAGCAAAGTTTTATCTTTCCGGTTCGGGTCGGAAGAGTGGAAATGGAAAACAAGGGATAGCCTATCGGATCGGATCGGAGGGTGAAAACAGATAAATAGGGGGCGTCAGTATTCAAACTCATCCGATCTGTTCCTATTACATGTCTCCGAGCCGATCCGGTTGAACATAACCTTTCATCCAGTGCACAACTTTTCTTCAGTCCGATCCTATGATGCCTGCCCGAACCGAACCGAGAACCACTCAATCTAAAGCACAAAATTTTATCCAACTATTTAAAACAATGCTAGATATTACTTCCAACTTCATGAACAGTTAGGATAGTGCCTTGCGGACATAAATGAACATTAAGAACTACTCTGACCATCACTTTCTCTTCAAAGTTTCGCCTTACATTGTTGCATCTTTACTTTGCATTTCTCACATTCACTGCACACATTTTAGTTCACGCACATGCACAGGGGGGTACGGGCTAATTTACTCTAATTCGTGCTATTGCTTCTTCAATAGTTCTATGACCATGAGACCCAGACGCTCTTCCAGACTAGCTGAGAGGAAAGAAGCCCCGGAAACCTCTAACAAATTCACTCTCGAGGACATATCTTCTCCGTCAGATCCAGAATGGGACAATGAGGGTCCAGACTACGGGGTTGGAAATCGAGAAAGCAACGAGGTGTCTTCAGAGAATGAAGTTTCTCTGGGTTTTGAGGAGGAAGGAGGGATTGGTGACGATCGAGCCCCCGATGAATTTGAATCGGCTGTTATATTGGAATCACCTCCAGATTCCGTTGAATCAACAATCGACAACGATCGACTTATCCGAATCTGCTTAAAGTACGGGATAATGAAAAGGGACACTCTAGTGCCTTCAAGCTCTGACCGTCCCCACAACCCTCCAGAAGGATACATGGCGGTCACTCGGTTAATGTGTATGGTCGGCGCTATCCCTCCATTCTCTCCATTCATCGTTGACTTTTTAAGACAAATGCGGATTGCCCCCATGCAGCTGCATCCCAATTCGTATGCCTATTTGCACACTTTGTACATAGCATATCGTGAGATTTTAGGCATAGAGCTCTCGTTCGATGATGTTCACTTCTTCTATAACTTCAAGCATCGGACTCGAGAGAATCCATCTTTCTGCTATTTTGAGTCAGTTCCAAAAAGGAAGATAATCTCGGCACCATTTAGCAGTAAAGCTGGAGATTCCAGATTGGAATGGTTCTATGTGAAGCGACAGCCTGGATGTGCCAGGAGGTGGACAAAATCAAGTAAAGCACTTATTTTCTAAATCCGGGCTCTATACACTTGAATCATCACCTTAACTTGTTTTCCTCTTTGTTTGCAGTTGACAATCCAAAACAAATATCAGATCAGGTGTTCTTTGATCGGATGCACCAACTTCTTAATGGCGATAAAAAATTCTTGACCATCGATGAAGTCCTTAAGGACGAATATCTTCACTTCCATGGGCTGTTATCCGTTTTTCGTAGCATCGGTCATGGGACGGCCCCCTACGTATACATTCCTCCAGTGGAGGTAGTCCCAGAGACAGGAGAAGGCTCGGGAATTCCTACAGTGCCTCTTCAAACTTCACCTTCTCCATCTTCTACACAAGATGACGAATTGGCTAACCTGGCCGAAAGGCATCGTGAAGGATATACTGCCCCCGAGGAGGCTACGTCTCTGGAAAAGTCAACATCCTCCCAAGAGTTGCCACTTAATGCTTCCGAGGGGGATGTCCCTAGTACTGATGAGCAAATATTTCAGGGTTTGGGGGATCTCCCCTTACCTGAAACTATATACACTTCAGAGGATTTCAGGAAGGATCCTTTAGTCTTCACCTCTTCTGAAGAGACCACTCCTGCTAAGGCCAAAGAGCCTGCCCGTACCAGTCTAGCTTCAGACTCGGGTTGGTTGGGGGGGAACACACCACTTAGAACACACTTTATACAACAGCATTAGCATTCATTGCACCCCTTCTCCGTGAATCCATTAATTCTAAATTTCGTTTGTCTTATTGTGCAGGTACGATGTCTCGATCCTACTACGATATCAGGAAGCTTCGCCGCAGCCTGTCCAATCCTCCTCAGGATGTCGAGTATGATCGTCGTGATGATCGAGGCAGGGATGAGAGAAGGCCTTATGATCCCTATCGTTCTCGACCCTCACGTTCTCGCTCAACATTTCGGCCGGAACAAGAGAAATACAAGGTTTATCAAAGCCGAAGGGAAGAGGACAGACCACAATCTAAAGACTCCACTTCTTCCCATGAAAAGCGCAGTAGAGAGAGAAGTCCTCCGAAAGAAACCGGGTCTCGGAGTAAGCACAAGGTCCCTGCTACTAAACGACCTAGGACAGACAAAGAAACTACTGAATCCTCCTCACACAGGGACACCGAATTGACAATCCCCGCTCCTCCCCCACTAGATGCGGAAACTGCAGTAAAGCGGGCATATTTGGAGGAGCAATTTCCCGAACACTACTTCGAGACTTTGACTTTTTTACCTGCCCTTGAACCTGTTTCTTCTAAGTGGGCAGATGAGGCCAAAGCAAAGATAGATGCGGTTGAAAAACAATATACTGAGATGTTTAAATATTCACGCAATCTTTCCAGAATTATCCGCACTCTAATCACGAATACTGATTCAATGCAAAAGACCGCGGAGGAGGATGCCAAGGCTTTAAAAGCTCTAGGAAAAGATTTGGAAGACACTCAAGCTCAGCTAGCTGTCGCTCGAAGGGACGCTTCTAACTTCAAACAACAATTTGAGGACATGCAGAAACGTTATCATGACTTGCTCGAATCTCACACTCAAGAGCGCTCTGAGTTAAAAAAGCAAACTGATGAGGCTAAGTCAGAAGCTGCTAAGGCACGCCTTGCTTATGCTGACCTCGAGCGGAAAAATGCCGAGTTAGCAAAGAGGAGTGCTGAACTAGAAAAGAAGAATGCTGACTTGGCTTCAAAGCCATTGGAGGCGGAGAACAGAGCTGCCCTGGCTGAGGGAAATGTTGAGTGTGCTATCAAATCTGCGGAGGAAGCTCGCAAACAATTATCTGAGGCGGAGGCTGATATTCAGGGTTTCGGCGAATTAATGATTGAATTCTTCGCACATATCATCCGTCACCGAAACATTTCTTGGATCGAGGATTATCCATCCACTCTGGTTCAAGTATGGAATCAGATTGTCGAGCGGGAAAAAGAGGAACTTAAGGTCAATTCCATCGATGAAGATAAGCTAATGGAGAAATACTTGAGAGATGATGAACCGGAGCGCCTAGCCGAAGGGCGCCGTCTCATTGCTGAGGCCATGGAAGAAGAGAGACGAAAGTCTAAACAGAAGAATGTTCTCGAAGCTGGTTGCTCTTCTTCTGCCCATGCGACTTCTGAAGTAGAGGGGTATGATCCTGAAAATCCGGGAATTGCCCGAACAACTCTGCTATCCCCTATTCCTGAAACAGCATCAGAGGTAGTAGTCACCCCTGCCGAGAAGTCTTCGGAAGGTATCCCTACCTTTTCTTCTCAATTTGTCAAGGCTATTTCTACCTTTCGCCACGTGATTGAGCAATCGATGAAAAACACATTGTTTTCGCCTGAGTTGATAACTGTTGCTTCTCATTCTGTAGGTGTTGAGCTATCCGAAAAGACAGATGTGACTCAGGGAGCCACCGCCGGGGGAAAGCCCGCAGAAAAGCCCAAAAGAGGGGAGGATAAGGCTGCTCCTATAGACCTGGGAGAAGGAAGTGAGCCAACTAAGGTCGCCACTCCCCATGATGAAGAAATGATAGCAGCTTTAAAGGATGATGGCGGTGACGGGGGGCATGAAGAGGAACCAGAAGTTGCAATAGTCGGGGAGTCAAAAAATGCTGATGATGTTACCTTGGCTGCAATGAAAGCTGATCAAGACAAACGCTTGCAATTAAAAGCCGAAGAACTAGACCCCGAAGCCCTCAAGCCCCTCACAGTTGTGGATGCGGGATCAAGGTTAGTTGTTAAGCTCTCAACTAGATCTATTACAGAGGAACTCGCTAAAAAATCTTCTCTTGATTCCAGCGCTCCGCCCTCCGGGAAGAAGTCTACTGGCTCCAGCACCGCATCTTCAGGAAAGAAGAAATCAAAACGAATCTTGACAGAGGCTGAGAAAGAAGCAAAGGATGCGGAGAAAGCCGCCAAGAAGTCCAAGGCTCATTCGAAATCTAAATAGTGGATTGCCTTGTATTGTTTTAGCATTTAATGAACCAACAATTGTTGCTACAAGTGCGGCTCCTGCGCTTTCTTTTTTAGCTATTTTCCTATACAAATTCATTCATTTGTAAATAAAAAAAAATAACTCATTTTCTGCAATGTCTGTTTGTCAGTAGTTCTGCACTTATGTAAAAATGCATGTCTTACTATAATTATGAAATGAAGTTACGGAGGGAGGAAATATGTGTACACATATATGCCCCCAGTCAATTCCCTCAAATTATCTAATGCTTAATCAAGCAATCTGAATGCTCCCGACTTTCTGACGAGATAGCACTTCCTGTGTCGTCAGCACCTGTCATTTCTCTGGCATTTCTTTTATACTCTCTCTCTTTTCTCTTGAGAGTTAGAGTTCGAGCTCAGTAATCTATTCATTCCCCGGTCTTTCAGCGGGGAAAGATTTCTTTCTCAGCGCTCAGTCGGAGACGCTTTTATACTCTCTCTCTCTCTGGAGAGTTAGAGTTAGGGGAAGAATTTCTTTTTCAGCGTTCAGTTGGAGATGCTTTTATACTCTCTCTCTCTGGAGAGTTAGAGTTAAGAATGTCGTTTTCTCATTCTTTTATGTCTTGTCGCACAAATAGTCGTTGTGCTTCTTCTTATGTCTAAACTATCTTCAACCTTTTCAGGTTTTGAGTCATCCTGTATTCCATAATCACAACAGAATAATCGATGAATGTATATATGTAATGCATAAAAGTAAATAACACACAATATTTTTATAGTGGTTCCGCTGAGTCGTAGCCTACATCCACTTTATAGTTCTTTATTCATATCATCAGATTTTCCCAAGGCAAGTCGTGCCTTATTACATAGTTCATAAGAAAAATAACAAAGAGTACAACATTTCTAATCCAAATATCGCATTAAGTGTTGGGCATTCCATGCTCGAGGGACTTCTTCGCCATCTACGGTCGTTAACTTGAAGGTTCCTTTTTCAAGTTTCCGTTGGATGACAAATGGTCCTTCCCACTTTGGACCGAGGTGAGGAAGGGATGGAAAGACTCTCTTTAGCACCAAATCTCCTGGTTCAAAAGTCCTGAGGCGAACTTTTTTGTCGTAATAGCGTGCCATCTGACGTCGATGTCTCGCCGCACGCAAATCTGCTTCGTCCCTTTTTTCTTCGACTTCATCAAGAGACTCAAGTAAAAGCGCCTGATTCGTCATCGGGTCATAATATGTCACCCTGTGGGAAGGAACTTCCAGTTCAACTGGAATTACTGCTTCTGAGCCAAAGGAGAGAGAGAAAGGGGTGTGTCCGGTGGCCGTCTTAAATGTTGTTCGATATGCCCACAAAGCTAGGGGCAATTCGTCAACCCATTTTGCCTTTGCACGCTCTAGCCGTTTCTTGAGGATGGATTTTATTACTTTGTTTATTGCCTCTACTTGTCCGTTCGACTGCGGATAGGCAACTGCAGTATATCGCTTGTCAATCTTATACTTCTGGCAGAAATTTCTGAATTCAGTGCTATCGAATTGGGTTCCGTTGTCAGTTATAATCGTCCTTGGGATCCCGAATCGGCATATAATATTTCTGACCACGAAACTTATCACCTTTCTTGCCGTGATCTTAGTCAAGGGATCAGCTTCCACCCACTTCGTAAAATAGTCCACGGCCACTATTGCATATTTCGCTCCTCCTTTAGCAATCGGTAGAACTCCAATGATATCAATTCCCCACGTGGCAAATGGCCAAGGACTCACCATTGATTTAAGTTGGGTCGACGGTGCTCTGGGGATTTTGGCGAATCTCTGGCACTTATCGCAGCGTCGTGAATAGTCAGCTGCATCTTTATTAATTGTGGGCCAGAAGTATCCATATCGCAATATCTTTTTTGCTAAAGTCTGACCTCCTGTATGATCTCCACACTCACCTTCGTGCACTTCTCTTAGTACACGTTTGATGTCGTCGTGTGCAATACATCGTAACAGGGGCATGGAAAATCCCTGCCTATAAAGAATATCATCTTGTATTACATATCTAGTAGCCTTGTGAACTATAGCCCTTCTCTCACTCTTCTTTGACGAGAGTGTTCCATCCTTAAGGAAATTCTTAATTGGGGTCATCCACGACTCCTTTTCCGGTTCCGCTTCGAAAGCGAACTCAACTTCCATTGACTCAAAGCTTGGCGATTCCAACGTTTCAATTGGAATTATTTCAGTCTCTTCTGGATTGTCGGAACTAGCCAGCTTTGCCAGCCTATCCGCCTTCTGGTTTTCAGCTCTTGGGATATGTGTTATGTTGTACCGCTCCAAGCTACTCAATAGCTCTCTCACTTTCCTGAGGTAGGCGATGGGTCGAGGTCCCCGAGCCACAAATTCCTCTCGCACTTGGCAAACAACGATTTTAGAGTCACAGTATATGTCCAATGTTTTTATTCCAAGGTCTTTAGCAAGCTTCAGCCCGGCAATCAGGGCTTCATATTCAGAGTCATTGTTAGTAGCCGAAAATTCTAATCGTAGAGCGTAATATAACGACCGTTCTTCAGGAGTGACTAAGACGATTCCAGCTCCGGACCTTCGGTCGTTCTTGGCTCCATCTGTGTATAGTTTCCACGGATCTATCTTTAACTCATCCTCGGACCTAACCACTTTGTCATCGATTACTTCCTCCTCTGGGATGGTGAACTCCGCAATAAAGTCTGCCAGAGCTTGCCCCCTGATCGACTTTCGTGGTTGAAAATTCAAATCAAACTGACTTAATTCTATATTCCACTTGATCAACCTTCCCGATGCTTCGGGACTCTGCAACACCTGCCTCAAGGGTTGGTCGGTGTATATGGTTATTGGATGAGCTTGGAAATAGTGACGAAGTTTTTGGGATGCAATTAGGAGGCTGTAAGCGAGCTTCTCAATCTTTGGGTAGTTGCGCTCTGCCGCTGCTAATTTCTTGCTTACATAATACACTGGCCTTTGTACTTTGTCTTCTTCTCGAATCAGGGCTGTACTAACGGCGTGAGCCGAAACTGCCAAGTAAACAAACAATTCTTCGTGATCTACTGGCTTTGACAAAATCGGCGGTTTCTCTAGCAGTTCCAATAAATTTCGAAAGGCCTCAACACAGTCCGGAGTCCACTCGAAGTTCTTCTTTCCTCTTTTAATCAAATCAAAAAACGGAACGCATTTGTCTGTGGCTTTGGAGATGAATCTACTCAGCGCCGCTACTTTCCCTGCAAGACTTTGGACATCTTTAATTCTCCTCGGCTCTTCAATATTTCTAATTGCTGCTATCTGGCTAGGATTGATTTCAATTCCTCGGGAGCTCACAATGAAGCCTAGGAACTTTCCCGATGCCACTCCAAATGAGCATTTCAGAGGATTCAATTTCATCCGATATTTTCGCAGGATACCAAACATTTCCGCCAAGTCTTGCATATGGCTGGAGGACTGTTTCGATTTGACAAGCATATCATCCACATAAACTTCCATAGTCTTCCCTATTTGATTATAAAACATTCTGTTCACCAAGCGCTGATAAGTAGCTCCGACATTTTTCAATCCGAATGGCATTACAACATAACAATATAACCCCAAATCCGTAATGAAGCTTGTATGCTCTTGATCTGGCACGTGCATAGGAATTTGATTGTACCCAGAATATGCATCCATGAAAGAGAGAAGTTCATGACCTGCTGTCGAATCTACAAGCTGGTCAATTCTGGGAAGTGGGAAACTATCTTTTGGGCAGGCTTTGTTCAAATCTGAAAAATCAATGCAAGTCCGCCACTTTCCATTTGGCTTCTTTACTAAGACGGGATTCGATATCCAGTCGGGATATGTTGAATCTCGAATAAATCCGTTCTGCTTCAGCTTCTCCACTTCCTCCTTGAGAGCAGCCGACCTCTCTGGGCCCAACATACGTCTCTTTTGCTTCACAGGCGGATGCTTCGGGTTTACATTTAATTTGTGGCTTATAATGGATGGCGATATCCCACACATGTCAGCGTCGGTCCAGGCAAACACGTCCAAGTTCGCCTTTAAAAAGTCCGTTAGTTCTTTGGCCCAACATGGATCCAGTTGAGACCCAATCTTCAAGACTCTTGTCGGATCAGCGTCATCAATGGGAATTTCCACTGTCGCTTCATTAGGAGTTGCATTCTTAGTCTCTGGTTCCTCGTCTTTTCTGGGATCCAGGTCTTCAAGCGTTCCTTTTAGCAACTCCTTCGGGGCCGATTTCTCTAATTGCTACGCTGAGCCCCCCTTTGGGGGAGGCAAAGCATCTTCACTTTCGATGTTAAGTCCTTTCATCAACATCTTTAGTTCGGCCACATAGCAGGCCCGTCCGGAAACTTGATCCCCTCTCATTACTCCAGTTCCAGCTTCGGTTGGGAACTTAAGCAATAAACACCAGGGGGCGATACAAACTCTGAATTCAGCAAGGGCAGGCCTCCCCAAAAATGCATTATAAGGCGAATCTACGTCCAATACAACGAACTGAAGCATCCGCACTCTTCTGCGTTCTCCTTACCCCAAGGTCACGGGCAATTCTATATATCCCATGGGAGCTGTTGACGCCCCATTGAAGCCTCTTATCCATCCTTCACATGGCTTCAAATCTTCAGACTCAAGCTTCATCTGATCAAATGACTTTTTAAACAAAATATTAACGGAACTTCCATTGTCTACTATTACCTTATGAACCAAGGCCGGCCCAATGGTGGTAGTAATAACCAACGGATCATCAGTGGGTGATTGGATCCCAGTATTATCTCGGCTGCGGAATACCACGTCGTCAAACATAGTCTTCTGTTGTTTTATGAGGGTGATATCTTCCAAAACATCACCTTCATTCACATCTAGGTGCTTGGCAGCATTTACATAGTGATCCATTGATCTGAAACTTCGGATTGCCGGGTGAGGTCCGCCCACTATGGAGTTGATAACAATTCCTTTACCTTTCTGCTGCGCCGTAGGCTTGGGAGCAGGTAGAATCTGTTTTGGAGCCTGCTCTCCTTGCCCCCTGTCCCTCGGGGCAACCTTGTATTCATCCAACTTCCCTTCACGCAGCAGCTTCTCAATCACATCCCTCAAATGCCGACATTCATTGGTTGAATGCCCATGAGTTCTATGAAACAAACAAAATTTCCCTGTCGCCATTTCTTTCTCGGTCGAATCACGAGGTGGCGGTCTTTTGTACTGCAACACATTGTACGTATCCAGGTAAATATTTTCCAGGGTGTCGTTCAATGGTGTATAATTCTCGTAGGTCTGGAATCGGGGTCTTTTGTTAGGATCACTTCCCCTATTTCTGTTTCTTCTGTTACCGTTCGGATTACGGTTATTGTTGTTGTTACCCCCGCTTCCAGCATTGTTGTTTCCACCCTTGTTTCCCACATTTACTTCAACCTTGCTAGAACTTTCCCCAGACTGCTTCACGGCGATATTACTCTGCACATTTTCTTTTGAAGCCGCTTCAGACTTTCTCTTTCGGTTTGCCCTGGCCTCCTCTCGCCTTAAATAAATATCGACTTTTTCATAGAATATCTCTCTTATGGAGGGTGTCTTCCCAGAAAGGTAATCCCCGAACTCAGATTCAGGATCGACTCCTTCCTTTAATGCCATCAGAATGGTGGGCTCATGCGGGTCACTAACTTCAGTCACAGCTAGGTTAAAACGGTCAAGATATGCCCTCAAAGACTCTCCTGGTGCCTGCTTGATTCCCGATAATTCAATAACACTTTTGGACTTTCGGGCATGGAGTCGGAACTGGTTCATAAAACGTTCGCTCAGTTCCCTGTAATTCGAAATCGAACGAGGAGGAAGTCGGGTAAACCAGAACAGCGCCACATCTTCTAAGTAGATTGGGAATGCTTTGCACTTCACTTCATCAGGGGCAGCAGCAGCATTCATGAGCCACGAGTATCGCATCAAATGCTGTCCCGGATCAGTCCTTCCATTGTACTTTGCCATCTGTGGCAAGTTAAAGCGCCGGGGAAATTGGAAGTCGAGGATATCATCGGTGAAAGGAGTATGGCTTCGCTCAATGCCATAATCTTCATTTGTATAGTTCCGACTCTCGGACATGATCTGGCGAACCATTGCCTGTACATCAGCATTAGTTAGGGGCCGCTCAGGTTCCCTGGCCCTAGTATCCGAGTTCCTTCTGGGCTCTTGTTCGGGAGATGCCCTTCTTCTTCGAGCTGCTTCTGCTCTATTCCGTTCCCTGCGCTCCCGGTCGATATCGGGAGGAGGGGACTGGAGCCTTTGCCCCCGAGTGGGGTCATTGTTTCCTAGTGCTCGTGCAATATCCTCACGAGATCCCAAAGATCCAAATGTCAGCTGCTCCACATTGTGAGGTCGTTCGAGTGGCCTTCGTTCACGGGGCCGCTCTTCCTCGGAAGATGAAGACTGATCCACTGGTGTGTGACGAACCGGTGATGGAGTTCTCTGTCGACGGAGTTCGCTAATCTCCCTACTCATGAGCCTCATATTCTCCTGCATCATGAGATTAGTGCGCTCGTGGACTTTCATAGCCTCCCTTGTACTTTCAAGCATATCAAGTAGGCGCGAGAAATCTCCTTGAGTAATGGGCATAGATGGATTGACCTGATCACTGACCCTGGCGGCTGGAATCGGAGCATTCGTAGGGACTCGAGTAGAGGTTCCAACTTCACCAAGTGTCGGGTCGGATCGGAGATAGGAGGTCGGGTCGGTTCGGAGCTGGGGAGCCTGGTCGGGTCGGTACGTGGCAAGCTGCTCGGGTCGGTTCAGGTTGGGGGAATGAACTGCTTCAGAATCTCCTACCCGGATCGGATCGGAGCTTTCCCCCTGAAGACGGCTCGAATTTCCTGCATTCGTTCTTCCTGCTGCTGAACTCTGCCCACGAGACCTTGTTACAACCGCATTTTGCTGATCTTCGCCAGCTCCATTTCCTCGAATAGATTAAACTTCTTTGCCTTTTCCTCTGGCCATGGTTCTTTGACAATCACTTCGACAAATATCCAAGGGTGTTGAAACTTAAGGATTAACTTCTTTGAACTCAACGGTCCAAAGAGTAGAATGATAATCCCGGAAAATAAAGAATTCAGATGAGTTCTCAGTGAAAGCACCAAAATGTTAGACCAAAAAGTGGTTCTAACACCCAAATTGATTAAAAACAAATGAGATAAGATAAAAATAAAAATGAACACACAGGATTTATAGTGGTTCGGCGAAGAAATGCCTACGTCCACTTGTCTCTCACTATATTTACTGATTTAGTTGCAAGTACAATGAAATATTCACTTGATTCCTCTCACAACTCACTTATAATCACTCAATTATAGAAAACAAATAATGAAAGAAGATTTGGATTCTCCGGGATTGTTGGAATTCGGGTTATGAAGGTGGTTGAACTCTCCAAGTGCCAGAAAAAAGATCCTTTTCTTTGTCTCCAGACGGGGTATTTATAGGTGTGAATTTGCTCAGAACCCGATCCGGATCGGAGCCACGTGTCATCCATCCCATCAGCATCGGGTTCGGATGGATTTCTATGTTGACAACGCATCAGAATAATGGACGTTATGGGCAGGAACTGGTCATAGCCGATCCGGATATCCAGGCGCTCGTGCGGGGGAGTGAAGTGAAAAATGGGTTCGGGTCGGAGGGACATGTACAAGGGGTTCGGATCGGGATATCCGATCCGACCCGGATTGACTTGGAAACAATGCTCTCTCCTCTTTATTCTGCTCCGCTCCGCTCCGATCTATCTCCGTAGGAATCAAGTGGCTTTCCGATCCAATTGAGATTATATTGTCCTCCGATCCGAACAGCTGTGCCTTTCTAATTTCCTCAGCAATAGTTCACCGATCCGAATGGAAAGCTTTATCCGATCCGAACCGCTATCCTGCTCCGATCCGACCCGCTTCAGAGTTTTTCAAGTTCTTCAATATTTCTTATCTTGACTTTGTGTTGCCCAGTTCACAAAGTGGGCTAACAAAATCTATCCTCAAATAATCATATACCTCAACGGTTTGAATATATATATATATATATGCACATTCATTGTGCATACTACCAGAAACCGGTCGACCGGTTTCATTATGGGCGGTCAACCGTTTCTGGGAAGAAATGCTCAATGAACGTGCACACATATATATAACGTACATATATTCAAATACCAGTATACTGGTCATTTTTAACTAGTCGACTGGTCTACGAACCGAAACAACTTTTCGAATAGACACTCTTATTTATCAAGGGTTGTTTCCTTTTCTCTTCGCCAAAAATCATCTCTATTCGTTGCTTCTCTTCACCAATGATTACAACTCTCCATCCTCTATAAAAGCAACATGAAATCACCATTTTAAACACAACAATTCTTTCTATTCTTGCTATCTAATTGCTGATTTCATTCTTGCTCTCTAAAAGCATTCAAAAGCTCATAATTCTCACATATCGTTATTTGAATCCTTGAATCTGTATATTATTCTTTAGATTCAAACAACGATATCATCTTCCAAATCTTCATAATCACAAAATCATATTTGAGGATAAGATTATAGGAAGGCTGTACAAGAATTGACAAATTCGTGTTATTGAGAACACACATTGTCAAATTACAAGTTTAATTATCTTGTTTGAAGTCCTCGGTGTTGTAAGAGGCATGTTGTGAAGTCCTCGTGTTGATAGAGGCGTGAAATCCCATTCGGCTGCTCGGGTGTTGTGAACCTGTTCCTCGGGGCGAAGTGAGGTAGTTGATTAGTGAAAATCCAGAGAGATGTCTGGGACTGGAAATAGGACGGTGCTCCGAACCAGTATAAAAATCACTGGTGTGATTTTTCCTTTTTACTGCATTTACTATTATACAGTTCTGTGGTTATCTATTACTTCATACTCGAATATTGTTTGCCATATTACATGATCCGTGTGTATATTATACTTAGCACATGCGCACACGCACTTTTAGCTTTTATATATGAAATTTTGTCACCTACTAATATATGTAATTATTTGGTTTTCCAGAATAATAAAGCAGGTAGAACAGTTGCTGTATTACATATGTTCCAATATCCGGAGAGCAAGCTACCTTCCTCTTCTTCCCATATAGGTTCAACACAGTTTACAAAGGTATAAACTTATGAATGTATGGTTTAATGCAAAAAAAATTCTTCTATTTAAACTGCATGTTGACCCGATAATATCAGGGACTGGTAACATCTTCTGAATACATCTTCTACATACTTATACAAATCGATTTACCATGTTTTTTTAGTTGCTACAGTAACATTGTTTCAGTTACGGATTTGAGTATTATATCTTGTTAGCAGTTGTTGTAGTGGAAAATAGTTGAATAGTTGTTGTGGATAGATGAATGAAATAGTTGAATAGTAGAAAGAAAGTTTGATGGAGAAATTACTCAATGGTTTTTTTGTAATATAACTTTATTCCTTTGAGATTGTAGTACACCATTACAATGTGCCTCTTCTTCTATTTATAGGCATCTTATAATAGTTTTTTTATTATTTAGAATACTCTAGATTTTACATTCTAGACTTATAAAGTAATATAACATGTTACAATTTATTAATTCATTTGGAGTTCTCTAGAAATTTGTAGCACATTTAATACTCCTCCTTGATGCAAATTTCAGACACTCCAAGCATAGTTCGAAGTTGCTCAAATCTTGTTCTTGCCAGTGCCTTTGTGAAGATGTCTGCAACTTGATCTTCTGTCCTGCAGTACATGAGCTGAATTTCTTTTGCCGCTTCTGCATCTCCGATGATGTGATACTTGATAGCTATATGCTTAGTTCGACAATGATGAACTGGATTCTTTGTCATTGCTATTGCTGATTTGTTGTCACAGTAGATTGTACTAGGTTGTCTTTGATGTTCACCCATATCTTCAAGTATTCTCCGTAACCATATAGCTTTGCTTGTTGCTTCAGATGCTGCCACGTATTCTACTTCTGCTGTTGATTGTGCAACCGTTGCTTGCTTCTTCGATGCCCACGAGAATATTCCTGATCCAAGTGAAAAAGCATAGCCCGATGTGCTTTTCATGTCATCTATTGAACCAGCCCAGTCACTATCGGTGTACCCAATAAACTTTGAGTTGGTCATGGTTTTGTACCATATTCTATACTTCTTTATTCCTTGTAAATATCTCAAAACTCTTTTAGCAACTCCAAGATGGATTTGGCTTGGACTCTGCATTGATCTTGATAAAAGACTTGTAGCGTACATAATATCCAGTCGCGTAGCAGTAAGATATAAAAGACTTCCAATCAAACTTCTGTAAAGAGATGCATTAGCTTCTGGGGTTCCGTCATCCTTTTGCAACTTCTCATTTGTTACGAGTGGAGTAGCTACTGGTTTGCAATCATTTATTCTAAATTTCTTTAATAGTTCTTCAGTATATTTCTTTTGAGAGATAAATAGACCTTCCTTATGTTGTTTCACTTCAATGCCAAGGAAATAATTCATCAAGCCAAGATCAGTCATTTTAAATGTTTTCATCATGTCATCTTTGAATGCAGTTATCATCTTCATATTATTTGCCATGTAGATAAGATCATCTACGTATAGAGAGACAATGAGAGTATCACACTAACCTTGCATCTTGATGTATAATGTTGGCTCACTCTTGCTCCTCCTAAATCCTTGATCTATGAAGTACTGATCAATTCTGTTGTACCATGCTCGAGGTGCTTGCTTCAGGCCATATAAGGTTTTCTTAGTCTTAGCACTTTGTCTTCATTGCCCTTACTTACAAAGCCTTGCGGTTGCTCCACATAAATCTCTTCTTCTAATACTCCCTTTAGGAAGGCTGATTTGACATCTAGTTGAAAAACATTCCATCCTTTTTGAGCCGCAAGTGCCACTAAAGCTCTAATTGTGTCAAGACGTGCAACTGGAGCAAATTTCTCATTATAGTCGACTCCATATTGCTGTGAGTAGCCCTTTGCAACGAGCCTTGCCTTGTGTCTTTGTATTGAGCCATCTGGGTTTAGCTTTGTCTTATAAACCCATTTCACTCCAACGATTTCTTTATCTTTAGGATAATCTACAAGCTCCCAAGTATTATTCTTCTCAATCATTTTGATCTCTTCTTCCATTTCTTTGACCCATACTTCTTGCTTAGATGCTACTTCATAGCTTTCGGGTTCAAATACAGCCATGTTGCAAGTTTCATATATATCTACCAAAGATCTAACTCTTCTCGGAGTAGACTCTGGTGAAGAAGTTTGTTGTTGAGGAGGTGAAACAGGCATACCTGGTTCTTTTGTTGGTTCTTCCATATCTTCCACATCTTCATAAGCTTGGTGTACTGGAACAAAAATGTTTCTTTTCTCAACTTTTTGTTCATCCCAATTCCAAGAAGCATTCTCATCAACCTCGACATCTCGACTAATCGTCAGCTTCTTTGTTTGCAGGTTATAAACTCTATATCCTTTCGATTGTGTGCTATACCCAAAAATATTCCTCGTATGGTCTTCTCTTCTAGTTTGTGTCTCTTCTGATCCGGAACATGTATATAGCATATAGATCCAAAAAATCTTAGATGATTGGCTGTTGGTTTTCTTCCACTCCATGCTTATACAGGAGTCTTGTCTTCAACTGATCTAGTTGGACATCGATTGAGTATATAGACAGCTGTATAAACTGCTTCTGCCCAAAAATTGTTGGGTAAGCCCTTCTCCTTTAACATTGATCTTGTCATCTTCATGACTGTGCGATTTTTTTCTTTCAGATACTCCATTTTGTTGTGGAGTATATGCAACTGTAAGTTGTCGCTCAATGCCATCATCATCACAAAATTTATCAAACTCATGGGAGTTGTACTCCTTACCACGGTCACTACAAAGCCTTTTTATGCATTTTCCACTTTAATTTTCGACAAGAGCCTTAAACTTCTTGAATACTCCAAAGACTTCTGATTTTTCTTTAGTGAAGTAGACCCAGGTCATTCTAGAGAAATCATCAATAAAGAGGATGAAATGCCTGTTGTTATGGATTGAGGGTGTTCTCATCGGTCCACAAAAGTCAGTGTGAATTAACTCCAACAAGTCTTTTGCTCTCCATGTGCTTCGTGATGGAAATGATGATCTGTGTTGCTTTCCGAGAAGATATCCTTCACAGGCTTCATTATTTTCTTTTATACATGGAAAATCTCTCATCATATTCTTTTGATATAACAATTTTAAGGCTTGAATGTTGAAGTGGCCAAATCTTCGATGCCATAACCATGAATCATCAATTTGTGCCTTCATGGCAATATTAGTAGCATATTTAAAACTTATTAGAAAACTTCTATTTCTCTTCTCCATTTTAACTTGGGCTATCTCTAGTCTTTCATTATTGTTGTCGTATATTTTGCAATTGTCTCCTTCAAAGTGAAGAGCGTAGCCTTTCACCATCATCTGGCCAATGCCCAACAAAATTTCTTTTAGATTTGGAACAAGTAAAACATCTTTGATAAATTTTGTACCTTTCTTTGTTTCCACTATAACAGTGCCCCTGCCGTTTGATTCTACGACAGTGTCATTTCCCAATCGTACTTTTACTTTGACAGAATCATCAATATCCTTGAAGATGCTCCCATCTTTAGCCATGTGATTGCTACAACCACTATCCAAGTACCAGTTTCCTCCATTTTCATCACTGGAATCTTGGGTGGCATAAAAAAGATGTAGATCTCGATTATATTGATGTTGTGCTCTATCATGCTCTTCGACGAAATTTGCTTAATGCTTATTTAGGCTGAAGCAATTCTTCTCCAAATGTCCATATTTCTTACAGTGCCGACATTGTGGCTTTCCACGATTCCGACAGAACTTCTCCAAGTGATTTGTCATCTTACAGATTCCACATGGAGGATATTTATCTTGTTTATTCTTTGAGAAATTTCTAGAATTTCCTTTGTTTCTAGAATTTTCTCCATCATTCTTATTTTCTCCATATCTTTTATTTTGGGATGATAACTTGAGTTTCGACTGAAAAGCATTTTCAACTGAGTCTTCATCATGTCTGCTCATTCTTTGTTCAAATGCTTCAAGGGAGCCCATTAATTCAGTCACCGTTAAGGTAGATAGATCTTTAGTTTGCTCGATCGTAGTCACGATGGGGTTATACTTACGGGGAATTGAAATTAAAATTTTCTCAACAATCCTCTTGTCAAGAATATTATCCCCATAAGCTCTTATTTGGCTAACTATTTCTTTTATTTTGGAGTAATAATCCTTTACAGTCTCCGACTCCTTCATTTTTATTAATTCAAACTCACGCCTTAATGTTTGAAGTTTGATGGCGCGTACCTTTACACTTCCTTGAAACTCCTGCTGCAATGTAGTCCATGCTTCTTTGGTGTTTAAAGCTCCCATTATTCTAGAAAAGATAGCGTCGGTCACCGCTTGTTGTAGAATACTTAACACTTTTGATTTTTTTAGTTTATTTTCCTTTAATTCTCTTTTCTGAGCTTGGTTAAGAGTTGAAGTATCTTCAAGAATAGTGAACCCTTCGTCTACTATATCCCACAGATCTTGAGAGCTAAAATATGTCTTCATTTTTATGCACCAAAAATCATAATTTTCACCAACAAAAATAGGGATGGAAATTGATGGAGATTGAACGATGTTTGCCATATCTTATAATGGTTGGAATTTTGTTTCGCCCAATATGCGAACGAACCTCGCTCTGATACCACTTGTTAGTAGTTGTTGTAGTGGAAAATAGTTGAATAGTTGTTGTGGATAGATGAATGAAATAGTTGAATAGTAGAAAGAAAGCTTGATAGAGAAATTACTCAATGGTTTTTTTATAATATAACTTTATTCCTTTGAGATTGTAGTACACCATTACAATGTGCCTCTTCTTCTATTTATAGGTATCTTACAATCACTACACCAGAAATGCTATTTCGCAACGGCTTTGGGCCATTGCAAAATCATTTAGCAACGGCTTTGAGCCGTTGCAAAATCCGGAGTTGCAAAAAATTACCAACGGCTTTGAGCCGTTGCTAATTTATATTTTGCAAAGGCTCAAAGGCGTTGCAAAAATTTGGTTTTACAATGACTCAAAGCCCTTGCAAATTTTCATTTAGCAACGGCTTATAGTCGTTGCGAATTGGTATATCTCTTTTAAAAAAAGAAATTACTTTTTTGGTCTCTCCTACGACACCAAATTCATTTAATTTTCATACTCAATGCAAAAATTTACAAATTTAACATAATATCACAAAAGAAAGATCATTAAACTAAACATTTTTCATATATTCAACGCAAAGACCAAACTGAACAAGTTTTGAAATTACAACGGCATGTTACACTTCAAATTATAGCAACAATAGCAATAAAAATACTACAAAATATAATTCATAGTTCACAAGCATATTAATCTGTACATAGATTCGCAAGCATACTATGTTCATAGTACAATGCGGATATTTATCCTTAATTGGTACATAGTTCATTGTCTGGAAGCCTTCCTCCATATTGGCATAATTATGTTTACCTGATATGAAACATTGATTGCATTGATTCTCACTCCTAATCATGGCATTCATGATATATAAGAGCACAACTTTGTATTATTCCATGTATGTCTTCTTCTTCTTGAGAACCTATGAAATGAAGTACAAGTAAGAATATGCAAGTTAAATCTATGTTGGAGTCAACCTCACCTTTTTCAAACAATTTAGAAGAACATAAAAATAAATGGGTTGGAATGAGAATCAAACAAAATTTCAACTATTTTTTATTTGACAAAAATAAATGGTCGTGTCTGATGTGGGGCCATTAAGTGGTATAACAGGCCTACCTTATTTAGTGTAAACAACAAGTCCATCCTTTTTTAAAAAAGGTAAATACAAATGGTCCAAGACCCAAAGTCCACATTGAAGTGGATATAACTTGACCTGAACCTTTACACTAACAATATATCATACATTTTCAATAATCATTCTATTTTACTTGATGAAGAACAAACCTATCAGTCATCGGACTATTGTAGAAATCTCTGATGATGGGTTTTCCACTATCATCACGAGCTCCAGCATGCTATAATTATAAAATCAATGTTTAATGCTAAGCATGAGAAAAATAAAGCAAATGATAAAGGAAATTGGATAAAGCACACATGCAACTGGATGATGCATTACCTTAATTGCTTTCTTTATGTTTCCAAATGTTAACCTTACTGTACATTAAGGATTCTGCATATTCCTTTGTGGCCCAACAATTTTCTTCAATTTTTAACTGTTTATACTATATGATTATACTTGCATGCTGTTAATCGTGCTTACTAAGCATATTTAATGTCGGGTCAAGAAAATTTTAAATCTCAGGCTACCCTATGCTAAACCATTGTTTAGATGCATTTTTTATTTAAAAAAAAGCTAAACAAATCCCAGGTTGCCCTATGCTAAGCCAGTGATTTCAATGTCTGAAAACTTAAAAACAGACCGCTGCTTTAATGCTTACTTTTTAATTTCCAAATATAATATAATTTAAAAAAAAAAAAGTATTCTATTAACCATCTATATCCCTCTACCTTGGCTACCGATAATATGTGACAACCAATGTGCTCTTTATTTTCTATAGAATTTAAGTTTGATATTGATTTCAGCCCCATTACATGATTGAAATGAACCGATTTATAAATGGATCCCCAAACACAGCGTGCTGGTAACCGATTCCGTAATATGTTTGCTAAGATGGACCTCTGCATATCCCATACCATTCACTATTTTACTGCAGATGACATGTTTGATCCTATATTGTACTCTCTATACACTGTATTTTTATGTCATACCACTGGAAATCCCAAATCCATTCAAAAAAATGTTTCACATGACAATGTTTAAAATGTTTCGTGTCCGGCTTCCGTTCAGCGGTCACATACCCATCTAACTATACTGCATTCTCATTTCTACATGCCATGTACACACTGCAAATGTTTGTCTTCACGTATTACTCAGTCATCCTGCTCACAATATGTTAACCTTTATGCTTCAATAAATCTTGGCTTTGTCATTCACATTGGTTTGTTCTCTTACTTCAGGTCAGCGGAACATCTGGTTGTAAACAACACTGTTTGATACTTGACTGTATACAAACGTGGTTCTGACGGTGACCAGCCAGTGCATCATTCGGTTCATTTTTCCATATCCGTTCACATCTACTTTTGTTGGCATGTCCACGAGTTGGTTTTCCGGTTATTACTATAATTCGCAACTTTATTTATTTACCAGCATATCTCAAACCAACCATCTTCCAAATTTTACCGAGTTAACGTACTGTAAAAGTTATATGAAAATCTCATAAACTTATATGCCACACCTAAATTTTTTTACCATAATTATTCTGCTTAAATTGACATTGCCATGTGAAGATACCGTTGATTTATCTTTTTTTCTCTAATTTAAATTTCAATGCTACTATGTAAATTCGTTCTCCGCTCGCGATCAACGACAATCATTTTTTTTCCTCCTTTTATAACTACAAGAAACTAAGGACATCCTAATTACTGTTTTCTGTAATTAAATACCTGTTACATGTGTGCGTTGAGTACACATCGACTGAACATAAATGCCGATGCACCATGTTGTTTTAACGCATAGAAATACAACATCCTATTATCTTACTTTAAGTTATTTGAACATTCAATTTTGAATAATTAGAGGGAAGTTAATTTCGAATGTCTACTATTTTTCATAAATGATAGCCTCAAAACTGACGTGGTATCCTTTTATTTTTATTACTCAGCACTTTTTTACGTTTCTTTACATGTCTAGTGGATATTGGTTTCCATCCGATTACGTATAAAAAGTGAAATCTTTAGTACATTAATTCCTACCAACACTGTATTGTTATCTAAATTGCAGCATTGCGCTTTGATATTGAATAATCTCTCATACTTGATGGGCGCTGCCTGCAAACCGTGTACATACTACTATTGCTATATAATTAATTTCTTTCCCTGTAACTTGAACTCAGTGTACGAACCATGAAATGTAGGTACATACGATTTGATGCGGAAATGAGAAGCTTTTGTTTTACAAAAGATAGAAATCAAGTTATCGGGCTGGTTAATGTTGTTTGCTTTAATAACGGTTCCAGTTGATTCATATTACCATCTTTCATTACCGAAAAATTATTTACACTCAGTTTGCATTACTGTTTTGCTGCACCTATAGTTTTATTGCAAATCTTAATTTATTTTTTTCCAACAACTTATTTTTTGTCTATTATTACACGTATTTCTTTTTCCCGTCCCGTCTAATATTCCACCATTCTTTCGTATTTACTGAATGCTATATGTGTCTCATATTCTATTGTTTAACACCACATTTATTTGATGCTACGTTTGTTTAAACCAAGTAACATTCATTTCTACCACTTTGACAAAGTTAATAAAATGAATATGATAATATCGGTTTACAAATTTATTTTTATTCTATCAGTTACTATTATTAATTTATCTTTTCTTCTTACAAGACTTATGAACATATAATTGTACTAATTATCAACTAATGAGCCATTTAACAAGCAAAGTTAATAATCTTTTTGACACCATGATATAGAATGGTTAGAAGAAACACAAACCATCATTTGAAAGTCAGGCTTACCACCGAAGATCATATCAAAATTTTGTTTATAATCTTTACCCAAACACAAGGAAATTCCATTGGATAAAAAATTAAATTATCCCATTAATTACTTAAAACAAAATAATAATGAAAATGAACTTTTTCTTTCAACGGAGAAGACCCCTGTTATTACGTTTCATCCATAACTGGTTCAATTTCGAAACTGAACCATTAGCGCATATCCCGACTTATATATAGGACTTGCATAATTTTCTTATAAATAATACGGAAATCAAAGCATTTCGAAGGAATAAAAATGCAAAACATGGGATGGTAACTTGAAAAACACAATTACACGTACAAAAAAAGGTATAAATTTTGATTTATCATAAATGAAAACTAGAATTATTGTTACTCAATAGGTAAAATCATTATGCATATAGAACCTAGAATGTCTATATTCGTTGCACAACGCAGGTAAGACCCGAGACAGAATATTATCTAAACCGTATATATATATATGTCACAAAACTAATTTATATAGTGCATAAAATACTTTCAGAAAACACATATATAGCACGTTTTAGCATATAAAATAATTTATATAGTGCATTTATTTATGGAAAGGATGCGACACACAGTAGAAATAATTTGTCACAAAACTAACTGGCAAATTTATTTAACAAATACTTTCAGAAGGTTTACAAGTTACAGGCAAAAAAATTGAACAATATAAAATCTTTTATCCCACTCTGACCCTGACATGGTTGCCTTTGAAAAGGGTTAACATTTGAAAGTTTAATGTTCCGTAATTATAGAAAAATCCAATCTTTATAAACGAAAATACATGGACTATAACATCCACATAAACAAAATCTGAAACATTTTTAATCAATATGAATAGAGGACCACACAATAAAATGAAATTTATCGGATTGAACATCAATAGAACAAGTGTTTAGTACATGACAAAAATTAGGACAGATAAAGGATCAATATACGCCACTGCATCCTAACAAATAACAATTCGATTACTTTGAATTTTCTTCAAAGTAACACTAATGACTAGCATGGTTTTACTTTTTGCAAAAATGTGGCCGGTTCTGCTCATGAGTTGTCGCAGCCGGATGGAAGATTTGGATTAAAGAAAAGAAAAAATAAATTAACAAAATGAAAACAAAGGTGAATAATAAAGAGCGGAGACATATAACTCTGAATAACGAACTACGATTCTAGAAATAAGTGAAAAATGAATGCATGGTTCAAATGTGTTGCAGAATAGCACGAAGATTGCTACACGTTTAGCCATGGACACAGAGGGTGCAATTCAAGGAGCATAACTGCATGAGCAACTGTCGGATTCAGATCCAAGTCGTTACTCATTTAAAAAATGACGCGGAAGAAAAAAAGGCTTTAGCAAAGAGGAGGAAGAAAGGTAAATAGCCTATTCGTTCATTCCCCGTAATATTGCACAGCTCAACGCCATAAGCCAACCGGTCAAATAATATTACAAGGTATTTTTTAAAAACTTGAGACTATGCAAGAATTATAAAATGGCAAAATTTTACAAGGTTTATATTACAAACCAAAATTTGACAATCGCCTGCCTGTTTTACACTAAAACACAATAGAAGTAGGAAATAGCCTGCCAACATTAATACAATAATTATTTCGTTGTCTCTCTCTTTTATTACATACTTATTTACTCAATTCAAAGTAGAAGTACATAAAAATAGGGATATGTTTCACATTCGATGCAAAGTAAAAGACACCATATGCAGTCAGTAACTAACGCATTGATTTATCACACTATTCTAAACAAAAATCCAATGCATTGATTTATCAGGCCTTCCCAAACAAGTGCATTGATTTATCATGTCATTTTAAGCTAAAACAAAAGATTAAATCTGAATAGTTGAAAATGCAATGACCTTTTTTAGAGGGATTGCGCATAAGGCCGAGCTCAATCTGGGTTGTGCTAAGCTGCTGGCCCAGCCATAAGCTATGCTATTCTGTGAGGCAGCACTACTCCTTTTGGACTTGATGTTGTGCCCGATGTAAAAACCAAGTAATGCTTTGCCACTCATCTTTCATAGCAGCCAGGAAAAATCGTGTGATCAATTTAATATACTTATGTTAATTACAGTGAAGCATATTTAATATAGATATACAACCTATAATATTCAACATCAATTTTTTTTATCAAACTTTTTAGACCAATTACTTATAGAAATAAACTGGAAAAAAAATCTGCAATAGCTCAAGACCAAGGTGTTGCCTGGAAAAATACCAAGCAAATCATTACTATGTTTCTCCGCCTATCTGCTAATTGGAGCCAAGGGATGTGGTCATTTTGCTCCCCTCAAATGTTTCTTCAAACTTAGTTGGAGCATTAAAAAAACCAACATCATTATAATTAGAGATGTTAATTTATGAACCATAGTTTTCATATACGTGAATTCCAGACCTGGCAAAAGTGTACAAAGAGTCTCAATGGAAGCATGCATTGAGATAGCCTTCCCAGAACATTTGTATTTCAGGTTAACAAACATCAGTGCATAAAAACATACACAAAAGAACCTCAAACCTGAAATTACTACATCTCTTATATAATATTATGCAACTTATCAAATTGGCACAGAAATATGTGAAGCATTTAGAAAAACAGGGTTGATAGAGCAAGTTCGTCGGACATGCTTGAGCCTTTACCACATCTGACTCTAACAATCAACTATGATAAATAATGAGGATATCTCAAAATCACTACACACAAAAAATTAATCATTTTTACACTACATAAACCCAGTGGCTATGGCTAAAAGAATGCTGACAGTAAATATGTTGCACAATAAATGAATGGTTGATGGGTAGGAATTAAGGGTTTCACAACCTAAAGTGAAAACTAAATTTAATTTCATGGATCCAAATAAATAACCTCTACTCTGTATTATACTATAAAAGAGGAGTCAAAAATTCTTTGCTTTCAGCCATTCTACCCTTCAAAACTCAAAGGTTCACGCAATTAACTTTTCCCCTTCCTCTTTGGGCATTCAAACTGATTTTCATTTTAACTTACCTGAATCATGTACTTTATGTAATAAATACAACTTCATTAACCTTTCTACAACTAAAATACAAAAATATTCCAGATTAATACAAAATATGAAAGTATTATCATCATTGGTATAAATAATATACTAACCAATTCATACAGGTATTAAAATAATTGAGTACTGGGGTGCTATTTTTGATTTCATCTAGCCTTTTGATAGAAGAAACAGTTCGTTCATAGGTACTGATTTTCTAGCTTTTTCAAGTTCTAAGTGGGTTTCTTAGTACCCCAAGCCTTGTATAATGACAAGACTGCTGCACTTACATTTGCAACCTTTAATCAAAACTGAGAGTATATCATATGTATAACGAAATCTTCATACAATCTGAAAAGTTCGTGTAAAAGGGTTTACATTAATTTTAAGCATTTAAAGAAAAAAAAAGTACTTTTGTACAATCATTAATATCAATATCACAAAGAGTATTGGACTGCGACTTTCAAGCAATAACAACGACAAATTATTTGCATTCAGTTATTCATGTTTCTGCCCAAGTTATCATATACTGCCTAGTATGTGTACATCATTCCCAAATAGATGCGAAATATAAAACCATTGCTCATTGTTCAAAGGCTCAAAACTGAAGATCAGTTGATGAATTTTGCAAACAACTTAGATGCATCAACGATGTATGAAAGAGTGACCATAAAAAGTTGATGATAAGGCAGAAAAAACAGGCAGTTAAGAGGCCTACAGAAGTGAAATATACACCATGCATAACAATGATTGTAGTTAATTAAACACAATAATACAACACAATACCGTAACTCTTAGTTTCACTCAATAAAAAAACCAACTGTCGACTATAACACAGTCCATCAATTTTATTCAGTGAAAAAAAACCCAACTGAAAGCAATAATACAATCTACAAATGTCAAGGCTATTAATAAAATTACCTAACTCAATTCTAAAGAATGAAACCTAGTTAAAATCAAGGAATGAAAGACTAGAAATGTTAAAGAGAATGAGAGATCTAACAATTTAGGGTATATCGATGAATTAGTGCAAAACAAATCACAAAACGAATGAATCTATAAGTTAGCGCAGATGAATCACGATCGCAAATCCAAAATCATAAATGATAATTAGAAGTGAAACAAGATGGATACTCATAAATCATCAAAAATTGCCAAAGATAGATTGCCGATTACCTGAAGATGCGAGATGATGGCCGATTAAAGTTGATTACTAGATAATCAGTAGGAGGGTGACTGCTATTAGGAAAGGCTGACTATTGTTAGGTCAGGGGATCGAGATTTCTAGATCTAGGACACTTGATCCTTTGTTTTTTTCTACGTGAATAAAAAAAGGAGAAAGTGGGAACGGGGTGTGCGTTAAGGGTGTATTGAAGGACGTAGTTGATTCTAGAACGAGTGAAGTCCGTTCTAAAACGTAGAACGGTTGTTGACCGTACTAAACTGTTATGCAACAGACTTTGCCCGTTGCTATTTCGCAACGGCTCAAAGCCGTTGCGAATCTCCTGCAGTAGGGTGTTGCAAAATTGCTGTTATGACGTAGTGAATAGTTTTTATTATTATTTAGAATACTCTAGATTTTACATTCTAGACTTATCAAGTAATATAACATGTTACAATTTATTAATTCATTTGGAGTTCTCTAAAAATTTGTTGCACATTTAATATATCTACCCATCAAATTACCAAGCTAGGGTTTTAATCCATGTGCATTTAAAATATTTTGAACTTGTTGCTTGACTTCATGTGTATCAAAAACTGTACCATTGAGTGCTTGACTTGTGCATCTTTGAACTGATTTGATCTCGTTACTACTTTCAATGTTACTGTTTTGACTGTACATTGAAACTTGAAACAGTTTCTTCTTAGAGTTTGCACATGTGTGCTTTAGGTTACCCTGTTTTGAAACTTGAAACTGTTTTGAACCTTTACCTGTCAATGCCGGCGCGGCTTTCAGTAAACATGTGTTTCCCACGTTAGCTGAAGCCATGAATGATTCCTACACAGGACGTATAAGGCAGCTGCACCATCAGAAGGAAAAGCAAAAGTCCCTTGCCTTCCATTGCCCGCTCTCCAGATGAATCGAGACGTGAAATGCTATAAACAGTCGTCAAACAACCGGGCATAAGTTTCCAATGACTTCTAGCCGAGCTTGGAACGAGATGGTTACCTAATATATAAAAAAAATTCTATTTTTTGGCCCCCACTGAATGAAATTTCTGCGTACAGTCATTGCTTCCACCACACAACTATCATATTATTAAGACATAATGCTTGCTTTAAAAAAAACAAATATGGACAAACGGCTCATACATTGATTTTATATCGTTGTGATGCATTAAACAGATAAATGAGAGTGGCAATTTTTTAATGTTTAAGCATGCACTCTATTCCACATTTTGACCATGACACCTTTTTTCCTCTTTTTTGACACTCTTAATTTCTACCTTCATCTTTTGTTTTAAACCATTTCAGTTGTTCTCAAGCACATGATTCATGATGCGGTAATATATATTTCTTCATTTTTTATTTGCTATTTTCTCGCCGATATGCGGTTGGGAAATGATTTGATTTTTCTATTTTGGCTTTTGCAAACTGCAGTCTCCTACCTATTGAGTTTCGGCATTCGTACTGTACGTGCTTCACCGTGTTTATCGAAGTCAACAGTCGAAGTCTCGCATGCTGGCATCCCGGTTGAACATCCCATCGCCTCCCATCGAGCATATAATTTGGTATTGGCAAGCACTTATTGTAACAAAAGGAATCCCCAATATTACATGCCACCAATACCATATATATACCACGATCTTTCTTAATATCTTGCGATGTGGGACAATTCTACCGTTCAATCCACGCACCCACTCCATTCCAATGTGAGCCACACCTAACAATCTCCAACTTGGCGAGCATTGCTCAAGTCACCTTAGAGTTACACCTTGAGTCCTCTTCACAGTTGACTAGGCTGCTAGCCCGAGTTCTCATAAACAGTGGCTTTAGGCTGCTTTTACCATTGTATCTTCATCTTGACGAGCATCCCATGCTCAAGCCCCTTTGGAGTCATGCTTCGGTCATGCTACACATACCGGTCCCCTCGAATCATGAAGCTCTAATACCATGTTGAGTTTTGGCATTCCCTGCGCACCGTATGCGTTTCACCGTGTCTATCGGAGTAAACGGTCGAAATCTCTCATGCCAGCGTCCCGATTGAACATCCCATCGCCTCCCATAGAGCATATAATTTGGTATTGGCAAACACTTATTGTAACAAAAGGAACCCCAATGTTACATGCCATCAATACCATATATATACCACGATCTTTCTTAATATCTTGCGATGTTGGACAATTCTTCCATTCAATCCACGCACCAACTCCATTTCAATGTGAGCCACACCTAACACTACCTTCCAAATTTTGTCCATGTAATAACACATGATTTGTATGTTTTTTTTTTGGCAAGGCTGACCGGTTTTTATAGTGATCCGTAACACTGTTTTATTCAAAAAGAAGAAATACATGGGGTACTGGTGATATACAAAAAGCATATCAGCAAAGGCTTCCACACATGGAAGACAAGCTACCACTTACACAATATCAATTTTCAAACTCTCATTACATTTAAGTTACACCTTTTTTTCCACAAAGGAACTACTTTGCCTAAAGAAGACTGCTATCCTATTCCATTGAGATTTCTCAGCATCTCCTTTTTCACACTCCTAGTAACATGAGTATTAGTTCCGGTTTTCCTTTGGAGCTAGGCATCACTTGGTCATTGATTATTTCCGGAGGCCGAGCCTTGAATGCAGAAGGGGGAGCTATGTGCGCGTATGGGTTAGCCGATACATCACTGACTTTTGGAGACTTTCTCTCTTTCTTCCTTCCACTCGCTATAGTTTCTTGAAGGACTGCCGAAACAGAATCCAGCTGAGCAGTGTGCAATTGGTCGAAGATTATACCAGAACAGAAAGTTTTAAAAGTCTCCACTTTCTTCTCGGCAACTAGTCGCTCCGGAGTGTTAACTTCACTATTTTCTAGCTCAATATGAAGACATTTGGAGATGACCTTTATATCAGCATCAATTGCTCGTATGTGAGCCGATCTTGCTGATTCAATAGCACTAGCACGAGGAGAGTTAAGCAGCGCAGGCACCTGAACTTGTAAGGATAAAACTGGCGGCATAGCATGAACAGGAGTTGTTATGCCAACGGTCTCTGAAGTAGAAACTTCATTATGCACATCCGCACTAGATGTCTCCGACAGTATAGGAATAACATTGTCTTGTAGTTTTGCATTGTTGAGCTTACCTAAGCTTAATTGCATCAGATTTTGCTGAAGGAGATCCAAAAGTTTGTTTCAAAATATCATCTACCATAGCAATCTGGTCATCCTGCGTTTTGTTCGCATTTTGACCATGCTGCAGGGGCGGCACAGCAAGTTTTGCATCCAACTTTGAATTCTGGAGCATGTACTCAGTTTGACTCAAAGTACTTTTACTCTTTTCAATTTCAGAGCCCACTAATTCTTCCGCCTTGCTTCCTTCATCTTTGTCATTCATACGATTTGATTGTATTTCACCATCTTCTATCTCATTGCTTATTTCATGTCTTGAGTGATCCAATTCATACACAGCTAAGTGTGAGAAGGCATTAGAAGTTCCAACCCCACTTGAAACTTTCACCGGAGGAGTGACATCAACTACCACCTTCTTTCCCTTCTCTCTACTTGTAAATCTGACCTGGTTTTTTCTCTTGGTCACTCTGGTCCAGGTATTTATCCTGGTGGCGTTGCGCGAACGTTGAGAACCTCTTATAGACCATCCATTCTTAACTACCTCAGTTACAGCTCCAGTTTTCTCCTTTGTCTTGGTTGTTTCTTTTTCCTGTTTCTTTGTGACTTCTGGAATAACTATATCTTCAACAGCATTTTCTCTAACCCTTAGTTTCTGACTTTGGCAATTTGCATCTAAGTGACCAAAAACATTACATAGTAGGCATAACTCTGGTTTCCAAAGGTAGAAAACTTTTACAAATTGGATAGTACCATCTAAGTTGCGAACTGGAAAGGAGTCCGGCAGTGGAGAGTTAGCAGAGACTTCCACCATACATTTAGCGTATTCCAGTCTATTCAAGCTTTCAGTATTAGTATCCATACACAAGAATTTGCCTACTCTAGTTGCCAACCAACTTATACCACGCTTCGACCAAGCAACTAGTGGTATGTTGAACATTTTAATCCAAACAGGCACAACCCTCACACAGTTGGCTACGTTACTCAGACTAGGTTGCCATGGCTTTACGATAAACAATTTATTCCGGATGATGACAGGGTCAGCTTCTAGAATCCTAATTCTATCAGCCATTGAGGAAAATTGGAAGAAAAATATACTGCCGTTCGACTTAATATCAACATTACACTACAAGAACATTTACCTGTTCACCTTCCAACTGAAGCACGATATCGAGGTCCTATCCAATATGGATGGATGTATCCATTCGAGAGGTAAATATAAACATGTTAACGATTAATTTAATTGAATTTAAAACTATTAAATAATGTAAATTAATATTGCATAGGTATCTGAATCATTTAAAGAAAAAAGTGAGACAAAAAGCACGAGTTGAAGGTTCGATATGTAAATCTTACATCGAAGAAGAAGCTTCGTTCTTTTTCTCTCATTATTTCAGTGATTATGTGAATATATCATTTGAAAGTGTTCCAAGAAACGACGAAGGAGACGAACAAGAATCGTCTCAAACAGTTTTGTCTATTTTTAGACAACATGGTCGACCTTCTGGAAAATGTGTTGACGTCTGGCTAAATGATAAAGATCTTCATGTAGCTCACACTTATATTCTTCTAAATTATCCTGAAGTTGCACCATTCGTTAGGTAATCTGAAATATCAATTACTGCATTTTTATTTCTACATCTTTACGTGTGTATAATCTAATGCAAAACACTATTTCTATTTACAACGTTTATGAACGTGAACATCCAAATGGAGATATCAGTAAAGAATTTTCTGCTTGGTTTACAAATTATGTTTATGAACCCAAAAATTGTGTTGTTGATGAAGGGTTGAAACATCTTGCAATGGGACCAAAAAGATTGGTTAAGACATATCCAATATATTTTGTTAATGGATATAAATTTAACACAAAAGAATACGGTGCTGAAAAATCAACGAACAATACTGGTGTATTCGTTAAAGGCAGTGACGATCCTGAGAATCACATCAAAGATTTTTATGGCGTTTTAACACAAATTTTGCAATTGACATATTTCTCACGACCCGCAGAGGAGGTGTTTCTATTTAAATGCGATTGGTTTAGCAATGTTCCGGGTTCTGGGATTAATGTACATAAGGATTATAATCTGATTGAAATAAAGCATACATCGCGTTATTACAAGTATGATCCTTTTGTACTAGCCAAACAAGCATTACAGGTTTATTATGCTCCTTACCCGTCTCTAAAAAGAGATAAAACAGATTGGTCGGCAGTTTTTAAAACAAAGGCCAGATTTACGTTTGATGGGAAGAATATTCCAGACGAAGGAGCCTATCAGGCAGAACTCGAACAGAACAATGAAATAATAATTGAAGATGATCATGCAGATTTTGGACCTCTAATCGATGAGGCAAATGCTTTGGTAGATGCGTTTGAGAGTGCGGAGGAAGATAGTATGCAATCTGAGGATGAATTTGAATCTGAAGAAGATGATGATTGATATAGATGATGATCGAGTACTATCTATCTATTGTAATGTAATTATGTAGTAAACCCAGCTTATTTTGCTATTCATGTAACTCTATTAAATTTTTAACTTTTATGATCGTTTTTTACATCTTTTGTGTCATATGCAGTTTTGCTTATTTATTTGTCTTAAATCTGCAATAATGTAAAAATGTTAATCTTTGGAATATGAGACCAAATCAAATACAGGTATAAACAATTTCTCTTTTATGTCATTTTTTGCATCTTTTATGTCACTTATTTAGCAGCTTATATCGTTTGTTTAAGTTAGCTTAGATCTTTGAAATGATTTGTATGTGACAGGTATGTCATCTAGAGGAAATTCGTCAGGCGAGGGTTCTGGATCGCATCCCCACGTGCGTCCAGTCGTGTCCTTAGTTCCTACGAGTACTGGGTAAAAATTAAACTTTATTTAGCATGTTTATTATTTTATACAGCACACTTATATGTTTTTCACATTTAATGCAGGACTTTCGATCTTCAGCCTTCGAAGACTATTTTGACCGCTTCGACAGCAGCATATAAGGCGAGGATGTCGGGATGTTGGCCTAAGTGGGATTTGATACCACCTCACATGCAGGAGGTCATTTGGCAGGATGTGCTAGTAAGTATTTTCTTTTATATTTTTTGCAATATAATTTATGTTAATCGCTGAGATATACTGTACATATTTTACTACTAATGTTTGTTTAACGTGAAATACAGGCTGAGGTTGATATATAGACTGATGATTTGGCATTGGCTAGGACGTATTGGATGCAAAAGATGAGGAAAAACTATAAAGATGTCATATCAACAATGAAAAAAAATAGGAAAAAACCTACGTGGATGGGAGAAAATGTTTGGAGTGGGTTTCTGAAGTATTGGGATAGTGATACAGCGAAGGTTAGTGTACTATTTTTTTTTAAGAAATATTAAAATATTTAGTCTGATAATTATAAAATTTTAAATGTGAAGGCGGAGTCACAAAGAAACAGCGCGAATAGGAATAAAAATCCAGTCACGCATAGAGGAGGATCCAAGTCATTCCAGCAGTATCGGCAGGAGTTGGTAATTTTTTTTAAATGCGACTTATTATGCTGTATATAGTTTTGAACATTTAATAATTGTGTTTAATAATCTAATTCAGGAGGCTGAGGGGCAGGGTCTAGTCTCCTATATGGATGTGTTCACACGTACGCATGCCATAGAGCATGTCGACTCAGACGGGAACATCACATACTCATGACATGACGAGAAATCCAGGAAGAGTCACGTAAGATTTCATTTTATGTAGAAGTTTATGTAGTAATTGTTAAATTAATATAAAATACGATATCATGATATTAATTTTATATACATTCCTATTGGGCTTGCAGGAGAAGTTCATGGAGAAACGTCAGTTGCGTCTAGCTGAGACTGGAAATGAGCAGCTTACTACAGACGAGGAGGACATTATCTTCCAGTCAGTGATGGATCCACAGACGCGTAACAGACGATATGGATTTGGAAATCAAGTGGTAAAACATTTTTAGTTTAGTTTTATTTTTATGCGTTTTATTTTTATCTAGAAAGCTTAAGCCTCAAGTTCTTTAATTTTGTGATAAATATATCTTTCATGATACCAATGTTGCGTGCATTCAATGTTATCATTTGAGAGATCAATAATTATTGCTCTAAATAAACTCGATGAAGTGCATAGTTTGCGGTATTAAATTATGCCATTTAAAGCATATCAAATTTCTTTAACATGTGATATCACACCTGTCATTGGTTGTTGTTATAATTTAAAGCATATTAAATTTCTTTAACATTTGATACCAACAAGTAAGCATTAACTATGTTATTGTAATTTATATAACGTTTTATAATCAGTGTTATGCGTTGGCTTGGAATAGGTTCATTTATGGTCATATTTACCATAATAGTTAAAAGAGGATATATAATGTAATGATACAGTTGATAACCTTTTTATGTCAACGAAGATTATAATGTATTACTCCGAACTCTTTAATTACATATTTTTACGCCGTGCAGATTATTAAAATAATTGTAAATGATTAAAAGAATTTTAAATAATTGTTACAGTCCACCAGTCAGCAGGCACGGGCCAGACATGCTAGAGAAGCTATGGACGCCGCAGAGATCGAGGACTTGAGAGCTAGGGTGGCACAGCTTGAGAAACAGAATCGCCGCCAAGCCATTGAGATGACTCAGATAGTGGATCGACGCATAGCAGAGTTCGAGCGGCAGTATGGACGCTTTCCCTCATCAGCTGGCTCTGCAGAGGAGGGCGACCAGTGATGTTGCTTGTTAGGTATGTTTTTTTAGTTTGACATATGTACATATATGACTAGAGATGCGCTATATATATATGGGGGTGTATGACTGAACATTGGTTGACATTTCGTATGTATTTTGATGGTAGACAAGATGTGGTGGATTGATGTAGTAAATGTGATGTATTATATAGTGTGCAATCGTAGAAGTGTTATGTTTTATATGTTTTTTTATCGTTTTTTTGAATTTTTGGTTGAATTGGTTTGGTTTTGATGATTTTTTGGTTGAAATGGTGTGGTTTTGATGGTTTGTGTATGAAATGTTGTGATGGAGTTAAAGACCGACGGTCTGAATTAATGAATTGAGTGGAATGTGGGTTTGATGGTTAAATAGCAGCTGTAATATATAAAAAAAGTAGCAGTATTTCCGACGGCTTCCGACGGCTTACAGGTTCAAAAGTCTATAACGGTTTCCGACGGCTTGCGACGGCTTACAGGCAAACGTCTCTAACGGTTTCCGACGGCCGTCGAAAGCCGTCGGAAATTGACGAAAACCGTAGGAAAAATATTCGACAACAGCCGTCGAAAACCGTCGAAAACACTGTGTGCCGACGCCTTTAATTGCGACGGGGATTTCCGACGGCTTCCGCCCATTTCCGACGGCCGCCGACGGTTTTCAGCCGTCGGAAATCCGTATTATTCTTGTAGTGTTACCTTGGGGCCTCCAATGATTTTTCAGGAAATTCACCACCGTGTAATAAGCCAGAGGAGAGTCGAGGAAGAACCCAACGAGATGGCAATTCCATTGATCCGAGCTCGCTCGAACTATGTCCTCAGTTGGGACAAGATTAACACCGTCGAACTCCAGATGTATGTCATCAGCCTCAAAAGAACCGGCGTTCTTTGGCTTTGCTGCAAAAAGAGTGGACCATTTTTGCTGAGGGAGAGATTCCAGTTGGATGCTGGAAGAAGGCAGAGTAGGGGCTCGAGAGGGGATAGGGTTAACGAAGGGAGGAGGTGGTTCGGGCAAGGGTGGGATGGGTTCAGGCGGTGGATCTGGAGAGAGATTTAATGGAAGAGTGACATCGGATTTTGAGGAAGGGTTTTGGAATTGGGTAGCGGCTGTCGCCATTTTTGGGGAAGGGTTCCACCATACATGATTTGTATGTTGATTCCTATTTTACTTTTTAACAAAACAACATAGCAAATGACAGTACGCACGCATCACTGCTGTTAAAATTTTAGCTTCATCTCTTGACTTCTGTTTTATTTTATGACATAAACTACATTCCATATCACAATACACACGCCTTTGTCCTACATCATTTAAAGTTCAATCTTCGGACACTTCTCCAATTTGATAACCATCAAGCACTCCCATTTGTAGTATCTACATGAATCAGGAGTGATAAGTAAATTTGAGAGTTGAAGAATACCTTTAGATGAATATTCTCTTGTATATGAATTTTGTACACACAATTTTTCTTCTTCAAGAAAATAATTTACTCAAAGTAAACTTACTGTATATGTTTTGCATCCAATTTTATGTAGAATTTATGGAGACTTGAAAGTAAATGTGCATGAAGTTGAAACCTGTGAGTGTGCAGAAATCTCACGTAAGTATAAATTACATAACTATTTCTAATTTATATGTTATTTTAGCTTATGTATCCACATACATATATGTTTACTTCATGTATTAAACATATTTAACACACATAAACACAATACGCTATGGCATGTATTCTTCTCTGTACTTATTGTTCAATGTCTGAAAGGTCACATATCAGGTAATAATGCAAATGTTGTAAATATTAAAAATATCTTTCCATGACTTTATGGTATGTCCTTGGAAAGTTTATACTTCGTGATAATTGCATACAACACGATGGACAGTTTAATGAAATTTATTGAATCTAGAGCAGGATTCTCACTTAATTTATGTTTAATATGTTTATTCAAACACTTTTCGACTTAACTGTCAATCAGCAGAATCTTCAAAAAAATTGTTTTTTACAACTTATATTCTTATTACCTTAACACTGTTTTTCCTTTCCAGTTTTAATTGGTGCTGTCTTTTTTAACCGAATTATTCTAGGCAGCATAAAAGTAAAAGTGGCTTCCCCCTGAACGCTACATATGTATTTCCTTAGTCAATCAACTGAAGTTACTGATTTTTAGCTATCTTTAACAAAGTATACATACATACATAAATTTCCAAATGATACCCATTTGTTATAAATTAGACGACTTATATATATGTATGTTTACATGTCTTATCTATATGTATGAATATAGATTAACATCTTCCTGTTATAAATTAGCTAACTTGACTGAAGTTTTAAATAACTATGAAATATCAAAAAAAATGTTCCAGGCGACTTCTAAATATTTCAATTGAACATTCAAATTTTCAAGTCACTACTGGGGGTTCATTTTATGCTCCAAAATGTGGAATCCAACAGAAGCATGCTGCTAATTTTAAGAACTTGACTGAAAATAAGATGTAAATTAAATTCTTATACAGTACAATGGATTAATTCAATTGCTTTTATCGTTCAACGATTAGAAATTGTATATGCTATCAATTTGTATTTTAGTTATGTTGATAACAGGATGATGAAGAAGTGGAAAATAAATCTTACCCAGTAGCCAAAGAGTGATCCAAGAAAGAAAGATAACATTTCAAAGCCAATGATCGCCAAAAGCCTATGCATCTACCACCAGCAGCTCTTTTTACAGCCAACTATTTCTCTGTTTGAACTTCAAATATTTGTATGTTTATTTTGAATTTTTAATGTGTATGTTGCACGATGCATGACCATGTATTCAGTTTTAGTTTTTTTTTACGATTTTGAAATTTCTTCATACCTTGGACTGTGATGTTAATTTTTGTCCATATCTCCTCTTTACATCACTTCACCTAACGCCTCTACTGAACATTTTTCGCGTAGAAGTATTGTTTGTCATTTTGATTTTAGTATGATGCTACTGATTATATTTTGTCTACTTGGATAAGTCTACATTTTCTTGCACCTTACGTCAAAAGTGGTGGCTCATACTGTGTTTTAGTATGTAACCATCACTATTCATTCATATATAAAAATTGCTGCATGAGATGTTCAATGTGGAACATGCATGCATTTCATCCTCAAAAGCTTTTTGCTACTAATTTATTTTTGCATAAACATCTAATGTTCAACCGTGGCTTCGTAGCAGGCTCATTTATTTTATCAATAGTGGTAATGTTTTCATATCAATAAGCATTTTTTTTTAAATTAAAAAAAAAACTTTAATGAAGGAAATGATGAAGACTACCTGTCTTTTACTTGACTATCATCTCTTCATGCTTCACGCACAATACATGAATCCAATTTATCAAAGATTTTTAAAGTAATTACTTTGAAAAATAAGGTGAACACAAGTGCATTTAACATTTTAGTTGAATATTTACGTAACTTTCCAGTATAAATATTGAACCTTAAGTGAATAAACCAATCCTAACCACCAATACCTAATATTACCTTTTGCACAATTTATTTGTCGAATATGGTGATTTATTTGTCAAATATGGTGAACTATGTTTCAAATAATCATATATTTAAAGAAACGGAAGCTAGAGTATTTAAAATATAAAAAAAGAAAACAAAAACAAAGAAAACTTCCTACACAATGAACTCTGAAAAATACAAAATGGAAAACATAATTCAGGGCATAATAAGCAAGACGTCGAGCCTCAAAGTAGAATACTCTCATATACTCCCTCCGGTTCATAATATAAGTCATTTTAGAGGTTTGCACGGGAATTAAGAAAAAATTCAAATGCTTTTATTTGGTGGATTAACCCATTTTTTCATGCAAAATTAAGTTACTTTCTCTATTTCTAAGTACAAAAAAGTAGTTGTTGAGATTTCCTAAGGGGCCGCCTACTCGAATGAGCATAAATTATGAACTGGAAAGAGATACAATTTATTATGAGTGAAAACGTCTTATATTTTGAAAAACAAAAAACTTCACAAAACGACATATATTATGAACTGGAAGGAGTATTAAGAATTTTATATACCACCAGGTAAAGCGAGCCATATATTCACCTAATAAAGTAGACATAGAGAATCCAAGTCGGAATAATTAAGTAGAATTGAAATTCGTGTCGTTGAACCTGATAAAATTGTAATGGAATTCATAAGCCATTTCAAAACATGCACAACAAAGAACCACAACTATAAAACACACACATTCTAAATGTAAATGTGAGATGAATATGCATAAATTAACTCTCATTCCATTAAGTTGTCATTTTAGCCTATCAAGCTATAGGGAAATAATATCATGAGAATAAGGAGTAAGAAGATGGTTATTTTCATGTTACTAAGTCACCGTTTATACTGCCTGCAATGGCTCTTTCTTAAGCTTTGGACTCCAACCTATAAACAAAAAAGCAGAAAACAACCAAAAAACAATAAGAACTTTGTTTACACACAAAATAAATACTTCAATGCTCGGTATTACTATATTATTACAGTATTATATAATAAATAAAGTATTAAACATCACTACATGTCTATTGCCTTAGTAACTTCTAGTGGAGTTACGTTAGTTCTCAACTATTTTAATGCAGAATAGTGAGGGATCTTGTAGGCTTGCAGCATTATATACAAAATGGCTACTTCTGCAAAAATAGTAGGAATTTCAGTGACATGAATATTAATTAATGAAATTGCCAAAACAGATAGTTAATGAGTAATATATGAATTAGTTTGAATATTGAACATTATATATACTGAACTTATTATTGTACTTATTAAGCTAATAACGAACATTTCAAAATGAGTATTTAAGTAGCAATATATAAATTAATTTGAATATTGAAAAATTCCAACATTGAACTAATTAGTGTATCCATTTACACAATATCAGATTTCCTAAAATGGATATGTAGTCTGATTTTGTCAAAATTGGTTCCTTTTAAGTTTTATTTTCAATTAACCCGATTCTTGTATTCATTAATTATTGTACACTTCAAATCAAATATTCAAAAATATAAAACAAATCATCAATATTTACTTAGTTGTAGGAGCATTAATCCCTAAAATGAAAATAACATTAAGAAAAACTATTTTAACTATTTAGGTTGATTAAATTCCTTGTATGTGCAACCTTTAATTTCCTAAATTTGTGCCTTATACGAAGGATATAAACTGCTATTAAAAAAGGGTGTTGTTATTGACACACCAATTATTGTTAAGGGGAGGTCAAATTTTAAAAACACTACAATCATAATAAAAATGTTAAGGGGGTCACATACTTAATTTTTTACGTTCCCTTTTTACCTTTACCATCTCAAATCCCAATTAATCTCAAACCAAAACAAAAACAAATCTTTAAATTATTTGCAAACAAAAAAATCGATTGTTTGAGAAGAAATAATGGTGTAAAAGATGAATGTGAAACGTTTTTCCTAATATGCTAAGATTGTGGAGAAGCTATTGATAAGGTATGTGAAATCGATTGTATAATGCCGGAAACGATGGAGGTTAAGATTTTTATTTTGTCAGTCTCGAGAGCGAAACGCTGTAGTGTCAAATTTTATTCGGTGGAGATGGTCGTTTATTTTTCGATTTGTGATTGCCAAAATAGGTTAATTACTGCATAACGGTATGAACGACGTAGGTCTGCCATACTATATATTTTTGTTCGACATTGTTCATCGTTTTTGAAATTTGCATTCGTTGTTGGGTTGTCGAAGTGGAGAAAATAGGGTCCATCGACAAATTTGGCGGTGGGATAATGTATAAATAAATTGTTTGATATATGTATATCGATTTCCTATGAATGATATATTTTCATCTGATTTGATGCATATCGACAAATGAAATTATTGATAATTTGGTATAAAATCTGATGCAGCTCGACCAATATACCGTATAAATTTTTAATTAATAAACATCTAAAAAAGAGATTATTGCAAAGAGGGATAATTTGGTAAAACAAACTTTATTTGTTAAGGGGGTGCTCTCACCATTGGTACTCCCCTTAACAAATTCTTTCTTTTTAAAAAATTGACCCTCCCTTAACAATATTTGGAGTGTCAATAACAATCCTCTTAAAAAAAACACTTCCTCCATAACCAATCAGTTTAGGAGTAGTACCTAATCTTCCCCAACCAAAAAAGGAGCAATTCCATCACATACAATACACTTAGTAATATCTAATTTTTAAACATTTCCCAACAAATAAGTTTTTGTGGAAACATGTATGTACTTCAGCAAAGTAACGTTATTGGCAGGCCTTTACAAGAACGCTGCTTTGAGTCATATCAGTAGTTAAAATGAAATTATTGTTGCATTAGCTGATGTCCGATAGGAAATAGCTCATATAAAACCAGATAATGGTTTCTATAGTGTTATTTGAGGCCAAAAATTTCCTTCCGCTCTTTTTGGAGATTTTAGGGAAAGTTGTTTTGGTTTGGGAATAAAACCCACATAAGATAATAAATTGAAAAAACAAAAATAAGGACAATGAGATCTCAAAGAGAACTGAAAGACGTAAAAATGTTACTAAACAAAAATAAACATTTGCTGCTAAAAAATCAGGTAACCTCACCAATTCACTAAGAAATCGATCAACTAACATGGTAATAAATTCCCATACTGGCTTTTCTACTTCCATATTAGCTGTTAAAGTAGGAATTAAATGCGAACTTCAAATAAAAGAACTTATATCTTTATCTTCTTGTCTATGTTTGTGCTATACGAATGTTATTCGCTTTTAAAAAATAAAATGGAAGAAGATATACCCGTGGAATGCAGAATTTTATCGACTCGTTTGTCACTACATGCCATCAATGTTGGCTAAGATACTGTTGTAGTAAATGTAAAATAAGAGAAAAATTGAAATTCTAAAAATAGATCCACAAAAACCAAAGATTCAACTCATACCCCATCAAGCACGAAATTGTGATATTGAAGAAAATTAGCCATCCTAATATTATAGTGCTTTATGACATTCAATGTATATCCAACGACATGGAAGTGTTCCCGACAGGGATGTAACTATGCATGGTTGTTTCAAAACACATGAAGGGCTTCCGAATTCACTACATTCGAACAATGTAATTTTATTGGATGGTTTGAGTAATCCTTCACAAAATATTGAGAAGCGATTGATTTTTCAATCCGAAGTTGAAACTAAAAAAAATCCACGGTGAATCATTTCTTCGGTGAAAGCCATCTTGTGGTTAGCATGTCAAGATTGTTTTCTAAGTAAAATGATTAGTAGTATATGTTATTTTGGGTGCGAATGTTTGTAATACTTTTGTTTGTACAAACACTTAGTTAATTTTGGTTATTTTGATATGCATTGATGTGATAAATTTATGCGTTATTTTTTTTCTTTTTGTTTGATCACTCTTATAAACTGCCCACCCCAAGTTAAATTCCTGGTTACGTCACTGTCTACAGCCATCTTCAGAGCTGGTCCTACAAGTTTTGGTACCCAAAACCAATTGTCTAATTGGTGCCTTGTACAAAAATTAATGTTATTATCGTTAATTAAACCATTAAGATTGATTAAGTTGGTTATAAATAAGAGAAAGTAGAACAAGAAAAATAGCATTGCTTGTGTTAATAATTCAAGTTAAACCACAAAATTAATACTAGTTGCTTCTGAATATCTTTCTAACCTCCTAACTTGCAAAATAATTAGTGTCAAACCATTTGAATAAAATGAATTGTCAAACCATTTATAAGTCACTGCTGTCTGGACAGAGAAAAAATTGATTTTAATCGGAAATATTGCAAAAATATAACAGAAATTCCCTTTTGCCCATTCGATTTGACATAAAAGACATTAACTATAAGTTTCACCAACTTAGTAACTTATCAACAAATTTTATATTAATTAACTATTAAACAAAAAAAATTAGGTAAATATTCGGCAATTACACAAATTTGATCCCCAAAGTCATAAGAATTCAATATTTCATTAAATAAAACATAATATGTAAAGTTGTAAACGTTCAGCAATACAAAAATTATAAACTATTAATTAGACTTTACGAAAATAACACATCAGATGGCTTTAGGTCCTTCACTTTAATGTTTGTGGACTACGGTCTGTTGTCCTAGAACTCATCTTCTACAATCAAAGTATGAGACCAAGTGGAATGATAATCAACAGCTGTCACATGAGATTGGATCCTTGGAGTGAATCGCCGCTATTTTGGAACCATTCGCAGTTTGCAGTCCTTGGATGAAGTCGCCATCGGTCCTTGTTACCTCCAAGTCCCTTTGGTAATCACGATTTTCTTTTTTTTTTCTGCATGAAACTTTTACGAATGATGCCCTAGGTTTTGAGGAGGCCCAAAGCGGAGGGTTTGCTTGCTTTGCCCAAAGACCGGCCTTGGCTGTCTTCACTAAAATCATAACTATAAGTAGAGTTTCAAGTTTACTGATCTGAACATGCATTTGTTTGAAGAAACTCACCCAATTGGAACAATTAATCAACATATATAGAGCCAATTTTTAGAGTAGTCTCCATTAATCTGTGTACTGGTATTGGATTAGTCATTAAAAATCCAACAAATCTCATATTGCACAAAACTGGAAAAGGCTCAAAATGAAAAATTACACTTAAGATCAACATGAACTATAAAAGTAGCTTGAACTATAAAATCATTAATCGTGTATCTTTAGTCGCACAATGGTAATTTGGAAAAATATTGTTATATCCGCAGTAAAGTGACTTAGGAAACAGACAGGTTATAGCCACTTGTGTAAATGGAGCGCAACCATTCATCCCACTGATCAAATGCATTGTGAAATCAAGTTCTTTCAAGCATAATTCTACTTAGGCCAAATCGCATTTTATCCCTGTACATACATATCAGATCACGTCAAATCTACCCTTCAAGCTCGTCAATCTCACTTCACTATATTATAGCCTAAGTCAGGTATACATTTAAAAATTCAATAAGAATAGCAGTCGTGTCCACTTAACTTATATAACCTAATAACTAACAGAGGCATGCATGTCGATTACACAACATATGAATATATGATCTTGTAATTAAAGTGTAATTACATTTTAACCGACATCATCACAGTTTCCAACACTTTTTAGTGCGGCATAAATAAAAAGGGCTTGATATGATTTTAAAACCTAACAAATATCCCTAAATCCATGCTATATTTTAGAGAAAATTATCTGAAGGAGCAAAACATTGTTAACCTCCATACGATGACTTTAAGAATATCCCAAGATCTATATCCAATTTGAAGGTCGATTTCACCATGAGATGTCAATCTTGAAATGTAATTTCATATCAAACTGGCATTAATAGAAAGAACCTACGACTACATCACTCACATTCATCATTAATCATATGTGAAGGTCAAGTTGCACCTCTTAAGAAAGCAAAACAAATGGCATAAAAACATAAAAGGGAAAACATGAAGCGAAGATTTAGGGAAAATTCCACCTTCCCGGGTGGCATATATTAAGGAAAGTGAATGATAGATGAATGCGTCAAGATTTAGCCAGCCAAGAAAATAATTCTATTACAATGTATTATGTTGTATTAGTAAAGAAAAAGTTAAAAGAAAGTAAAGGAGAAAATTCTACAGTGGGAAAGAAGAGGGACACCAAGTCAGTTGAGTTAGATACAACATAACCGATTCTCCTTTAATAATTCACAAGGAAAATGAAAAACACGTTCCAAGCATTAAAATGTCAAAAATAATAATTAGTACAATGCAACTGTCAAAAACTTCAAAAGAGACGCATAACTTTAGATCATGGAAATTGATAGAAAATGATGGATGCCATCTAAAATTTAATAGCATCAAAACTGCTAACAATCATGTTGGAAAGAATAGTCATACCATGAGAGTTCAAACAGAACCTGTTGGGAAACAATGGCTGAGTCGCGGACTAGGTCGCTTTCTTGAAGACGATTCGGCGATCTGGTCGGAGGTGCAAACCAGTTCGTTCCTTCGTCGCCGCCTCTAGGATAAAACAGCCTCTAAAACAATAATCGATTTGCTTGCACAACAAATCAGTGTAGATTTGCACTTTCTGAATTAAAATACTGCTCGAGAATTTCTGAGAAATTTTTTTAATGGCGACTGAGAGAAAAGAGAAATTGTGATTCGGTTAGTATTCTCGTCTGAAGCTAATGACAATATATAGGACGAGAATTAGGGTTAGGGTTGCTGATTAGTGGGCCGCTAAAATTGAGGGATAAGAGTTTTTACCGTTGCAGAAATAAGGCCAAGTTTTATGGTCCAAAAATATAAGTGTCTACACCACAAAGCCCAAGCCCGAGCCCGAACCAAACCGGACCGGGCCGGGCCGGGAAGGTCGGTCGCGCGCGCGTGTGTGGTGGTCATGATGCATGGTCTCCCTCCTCACAACAAAGCATGTATTGGGAGCCCAAGGCCCCCAACATGATTTCTTAGAAACAAGTATAAATGATTGCCTCTTCTATATAATCCCATGATGTGGGACTATTCACCCATATGAGCCATTCATACACTTATTCCATTATTTTTAATAATTCACTAATGTTAATAAAACATTTCCAACAATCCCCCACTTGAATTTTTAAAAATATTTTAGAGCAGTTTCTTTAAAAGCATAAGATTGTGCATAAACAAAGGTGTCTTTCGACTTGAACCTTTGCATAGTGAATAAGATTCAGTTTTTACTAGAGTAACACGTAGTCTTGAACTCTACTCCAAACATCAAACCACACACAACCTTTTCTATAGTGCAATCAAATAAGCCCGTGCATTTATGGCCATGCACGTCTATCCTAGTTTAGTGAATGCTCTAGATGTTTTGCCCGCAACTCCATAGGAAACGACCACATTTCTACATTCACAAAGGTGAGTCTATCAAGAGCACTCCTGAAGGTAGGTACTGCACTCCACATAGAGTATAGATCTCTTTAAGAGTTTCTATTAACTCATCCTCTAATCACTTCAGGAATACATGCTTCTTGGTTTATTAAATAGCATGTTCAACTCATATCACTACACAACTTGTTATTACCCATTGAACCTAGTTCTTGGGATCTCCAGTCATTTAGGTCGGGTTACCATTGTGTGTGACTCAACAATCTAAGGGAAATAGTCCCATTCTTTTAGAAGAGTTATGGACTTTCTCTCTGGACAGTCCTTTCGTCAAAGGATCTGCTAAATTTTCCTCACTACGTACGTAATCCACTCTAACGGTACCTGTGGAAAGTAGTTCTCTAACCGTACTGTGCTTGCGATGTATTTGTCGTCTTTTACCGTTATAATAACGATTTTGAACTTTTGCAATAGCCGCGGTACTATCGCAATGTATCAACACAGCCGGTATCGATTTTTCCCATAAGGGAATCTCAGCTAGTAGATTTCTCAAATACTCTGCCTCTTCACTAGCTGTAGCTAGTGCTATCATCTCAGACTCCATAGTAGACTGAGCCAAAATAGTCTATTTCTTGGATTTCCAAGAAACAGCTCCTCCAGCGATGCTAAATATATAGCCACTGGTCACTTTCGAATCATCAGATAAGGTATTCCAGTCTGCATCGGAATATCCTTCAAGTACAGCTGGAAACCTTTCATAATGTAATCCAAGGTTCATGGTTCGTTTAAGGTATCTCATTACCCTTTCAATAGCTTGCCAGTGTTCTATACTAGGTCTACTGGTAAACCTGCACAATAATCCCATAACATAGGCAATGTCGGGTCTAGTACAATCAGTGGCATATCGAAGGCTGCCAATGATGCTCGCATAATCAGACTGTCTTACACCTTCACCAGTGTTCTTAAATAACTTTACACTGTGATCATATGGTGTACTTGCAGGTTTACAGTCAAAGTAATTATATTTCTTTAGTATCTTCTCAATGTAATGAGATTGATCCAAAGAAATTCCCTTTTCTGACCTAGTAATCTTAATACCCAGTATTACACTCGCCTCACCTAGATCTTTCATATTAAAATTGACACTTAATAATAAGGATTTGACTGAGTTTATGGCATGAATATTTGACCCAAAAATGAGTAGGTCATCCACATAAAGACATATAATAGTGCAAATGTCATTCTCAGATTTGTAATAAATGCATTTGTCACTTTCATTAACTTTAAAACCATTTGAAATGATTAAGTTATCAAATTTTTCATGCCATTGTTTAGGTGCTTGTTTTAAACCATATAATGATTTATCTAATTTACGTACTTTATGTTCTTGACCATGTACTACAAATCCTTCAGGCTGGTCCATGTAAATTTCTTCGTCTAATTCACCGTTCAAAAAAGCAGTTTTAACATCCATTTGGTGTATAAGTAAATTATGAATGGAAGCAAGTGAGATTAAAACCCAAATGGATGTTATTCTAGTTACAGGTGAAAAAGTGTCAAAGAAATCTATATTTTATTTTTCTTTAAAACCTTTAGCTACTAGTCGTGCTTTATATTTATCTATAGTGCCATCAGGTTTTAATTTCCTTTTAAGTACCCATTTACAACCTATAGATTTACAACCAGGGGTAAATCTACCAAGTGCCAAGTCTTGTTGGATTCTAAAGAATCCATCTCATCATTTATATCCTCTTGCCAAAAATCGGCATCTAAAGAAGATAAAGCCTCTTGAAGGTTTATGGGATCCTCCTCAATAGTAAAAGCACAAAAATCTGAACCGAAGTCTTTTATGGTTCTTGCTCTTTTACTTCTTCTAGGTTCAGCTTCAGAATTTTCATTAAGTTCTGTTCTAATTGGCATATTTGAAGTGCCCCCACTATTCCTTAATTTAAAAGGAAATTTAGTTTCATAAAAATCGGCATCATTTGATTCAATTATATTATGTGCATTAAGGTCATAAAATCTATATGCTTTGCTATTAATAGCATAACCTATAAATGCACATTCATATGCTCTACTTGACAATTTTATTCTCTTAGGGTCTGGAATGCGAACATAAGCTAAACAACCCCAAGTTCTAAAGTATGAGACATTGGGTTTATTATTCTTTAAAATTTCATAAGGAGAAATTTTATTCTTAGATTTGGGGATTCTATTCAGAACATAGCATGCAGTTAATAAAATATACCCCCACCAATGTTTTGCTACACCAGAATTTACTAATATGGCAACTACTAGTTCGGTAAAGGTCCTATTTTTTCTTTCTGCTTTACCGTTCATTTCAGGAGAATAGGGTGCAGTTCTCTCATGTACTATACCATGTTGTTTATAGAAATCCAGAATTGAATTAGATTCGTATTTTGTTCCTCTATCACTACGAAGTCTCTTAATTTTTCTATTTGCTTGATTCTCAATCTCAGTTTTGAATGTTTTAAACATATCAACAGCATCACTTTTATTTTTCATAAGGTATACATATGTGAAATCAGAGCAGTCATCAATAAAAGTGATAAAATAACGATGTCCCTATCTAGTCAAAGTGCCATCTAGTTCACATATGTCAGAATGAATCAAGTCTAAAGGTTCAGAAACTCTATCAACAGATTTGTGAGGTTTCTTTGTGATTTTAGCTTGTGAACAGAATTCACATTTATCAAGCTCAGATTCTGTCATTTTAGGTATCATATATAGGGTGCTCATGTTACGGATTATTTGATTATTAACATGACATAATCTAGAATGCCAGATATTAAAATCACACAACATGTAAGCAGAAGTAGTCACTTTATTAAATTCAACATTCAGTTTAAACATACCCTCACAAGCATAACCCTTTCCCACAAAAGTTCCCTTATAAGTTAGGGTGTACAAATCAGCCCCAATTACTTGAGTGAAACCAGCCTTATTAAGGAGGAAGCCAGAGACCAGATTCTTCCTTATTTCTGAAGTGTGCATAACATCTTTTAGAATTACAGTTTTTTCCAGAGGTGAACTTGAGTTCCACATTGCCAATCCCCGCAACTCTAGTGGTGTGAGATTCTCCCAACATCACTTTCTGATTTTCTGCAGCCGTGTATGTCGAGAACATGCCACGATCATAGCAGACATGGCGAGAAGCACCAGTGTCTAACCACCAACCCTCTGATCCACCAACAAGGTGAATCTCAGTAATCATAGCCGTAAGAGGCTCCTCAGTCAAGTTAGCCTGCGGTGTAGAGCTTGGCCTGTTCCGACACTTATGTGCCATATGACCTGGTTTTCCACAGTTGTAACATAGAAACAACTGTCCAGAGTCATTCTTTTGGGCTGGTTTCTGCTGTCCTTTTGGGTTTCCTTGCGGATTCCCATTCTGTTTGTTGTGCCTGCTCTGATTCTTAAAAGATTTCTGTTTTGGTTTCAGAACAGCGGGAGTGGTCTTCTTAGTACTGTTGTTATTCACAATCAGCACCTCTTCTTTCTGGTCCTACTTGCGTTCCTCCTCCTCAATACGGAGGCGTGTAATCAAGCTCTCTAACAAAAATTCCTTAGTCTTATCTAGCAAGACATTCTTAAAATCTTTCCAGCTTGGGGTTAATTTGTCAATGATAATAGCAATTTGAAATTGTTCGTCCAAGACCATACCTTCGGAGATGATCTCATGAGCTATTTTCTGCAGCTAATGAGACTACATCTCTACAGATCTATCATCAGTCATCTGGTACTTTAGGTAACGGCTCACAGCATATTTCTTTGCCCCTGCCTCTTCTGTATCATACTTCTTCTTCAGTGCTTCCCAGATCTCCTTTGCTGTCTTTTCATCTGAGTTATAGTAATCATATAGATCATCGCTCAGTTCATTCAAAATAAAGTTCTTGCATAAGTAATCTTGTTCAGACCAGGTCTGCAGTTGCTTTGACTATTCAGTCCATGATGCCATTTTCGCTGCATCAGCCTCGTCAGGTTTATCTGGAAACTGCGGTTTGTCAGTAATCTGCGCAGCCACAACCTTTCTGATGGTGAGGAAGAACTCCATCTTCTGACGCCATCGTTTGAAATGCAAGCCTTCAAATCTGAATGGAGCAGCAGTCACAAGAGGGTTCTGGAAAGCAGAGGGTGAAGCAGAATCGTCTAGGGTTGAGTTGGAAGCCATTATTTCAGTTCGTCTTCAAATTGTTGTGAAACAATGGCTGAGTCGCGGACTAGGTCGCTTTCTTGAAGACGATTCGGCGATCTGGTCGGAGGTGCAAACAGTTCGTTCCTTCGACGCCGTCTCTAGGATAAAACAGCCTCTAAAACAATAACTGATTTGCTTGCACAACAAATCAGTGCAGATTTGCACTTTTTGAATTAAAATACTGCTCGAGAATTTCTGAGAAATTTTTTTAATGGCGGCTGAGAGAAAAGAGAAATTGTGATTCGGTTAGTATTCTCGTCCGAAGCTAATGACAATATATAGGATGAGAATTAGGGTTAGGGTTGCTGATTAGTGGGCCGCTAAAATTGAGGGATAAGAGATTTTACCGTTGCAGAAATAAGGTTAAGTTTTATGGTCCAAAAATATAAGTGTCTACACCACAAAGCCCAAGCCCGAGCTGAGCCGAGCCCGAACCAAACCGGGTAGGGTCGGGTCGGTCGGTCGCGCGCGCATGTGTGGTGGTCATGATGCATGGTCTCCCTCCTCACAACAAAGCATGTATTGGGAGCCCAAGGCCCCAACATGATTTCTTAGAAACAATTATAAATGCTTGCCTCTTCTATATAATCCCATGATGTGGGACTATTCACCCATATGAGCCATTCATACACTTATTCCATTATTTTTAATAATTCACTAATGTTAATAAAACATTTCCAACAATCCCCCACTTGAATTTTTAAAAATATTTTTGAGCAGTTTCTTAAAAAGCATAAGATTGTGCATACACAAAGGTGTCTTTCGACTTGAACCTTTGCATAGTGAATAAAATTCAGTTTTTACTAGAGTGACACGTAGTCTTAAACTCTATTCCAGACACCAAACTACACACAACCTTTTCTATAGTACAATCAAATAAGCCCGTGCATTTATGGCCATGCACGTCTATCCTAGTTTAGTGAATGCTCTAGAAGTTTTGCCCGCAACTCCATAGGAGACGGCCACAGAACCTAAAGTTATAAAATTATATCTAAATATAAACTAAAAGCATATGAAAAAACAAAAATTTAGAATAAAATTATGATGATTTGGTTTAAACAAAATTAGTGCACATTCTATCATTCCAATATAATTTTTTGTGAATGACACATCTATTATGCATTAGTTCAAAGGAAAATTCAAATGAAAAAAATAATCTGGCTTGGCTTTGGAAATCCTATAGCATAAGAAAACATGTCAGTATGGCAAGCAAGGAAAATAATAAAAGCTTACACAAATGTAGCCATTACAATATACCTTGTTTGATTATGGTTGCACAATGTATTCTAATTCATCAAATGAAATTGAAAAAAAAATTGGTTATAAAATCGGAGGTTAGTGAAAAGTGTGTTGTAATTCTTATATTCAGCTACAAAGTAGCAGTATATGACACCCAAACTAAAAGCTACTTATCATATGTTACAGATATAATCTGAATATTGACCTTAACTAAGATAGTTATAATTTTGAGTTCAATACATATATTGAAAAATATAATGGTACTGAATTGCTTTAATAATGAAATTTCTGACCATATAATATAAAAACAATACATTTGCATTCATCTCAAGTTCAGATATGTTTAGAATCTACCCAAGTTTTGGTCACCATGCTTCATTATTGAAACCGTCAATATGTATTATCTATTGATTTTGTTTCTATAATTAGTATATTCTATGTGTTTTTTATTTTAACATAATTTTAATAGAGTGTTATCTTTACATTTCAAGTTTTAACTATATCCTTTACATAACTTGGAAGTAAGGAACTAATGCAGAAAATAGGATATATAAAACTTAATCTACTTCATGTTGAATTAAAAAAATTAAATCAAAACAATAGCAAATATATGGAATGTAGTTGAACAGAACTGCAACATCCTGCTTTGAAGCCAAATATTAAAAATCTGGATTTGTTAGATTGTCTCACTAATCAGTATCAAAGTGCAAAAAAAAAAAAAGGAAGGAAAACCTCACAAAGACTTCAACTTTCCAGTTCCTTAGTTCCTGTTAGGATCTTGAGGTTGGCATCAGCTGTAAATGATTTTCTGAAAGCAAGAACAGTTGCATATTGACTGGTGAAAAAGAGCGATGGAAATGCAGATAATTCTAAAAAAATTAGTGAAACATGGTCCCTTCTGAAGAGATATATCTCTTTGTACAAACTAATCATCCATACCCTTGATCTAGCATCACTAAATAATTGTGTTACTTGATACAAAATTGTATCTAGAATATTCAGAAATTTGGTAAAAGCGTGTAGCACATTTAAACATTCACAATCACCAAATAACTCTGGCATTTGGTCTAAAGCATTTTACCTCATGGTATGTTTATCAAAGAAATATTGGATTTTGATGAAAGTAATAGTCCCACATCGAAAAATATGCAACTATGATCCTGGATAAATACTAAGAGGCTATAGTTCACAACAACCAATTGGTTTTGTGAACAAACTATATAGCACTCTGAAGTTATAAAAAATGCCAACATGGTATCAGAGCTAGGTTGGTGAGTAAGGACAGAGAGATCTAAAAAAAAAAGAACAGAGTCAATGGCATCAAGCGCGACGATCTATCCCGTGGCTTTGGAATGTCCAGTCGATGATGCGATGAAGAGCAAGAAAACATGGCACAAGTGGCCGTGGAAGAAAATTTATTTTAGAGTTGTGGGTGAAAAGTGCACCATGGAGAGAAATGCTCCAATATTCAAAAAGAGAGTTGAAGTAAAAAAAAAAAAAAAAAAAAAAACCCGAGTCAATGCAATCAACCGAGACGATCTAGCCCGTGGCTTTGGAATGTCCAGTCGATGATGCGATGAACAGCAAGAAAACATGACACATGTGGTCGTGAAAGAAAATTTATTTTAGAGTTGTGGATGAAAAGTGCACCATGAAGAGAAGTGCTCCAATATTCAAAGAGAGAGTTGAAGAGACGTGCTTCAACAATTGAGATGATGAGAGAGTGCATTACAAATCGAAGAGAAAGTGCTTCGTTAATTTTTGAAGGTGATGAGAGAGTGCATCACATATCGAAGAGAAAGTGCTTCGAATCAAAGAATCTGTTTGAAGTAGTAAAACCAAGTTTAAGGGAGGATGTTGGAAATAAACTTGGTTTCAAGAAAACAAATAAATTTGGTTTTAATAGGAAACACTATGGAATAAAGTTAATTATTGTATTAAGGAAAAGCTAAAATATATGGTAAGAAATTTTAGATTTATCAAATGGAGAATTATACAGTTACTTTGTTGAGGAAAGTAGAAATTAGAGTATAAAAGAAAACTCTAGATACTTGGCTATCTTATAAAAGAGTTGTATTCTCTCATTTGTAATCAAGTTGAATAAAGAAAAGTGAAATAATAAAAAATGTAGTCTTTTATTTATTTTATGTTTTATCTCTATCCTCCTCTCTATATCCAAATTCCAACAGATTTGCATGGGTTTTCATACATTTTGAAACTTAATTTACCAAACCAAATTGTATTATATTTCCAGCAGGGTACCAAATTGACTTGTATACTTAGGAATTCAAACTGCATATATACCTGATTATATTCTTGAAAACAACCTACATGGAACATTCATATATATTAAATTTTCGCCTTTATTCTATAACCATCTTCGATTCCTTACTTCAACTTTTGATTGTACAATTCCAATTCGGACACCTAAAACTAAGAAGAAGAAAAAAGTAAACAACTTTAACATACTTTGTAACACCGAAATAGATAGTTATGCACACAACATAAGATACTTCAGATTCATCGAAATATTTCAACTGACGTAGGGTAAATACATTATATTTTCTATAGTACATATTATAGCTAACCGAAACAACAGGTTCAGATCCAGTAAGATACATAAGATTTTAGTTAGAGGTAAATTTTTGGATGAAGGAAAATGTAATAATATAAGGGTAAATGAATTGTTACTCTATGAATGGATGCGCATGAAATAACTGCAGCGCACATGGCATTCGTTCAAATTCATACCGTTATTTCATTTATAATTTTTTTCATTTGTTCTAACACAGTTGACATCTTTCTTTTCTTTGTTATCGTCTCCTCTTTAATTCTCTACTTTTTTGGCATGAAATTATAGTGAGTCACATAATGTAGTGTTCTGGGAAACAATGTCGCTGAAACTTGTCATATAATCATGATTTATTAACTAAAGGGGCGTAGATAGATAAAATTGCGGTACTAAGATAGAAAATCGATGATAGTTGACATTTTTTTATAAGTTATAGTATTTGTCTCATGTACTAATAGAGGATATTTTTCCATGCTCCAAATCATATTAAAGTAGCCAAATAGTGTTACGTACAAACTAAAACAAAGGAGATTTTGCTGTTGAGGGTCAAATCTCCTATGAACTATAACCTTTTGTTTGTAACGGAGTAAATAATGACAGTCCATAAATTCAATATTATATATGTAGTACTGTTACGTGTCCAAAAAGGTTGGCAGCTTTCATGGTGGAGATCATACACAAGAAATAGTGGGAGACAATGTAGAGGCAGTAGGCTTTGGAATTAGGAAGGGAGCACGTTAGTTGCAGCAAAAGAATTGCTTTTCAAATGCATACGAATAGTGGTCCTAGGACAGATGTCAAACGAGTATTTATTAGTTTTTCTTTTTAGCACGTCCTTACCTATATGTAAGGCGCACTAATTCTTCTATCCCAAAATTCAGTGTATCATCGTGTTCCAACCAATCAAAACCCTCTGATTTCCACGTTTTGCACTTAAACCCTTGAATTGTTTTTGTACTTAAATGCAAAAAAGCGGAAATGGAGAGATTTGATTGGAGGGGCAAGATGGATAGGGAAATGGGCACAGAAAAATTGTCTCTATACAAGGCTATACATATGAAAGGAGCAGTGAATTTACATCCATTTTCTTGTTTACATTTTTTTTTCTTCTGTTATTTTGTATCTCCTGTACCTTGTCGTTCTCCTTTTAGCCACACTCTGCCATTAATGGTGAAATCGAAGACTAAAAGCTTAAGTTAGATCTCACAAGTGGTATCAGATTTGCCAAAGGATCCACAACAACTCTTGCCACATAACTCACACCCACCAAATCCATCGTCGAAGCAGCCAACACCATCACCGTCAAGATCCGAAAAAGAACCCATGGAACCAACTGCTGAATGGAAGGATAAGCAAGATGAATTCAATACAAGTATCGTCATAAAGATCTCCGACATGAATTCAAATATCTCATCAATGCAAGAGGCATTAAAATTTGTCATCACCAAGCTAGATAAAATTTCTATGTCACATCCACTCCGTACTTCTACCACTACCACCACACACACTTCAGTTTCAAGGCCATGTACATCACCACCTCTACAACCCATGGCAATTAATCCTACGACCCTCCCAATTTTGCCAACAAATCCATAGCTACCTTAACCATTTGCTCAACAACAATCATTCCCATACCTTTATCCACACCACCAACAACCACTGACTTAAAGTTTCATCGTCCCTCCGGTCGATTTATCCGCACAACCATCCCAGTTTTTCTCTACAAAACCTTCCCAGTTACCACCGGTATCAGTTATACACACAACTCAAACTCTCCCAACCACAAACTTCTCACCACAACAACTATTTCCTCACATATCACCTCAGTTTCAATACCCATATCACCCTTATCAATGGCCCGCCGCTACAACAATACCACCACATTCAAACCTCAAGAATATGCTTACACCAAAAATCTGTCAACACAAATCTCTAAAACTTGAGTTTCCGACTTATACAGGTGAAGGAAACATATTGGGATGGTTGAGACAAGTTGAGAAAGTTCTCATTTACATGAAGTACCATTTGCAGAATGGGTAAAGGTATGTGCTTTTTAAGGGATGAAGCATTACAATGATTCAACCGGTATTTAACAAATGTAGAAAATGCAACCTTATGGCCAGTCTTTCACTCGGAAATTAGAACACGGTTTGGACCTCCAGAAATGATAAGGTCTTTTGAATCACTAGCAAATCTAAAACAAAAACATCTGTTTGAGAATATTTAAGCAAATTTGAACAATTAGCAGGCCTCTTAGACAAGCTTCAACCCAGCTACTTGATTGATAAATTCATAGGAGGACTGAAAGATGATATAAAATTTGAAGTTCTGGCTGCTAGACCACAATTGTTTCAGGAAGCAGTTTTACTTGCAAAGACCTTCGAAGAAAAATATTTCCTTCAATGGAAACCATGGAAACAGCAAACATATAACCCCACATCTTCAAACAACCAAGGCCAAAATACCGTCCAAACCAAACCAGACCCCAGACCCAACCAATACGCTAAGTTGCATCCTTTAGATATTATCAACAAAAGAAACAAAAATCTATGCTATACTTGTGTTGATAAGTGGTTTCTAGGGCATAAGTGTCCAAACAAAAAAGTATTTATTATGGAGGGATTCTATTCCACCGAAGAAAGTAATGATCTATCTGAACATCAACCAAAAGAACTACATACCGCAACTCTTGAACATACACTAGCAATGTCTGGGTTGCCATCTGCACATACAATTAGAGTACAAGGAAATATAATGGGTAATCTAGTTAAAATTTAGTAGACACTGGCTCAACACATAGCTTCATTAATGATAACTTGGCGTGTAAAATGGTATTACAAATAACACAATATAATGACTTTGATGTTTTAGTAGCAAGTGGAGAAAAATTGCAAGGAGCTAGAATATGCCAAGGTGTCCTATTAAAATGCCAGGGGTTAGTTATGCCGATTGACCTATTACTCCTACCACTTGAAGGATGTCAAGTAGTTTTGAGCGTACAATGGTTATAGCAATTTAATGATATTATCTTTAACTTCAAGTATTTACAACTCAAGTTCAATTATAATGGTCAAAATATAATCTGGCAAGGGATGGGAATACCAGAAAACATGATAGTACAGCAAACAGAAATTGACTAAGTAATAACTCATAATTCACTATGTTTCTTCCTTTACATCCACCAGATAACCGAACCAAAATCAGAAGTTCCTCTTCTTACACAAATCCAAAACCACACTCCACCCATTCCTCCTCCTATCCAGAATATCATCCTCCAATACCCAATCCAGAAACAAATAACCTTACCTCCTCAAAGAACAATTGACCATGAAATTATGCTCATATCAGCTGCAAAACCTGTGTCCTAGAAACCCTACAGACATTCCTACCGCCTCAAAAATAAGACAGAAAAACTAGTTGACGAGATGCTAAATGCAGGAACAATCAAACATAGTAATAGTCCATATTCTTCACTAATAGTGATGGTTAAAAAGAGTGATGGCAGTTGGAGAATGTGCATTGATTATAGAGAAATTAATAAAATAACAGAAAATAGCAAATTCCCAATTCCACTAATTGATGATTTATTTGATGAACTATCGGGTGTAAAGTTCTTCACCAAGCTTGATCATATGTCAGGCTTCCATCAAATAACAATGCACAACAAGGACATTCACAAAACCGCTTTCAAAACACATGAAGGACACTATGAGTTTTTGGTCATTCCTTTTGGCTTGACCAATGCACCATCAAATTTTTAGTACTTGATGAACACAGTTTTCAAAAACTATCTCAGGAAGTTCATACTTGTGTTCTTTGATGACATTCTTATAGGTAGCAAAAAATGGCAAGAACACTTACATCACTTAATCTTGGCCTTGCAGGTTCTCAAAGATAATCAACTATTTGCAAAACTCTCTAAATGCAACTTTGCACAAGGGCAAGTTACTTATCTGGGGCATGTAATCTCTCACAATGGAGTGGCAGTCAATTTCTCCAAAGTTCAGGCAATCAAAGAATGGCCAACACCCACTTCTCTAAAGTCACTTCAAGGATTTTTGGGACTCTCTAGCTACTACAGGAAATTCATTAAAAATTATGGAATACTAGCCAAACCACTTATAGATTTGCTAAAGAAGAATGCCTTCATTTGGAGCTTAATGGCTAAAGCAGCATTTGAACAACTGAAGGACAAACTCACTCAACCACCTGTTCTAGCTATGCCTGACTTCTCCAAGGAATTCATTTTGGAATGTGATGCTTCGGGAAATGGAGTAGGAGCGGTACTCTTCCAGGATTACAAGCCAATTGCATTTATCAGTCGAGCTTTACAAGGGAAAAACTTACTACTGTCAACCTATGAAAAAGAATTACTTGCCTTAATTCATGCTACAAAGAAATGGTCCCAGTATTTATTGGGAAAAAAGTTTATCACCAAAATTGAGCATCAAAGCCTTAAATATTTATTGGACCAAAGATTGAATCACAGCATTCAACATAAATGGTTAAATAAGTTTCGTGGATTTGACTTTATGGTTCAGTACAAACCTGGAACAGAAAATATAGTTGCCGATTTCTTATCAAGGAAATTTGATACTTCCAACAATCAAAAGCCACTTCAATTTCAAGCAATTTCCATAGTGCAGAGCCCATGGGTAGAAGAAATTAAAAAACTGTCAACCACTGAGCCATTTTATAACCCAATTGAGCAGAAAATTCAAGACCCTGAATCCAAGTATAAGAAGCTAGAAGGACTGCATTTTCACAAAGGCAGAATTCTAATTAGCCCACATGCAACCAATCTTAACGAGAAACTACTGCATGAATTTCATGCAACACCACTTGCAGGTCATTCAGGGGTCCAACGAACATTACACAGAATTAAGCAAGTTTTCCATTGGCAAGGTATTAAAAGTGATGTTCAGAAATTCGTGACTTCTTGTGATATTTGCCAAAGAATGAAAGTAGAAAACATACATTCCCCTGGGCTGTTACAAACCCTCCCAATTCCAGACCAAATTTGGGATGATATAAGCATGGACTTCATTGTTCAACTTCCTAAAAGTCACTCATACTCCTTCATTTTAGCAGTAGTTGACAGGCTCTCGAAGTATGCACATTTTCTACCACTCAGTCATCCGTTTTCTGCACAGCAAGTGGCCCAAGCATTTTTTGATAACATAGTTAAACACCATGGACTCCCTAGATTAATCAACAGTGATAGGGATGTTGTGGAGAAATTCTGATTCAAGACCGCTTAAATCAAAAATCCTCAACGCCACGGAAAATGCGATCGTGGTAATAGTGCAAAAACAACCAATCGAACAATCTCAATCTTATCCAAGCCAATCACAATCACCAAACAATGGAAATAATAGAGCAATAACGAGAAACTAAATCACACAGAGATTTATAGTTGCTCCACTGACGTCTTGTCAGTGTACGTCCATTTGAGGGAGAAACCTTTATTAATATCAATAGAAGAGTAAAAGAGATTGATTACAATGATCAAATTTACTAGAAAAAATTGATTTTGTGGAGAAAAGAATTGAAGAAAATTAGGATTGCCTAGAACCTAATTAGAATAAACCTTGATCTAATATCTTGATTTTGTTGTACCTCCTCCTTTTGGATCCGATGTAGCTTATATAGGCATAGGGAAGTATATGGAAATACCCAAAATTTCCTCTAGATCCGAAATATCTGAAATATCCTCCAGATCCAAAATATCCTGCAGATCCTAAATATCCTCCAGATATGAAAATATCCTCCAAATCCTAAATATCCTAAATATCCCGAAATATCCTCCAAATCCTAAATATCCCGAAATATCCTCTAGATCCGAAATTTCCTCCTCAATCTAACACATAGTATCACATACTTCAACACTACACCTCGATATTATATCCATCTACATCACAAACTTCAATGCACCCAAGCATTTCCTTCTATCTTCAATTAAGAAAGCTTGAATGTTTCCCCAATGAACTCCGGCATAGCCACCGCCCATTGCACTTCACTAACAAGTTCAGGCATAGCCCCCACTCGTCAATGAAGTGTTGAAACATCCAACTCCTAAACCAGTCTCACCAAAAGACAATGCACTCGACAGTGAAAACGAGTACTTACCCTGAAGATAGAGCACCAACCTCTCATCGATGCGCTTCTACATCCAAGTTTCTCTCTCAACTGTGCCACCCGTGGCACCTAGCATCTCTCCAAGTGAATTAAGTTAGAGTAATGCTCAAACTTTCCAATCGGCAATGCCTTAGTGAACATGTCCGCCGCGTTATTCTTTATGTGCACTTTCCAAAGGCATACTTGCTTTTCTTCGTCCATGGCTACTAGAAACGACTCTCTCACTTCAATATGCTTCGTTCGTGAGCTAAATGCCAAATTCTCTGCCAAATGTATAACACTTTGGCTATCAAATCGAACATCGATACTCTCATGTTCAAAACCCAAGTCACACAATTGTCGCTTCAAATTGAGTGCCTCCTTTGCTGCTTCCACAACGGCTATCAACTTCGCCTCCGTAGTGGATAAAGCAACTATAGTTTGCAATCTCGATCTCCAACTAATGGTCGTACCACCAAGTGTGAAGACATACCCGGAAGTTGATTTCCTACGATCCCTATCAAGCGTAGTCCGAGTCACAATAACCAACTAACTTGCAACCCCATCATTACCACAAAAAACAAGACCATGAGATGCTTGCCTTTCAAGTATCTCAATATAGCCTTCACGGTTTCCGAATGCGATTTCCCCGGATTAGCCATATCTGACTAACCACCCCGACGACATTTGCAATATCGGGTCTTGTACACACCATGGCATACCTCAAACTTCCAACCACACTAGCATATGGAACCTTTGCCATATAAGCCCTGTCTTTCTCCTCGATAGGTGATCCCTTACTCGAAAGCTTTATATGCAAAGGTAAAGGTGTATTTGACGCCTTTGCATCCTCCATGCTATACCAGCAAAGCACTTTCTTAATGTACTCCTTTTAAGTTAATTTTAACTCAAAATGCTTTTGATCTCTTTCAATTTCCATGCCCAAAGTCTTCTTTGCTTCTCCAAGTTCTTTCATTTCGAACTCCGCCTTCAAATTCTCGTTCAACTTGTTGATTTCTTCCTTGTCCTTAGAAGCAACGAGCATATCGTCCACATACAAGAGTAAATACACCCAAAAATCATTTCCAAATCTCTTCAAATAAACGCCAGCATCCTTGATGCTTCGATGGAAGCCACTTTCAAGAATGAAATGATCAAATCTCTTGTACCATTGCCTAGGTGATTGCTTCAAACCATATAGTGATTTCTTCATCTTGCAAACTAGTTCTGACTTACCTTCTACAAGAAACCCTTCCGGTTGCTCCATGTAGATGTCTTCATCCAAGTCTCCATGCAAGAAGGTGGTTTTCACATCTAGTTGCTCCAACTCCAAGTCGTAATTAGCAACTAATGCAAGTAATATCCGGATAGAAGTATGCCTCACAACCGGTGCGAAGATCTCATCATACTCCTTTCCTTTCCTCTGTGCAAACCCCATAACCATTAGCCTAGTTTTGTATCTTCCATCGTCCTTCACCTTATATATCCATTTGCACCTAATAGCACGGTTTCCTTGAGGATGTGGAACCAATTCCCAAGTCTGGTTCTTCATCAACGATTGCATCTCTTCCTCCATGGTGCAAATCCACTTCGAGCTATCACTCGAATCCATGACGTCATCAAGGTACATCGGCTCATCTTGGACTACATGAAGAGCATAGTCCAAATTCTCACAAAAACTAAGATAGTTCCAATCACCATATCTTTCGGGTGGCCTTATAGCACGACGACCAACCCTAGTAGCAATGCCATCACCCGGTCTTCCTTCAGCTTCACCTTGAACTGAATCTTCTCTAGGCTCGTGCACATCACCAACACTACTAGAGGAATCCTCTGGAATATGTGATGTAACATCAACCGCATTCACCTCGCAAGCACCTCCAATAACTCTACTCTCTCTAGGCCTGAAAGTGGGAATAACTTCCTTCTCCTTTGATTCACCATGAACCAAATCCGGAACATCCGATGAGCCTTCGTTCTCCTTGAACATAGCCGACATAACGAGAAACCATAGTCTTCTTCGTTTCTGGATTCCAAATCCGATAGCCTTTGACGCCATCCATATAACCGAGAAAAATCCCTTTGAAAGCTCTAGGCGAGAGCTTATCATTCCCCAGATTATGCACATAAACATGACTGCCAAATACACAAAGATAACTCAAGTCAATGCTCTTCACCTTCCACACTTCCTCAGAAATTTTGTTATCAATAGCCGAGCACGGAATTCGATTAATAATATGCACCGTGGTTGACAAAGCTTCGGCCCAAAATCCCTTAGACAAACCCGATGTCAATCTCAAGCATCGAGCTTTCTCTAGTAGATTTCAGTTCATTCTCTCCGCCACTCCATTAGATTGCGGATCTCCCAGTGTAGTAAAATGCCTCTGAATACCACGATGCTTGCAAAAATTCAGAAATTCTCCGAAAACATATTCGCCGCCATTATCGGACCTAAGAACCTTCAAAGTCTTTCCACTCTCATTCTCAACAAGAGCCTTCCATTCTTTGAATCTTGCAAATGCCTCCGACTTGGCCTTCATTACATACACCCAAACCTTCCAAGAAAAATCATCAATGAAAGAAATATAATATCTTGCTCCTCCCAAAGAAGCTACCAGCGTTGGTCCCCAAACATCCGTGTGCACATACTCAAGAATCCCTCTTGAATCATGTTTTCCTTCACCAAATGATACTCTAGTTTGCTTCCCAATGACACATTCCTCGCAAAACTCCAACTTGCTGAAACTCTCACCATCAATCATCTCCCTTCGATGGAGAACATCTAAACTCTTCTCCGAGACATGACCCAATCTCAAATGCCATAGCCGTGTAGCATCTAAGCCACAAGAACTATCAACACTGACACAAGTTTCGCCTTCCACGGTCACTCCTTGAAGCAAATAGATACCATGAGTTTTAGCACCCTTCATAACCATAAGCGCACCTTTCGAAACCCTCAAGCTATCACTATCAATGGTGATCTTACAACCTAAAGAATCCAACTGTCCCAAAAAGATAAGTGATTTCTGTAGTCCTGGAACATAGCGCACATTAGTGAGAGTACGAACCACTCCGTCAAACATCCGAATTTGCACGGATCTAATGCCCTTCGACTTGCAAACTGCACCATTTCCATAACAATTGATTTTCATTCCTATTCAACATAAGAAGAAAAACAACTCCTATTAGGCGTCATGTGATATGAAGCCCACGAATCAAGCACCCAATCTGTAACGACCCGTATTCTACGCATCATTGGATCGTAGAATATTTATTTCTTTCACATACAAAGTTGTATTGTCATGTAACTTTGGAAGACGACTATTGGGGTCATTACCCATGTTCACAATTTTTGTCGATTTTTAAATGACCATTTTACCCCTAGTTGGTACTGTTTTGGCCATAACTTTTGACTGAAAAGGAATTTAGACCTGAAACCACTTCCATTGGCTTCAGATGATGGTTTACAATTCCGTAGGGTGGTCACATTAGCCAAACGGACTCGCCGTTTGGGAGATATGCCTGAAACAAGTTTTAGATGGTGAAAAACAGCTTAATTGGGCTTAACCGGGTGATTAACAGCTAGGCCCAATGGGGGATTTCGGGATTAGGGTTAGGAGGGGGCTGAAATCAGTTAGAGAACGATCTTATCCTCATTTTCCAGCCGCCACTTTCATTCTTAAACCCTAACAATGGCCGCCAACATCTAGAAACATCCCCAAATCACTTTCTAATCAAGTTTTGGCTTAATCTACATCAAATTAAGGAGAGAAAACACGAAAGCAAGGTTAGAGCTGCTGTTAGACATCAGTATTCACCCAAATCAGCGAGGTTTCAGTTCTGAGAATTTTATTTGTGGCCAAGGTGAGTGATTAGCATCGTTTTGACACTAATTACAGTTAATTAAGGGTGACTAGTGAAGGTTAACGAATTTATACCCTAACAAATTCTGGAAAAATATCTATAAATTCGAAAACAATATTTTATGCCTCTGGTAGAAATTTGGTTTAATTTGGTTAAGTTTTGTTAACCTATGATTAATTTTGCTTAAACATGCTTAAGGAAAATATGGGGTTTTGGGTATATTTGATCCATTTTGACATGTAAATTCATTGTTTTGGTGTTTGTGGTTAGTTTGCTATGTTGCTATGACTGTATGATATCCTTTGTGATTGATTTCAATAGTTAGAATGGTTGAAAACGTCGTCGAATGGCGTAAACACTTGTTGGAAAAGTTGCAGGAAAAGTAAAGGTTCTGGACCGGATCGGATCGGATATGGGGGCTCGGATCGGATAAGTTGAACTGGGCAAGGGATTCGATTGGATCGGAACTTGACACTTGAGAAAACTGGCAAAAAGGAAGGCCACGCTAATTGAACTGGGATCGGATCGGATAAAGGAGGAGAGACCGGATCAGAGCATTTGAAGAACGAGGGAGCTGATCGGAGCGGAAGCACGGACTGGATGGGAGATGGCAACTCGACCCGACCAGAAGTGGGACACCCGACCCGAACCGATGCAACGCTGTGGACCCGAACCGAACCGCTACAGGGGAAGACTACGAACCGAACCAATTCAAAGTAGAGGATCCGACCCGAATCGATGGCTAGAAGGGAAACCCGACCCGACCCAGTGTTGACCAATAACCCGAGATGCAAAGGTAGTCCAATATGGGAAGTTAGAGCTCAAGATCCAGTTGGGAACCGATGAGTTCACTTCATGTTTGGGCTTTGCTGCGGGACGTGTGCCAAGGGGCAGTCGATGTCTATGACTTTGGATCACTATGTATGGGAGGTACGTGAACGGATTCAGGGCCACAGTGGCCTAGGTACGACTAAAGGGCTATAGACCAATGAAGTGGGGTTGTTTGTAAAGATTTGGTCATGACTCCATGTGGTAAGCTTGGTAGTAGCAGTAGTTGTACAAGTTGAACTCCATCACTACTTCGATGGGTCTAGTGATTGACAGCGGTGGACATCGTATGCTTTACGCACTGAGTGAGAGATGTGAGGATGGTTGCTATGGTTGATTTGTTTGCCATCATTATGACATGCACACCCCACCCCCGTATTCTTTACACTATTTATTATGGCACCTTAGAGTATTGTACGGTATGTGGTACTAACTCTTTGGTTGCAGGTCCAGGTTCATGTATGGTTTAGTATACCTGTTATTGTTCTGTTTAGATGCTTATCGCTCATACCAGGCTTTATGTCTGACCTAGAGTTTTATGTCTCCTCTTATTACTTTGGGTGCTCACACGAGCAGACTAGAGACAGGTTAGCTGGTGATGCACGGGTAGATGATCCGGAGACGAGCAGGAGGCTTCCACGTATGATATATATAGTATTCTCCCTGTGTTGTTGAAGATCAATGCTTGGGCATTAGTAGTGTACCTTCTACTTTAGCTTTCTTTGTTTTAGAGACAGTAAATTTTTGGAAGTTGTAATAAGCTGTACTTGGATTTCCGCTGCTCTGATGTTGATGTTGATTTTGGTTATCAGCTTATGTACTGTCTCACCTGTTTTATGTCAAGTATATTATTGTTATATTTTGCTCCATGCGCTGTGAGACATTCTACAGGTTCTTTGTTAGTTCATTTCCTTCTTCCATTTCCTTCTGATGACCCGTTCCGTGCTAACTGGACATGTGTACAGCGCACTTTTGGAGTAAATGTCGGTTGGTGCGGGGCGGGCCGTCACATTTGGTATCAGAGCTCTAGGTTGCGTAGTTAACCTAGGGAAAGACACTAGGGAGAGATAGTACGTATATGAGAGCGCATATTTGTGATTACTTTGGTTTTCAAAAGCTATATATATATATATATATACTATTAGTAGTATAAGAATGAAGTCGTACTGCACCAGCACCACTATGGGGTCGTTAATCGTTTCCCTTTTCAGATTGACGATGAGCCGATATGCTAGAGGTTCTGGTAGGGGAGCCAATAATGGGAATGCTGCTGTCATGAGGACGATGTTTACTGACCTCATGAGAGAGATGCTTAGGAATGTGAAGAGGACAGCTCCCAATGGTGGAAATGGAGGTGGTCCAATAGCGCAGACACCGAGAGTCGACTTCGCCAAGCTGAATAAGGATTATACTAGCCTTGGTGGAAAGCCGTTACACAGAACGGAGTCAGCTACGGATGTTCAGGATTGGTTGGATAGTTGCGAACGTATCTTCGAGGATTTGGGTATCGAGGATGCGATGAAGAGAAAGCTAGCGTCCCGTCAGCTACAAGGGCGGGCAATGAATTGGTGGAATGCTATAAAGGCAGCTACTCCCGAAGATCAGATTACTTGGGAGCAGTTTAAGGTTCGCTTTAGCGAGAAATTCATTCCAGCTGCTCAGAAGTCAATGCTATTTAAGAAATTCTTGGAGCTCAAGCAGAATGGCAGAGCTATCTCGGAGTATAGTGCTGAATTCGATACTTTGTCGAAGTACGGTTTATCTCTCATTGATACTGCCGAGAAGAAGAATGAGAAATTCATAACTGGTTTGGATCAGTACTTGGGGGAAAGGCTCATTAACCACATCGATGAGATATTTGAATCGATTGTAGGGAAAGCATTGAGATCAGAAAGTCTCTACCCTAAGCCGAAGACTGAGGTTGCATCTGCAGAGGAGCCAAAGCCACAAACAAGTGGTGAAGGCAAAGGTGGTTCCCAGAACAAGAGAAAGCAGAGTCAGACTAAGGATGGTCAGAAGAAAAAGAATAAGCAAGATGTTGAGTGCTTCAGCTGTGGTAAGAAGGGCCATTATGCTAGCAATTGTCAGGCCAAGCCAGCGAAAAGGTAGTGCTTCAACTATGGCCAAATGGGACATCACAAGGACAAGTGTCCGCAACCCCCCAAAGAAAAGCAAATGGTGAAAGCATATGCCCTTAATGCTATTCCTTCTTCGTCGAATGCCCCAACTGCGGCGGAGAAAGGAAAGAATGTCGTCATTCAAGGTATGCTTTCATTTTATGATGTTCCTGTTAGAGTTTTGTTTGATACCGGAGCTTCCAGTTCTTTCATATCTAGTGACCTGGTAGATAGATTGGGATTGTAGCCCGAGATTATCGATAGACCTTTGGTAGTGACGAACCCGATTGGTGGTTCGACTAGCCTTAGCATGATTTGTCGTAATGTGGTCTTATCGAGTCATGGATGCATGTTTGTTTGTGATTGCTTTGTTTTGGGCTTTACTGGGTTTGGCATTATTTTGGGAGTAGATTGGCTCCAAAGATACGGGGAGGTGGTAGACTGTGAGGGCTTTTTGGTGACAGCTAGAGAGGATGATGGGCAGAGGATAGTGTTTGGTGGTCTACCCAGTGAGGGGGTATTGGCTAGTTTTCTAAACTCCCTCGACATTCCACATAGTGAGTTGACAGATTTGCCCGTGGTTGGCCAGTATCCGGACGTTTTCGAAGAAGTGACCGGGCTTCCACCACATCGAGAGATTGAGTTCCGTATTGATTTGGTAAAAGATGCCAGACCTATAGTGATGCCACTTCGTCGTATGGCACCAAGGGAGCAGCGAGAGCTCGAGGAGCAAGTCAGCGATCTTTTGAAGAAGGGATTTATCAGAAGGAGTGTTTCTGAATGGGGAGCTCCAGTTGTGTTTGCTACCAAGGCAGATGGTTCCCTTCGTTTGTGTGTAGACTACCACGAGTTGAATAAAGTGACGAGGAAGAACAAGTATCCTCTACTGCGGATTGATGATTTGTTCGATCAGTTGAGTGGCGCGAGAGTATTTTCTCAGTTGGATCTCGCGACAGGTTTTCATCAGCTTAGAGTGGAAGCTGAGAGTATAGCTAAAACGACATTTCGAACGCCGTCTGGATTTTATGAGTAGTTGGTCATGCCATTCGGGCTGACCAATGCCCCAGCATATTTTGTGGATCTTATGAATAGGGTATTCAGAGATCAGTTGAATAAGTTTGTCCTTGTAGTCATTGATGATATTTTGGTCTATTCGAGGACAGAGGAAGAACACAAGGAACATTTAAGAATAGTGATGGAGGTGCTGAGAAAACACCAATTGAAAGCATAGTTTTCTAAGTGTCACTTTTGGAGAAGGGAAGTGAGATTCTTGGGCCATGTTGTTTCTGAGAGTGGTATTGCCATGGACACTGCGAAGGTGGCTACAGTACAGGATTGGCCTACGCCCAAGAATGTAACAGATGTAAGAAGTTTCTTGGGGTTAGCTGGATATTATCGTAAGTTTATCCAGGACTTCTCCAAGATAGCAGCACCGTTGACTCAGTTGACTAAGAAGAATCAGTCCTTCGTCTGGGACGGAGTGTGTGAGAATGCATTCAAGAGTCTAAAAGAGAAGTTGACGCGTGCGCCAGTGTTAGTCATTCCTAAAGGGAATGAAGAAATGACGGTATACACGGATGCTTGTGGTACCAGACTAGGTGCTGTATTGATGCAAGGAGGTAGGGTTGTAGCTTATGCTAGTCGACAACTAAAGCCGCATGAGAAGAAGTATCCTACCCATGATTTGGAACTAGCAGCGATCATGTTTGCGCTGGAGATGTGGAGACATTATCTCTTAGGAGAAAGATTTGAGTTGTTTACAGATCATAAGTCGTTGAAGTATCTTTTCTCTCAGAAGGATCTAAATCTCCGGCAGCAAAGGTGGTTAGAATTCTTAGCTTCCTATGATTTCGACATCGCATATACACCGGGAAAGGGCAATGCGGTGGCTGATGCATTGAGTAGGAGACATGCCAGTTTAGGGGCTATGTTTCTAGAATGGAAGCAACTGGAGTACATCGCTGGGTATGATTCCAGACCAAGGTGCGAATTGGATCCAGAAATGTTAGCAAGTTTGACGATCAGACCCACTTTGATTGAGCGGATCGGCTCTAGTCAGAGGGACGATCCTAACCTATTGGAAATCATCTCCAAGCTAGAGATGAACATCGACGGTGAGGAGATGTGTATGGGTTTGATCGAGGTGGATGGCTTCGAAAGAATGGAAGACTAGTTGTACGCAACGTAAATGGTTTGAGAGATGAAGTGCTTAGAGAATGTCATCACTCAAGACTGACTACACATCCCGGTGGTAATAAGATGTATTGAGACATGAAGCAGACTTACTACTGGGAAGGGATGAAAAGAGACGTTGGGAAGTTTATATCCAAATGCATGATTTGCCAGCTAGTTAAAGGTGAGCAAAAGAAGCCTAGTGGGTTGCTGCAACCATAAGAAATTCCCAAATGGAAATGGGAGCAAGTCTCGATGGATTTCATCGATGGTTTACCAAGGACTAGATCGGGACATGATAGCATTTGGGTAATCGTGGATCGATTAACTAAGAATGCAAGATTCATACCAGTCAAATCGACCAGAACGACAGCTAAGTTAGCAAAATTGTATATGAAGTGGGTAGTGAGATTTCATGGAGTACCTAAAAGCATTGTGAGTGACCGAGACCCGTTGTTCACTAGTGGATTTTGGAAGAGCTTACAAGAGGCTCTAGGGTCAGAGTTACATCTCAGTACCGCATATCATCCTCAGACCGACGGTCAGACGGAGAGGGTGAATCGTATTTTGGAAGATCTCTTGAGAGCATGTATATTGGATTTTGGTGGATCATGGGATGACCATCTGCATCTAGTAGAGTTTGCATATAATAATAGCTACCAATCCAGTATCGGTATGGCTCCGTTTGAAGCTTTGTACGGAAGACCGTGCAACTCACCATCATGTTGGATAGAGACTGGCCAGAAGTTTATGTTTGGGCCAGATGTGGTGAGGGAAACTTCAGGCAAGATCAAGATCATTCAACAACGAATGAAAGCTGCCCAAGATAGGCAGAAGAGTTATGCTGATAAGAGGAGAAGAGACTTAAAATTCTCCGTTGGTGACTTGGTGTTTGTCAAGATTTCTCCGTTGAAGAGCGTGATACGATTTGGCAGGAGAGGCGAGTTAGCACCAAGATTTGTTGGCCCATTCCCTGTTCTTGAACCAGTCGGGAATTTGGCATATAGAGTTGGCTTACCAGAGAAGATGGCGGGAGTTCACAATGTATTTCATGTTTCCCAACTAAGGAAGTTCGTTCACGACTCAGATATGACTATTTCACTTGATCAGTTAGAGGACTTCGAAGTAGAACCCGAGGCGGTTGGGAACCGCAAGCCGATCCGTATTGTCGAGCACGATATGAAGCAACTTCGAAGGAAGGCGGTAAAGCTAGTCAAGGTTCAGTGGGGCGAGAACGAGAATGACTGTACTTGGGAGACAGAGGAGAGTATTAGAAAGATGTATCCAGAACTCTTCGCCTGGTAAGATTTTAACTTCGATTTAGTTTTCCGCATGATATGATAGTCTTGTTTGCTTGTTTCGCATGTTTGATTGTTGTATGTGGCTGTTAGGCATGCGAGATCTTTTGTATGTTTTGGGTTAAGGAATTTCGGGGACGAAATTCCTTAAGGGGGGGAGAGTGTAACGACCTGTATTCTACGCATCATAGGATCGTAGAATATTTATTTCTTTCACATACGAGGTCGTATGGTCATGTAACTTTGGGAGACCACTATTGGGGTCATTTCCCATGTTCATGATTTTTGTCGATTTTTAAATGACCATTTCACCCCTAGTTGGTACTTTTTTGGCCATAACTTTTGACTGGAAAGGAATTTAGATCAAAAACCACTTCCATTAGCTCTGGATGATGGTTTAAAATTCCGTAGAGTGGTCACATTAGCCAAACGGACTCACCGTTTGGGAGATATAGCTGAAACAAGTTTCAGATAGTGAAAAACAGCTTAATTGGGCTTAACCGGGTGATTAACAGCTAGGCCCAATGGGGGATTTCGGGATTAGGGTTAGGAAGGGGCTGAAATCAGTTAGAGAACGATCTTATCCTCATTTTCCAGCCGCCACTTTCATTCTTGAACCCTAACAATGGCCGCCAACATCTAGAAACATCCCCAAATCACTTTCTAATCAAGTTTTGACTTAATCTACATCAAATTAAGGAGAGAAAACACGAAAGCAAGGTTAGAGCTGCTGTTAGACATCAGTATTCACCCAAATCAATGAGGTTTCAGTTCTGAGAATTTCATTTGTGGCCAAGGTGAGTGATTAGCATCGTTTTGACACTAATTACAGTTAGTTAAGGGTAATTAGTGAAGATTAGCGAATTTATACACTAATAAATTCTGGAAAAATATCTATAAATTCGAAAATAATAATTTATGCCTCTGGTAGAAATTTGGTTTAATTTGGTTAAGTTTTGTTAACCCTATGATTAGTTTTGCTTAAACATGCTTAAGGGAAAATATGGGGTTTTGGGTATATTTGATCCAGTTTGACATGTAAATTCATTGTTTTGGTGTTTGTGGTTAATTTGCAATGTTGCTATGACTGTATGATATGCTTTGTGATTGATTTCAATAGTTAGAATGGTCGAAAACGTCATCGAATGGCGTAAAACACTTGCTGGAAAAGTTGCAGGAAAAGTGAAGGTTCTGGACCGGATCGTATATGGGGGCTCGGATCGGATAAGTTGAACTGGGCAAGGGATTCGATTGGATCGGAACTTGACACTTGAGAAAACTGGCAAAAAGGAAGGCCAAGCTAATTGAACTAGGATCCGATCGGATAGAGGAGGAGAGATCGGATCGGAGCATGTGAAGAACGAGAGAGCTGATCGGAGCGGAAGCACGGACTGGATGGGAGATGGCAACCCGACCCGACCCGAAGTGGGACACCCGACCCGAACCGATGCAACGTTGTGGACCCGAACTGAACTGCTACAGGGGAAGACTACGAACCGAACCAATTCAAAGTAGAGGACCCGACCCGAACCGATGGCTAGAAGGGAAACCCGACCCGACCCAGTGTTGACCAATAACCCGAGATGCAAAGGTAGTCCAATATGGGAAGTTAGAGCTCAGGATCCAGTTGGGAACCGATGAGTTCACTTCATGTTTGGGCTTTGCAACGGGACGTGTGCCAAGGGGCAGCCGATGTCTATGCCTTTGGATCACTATGTATGGGAGGTACGTGAACGGATTCAGGGCCATAGTGGCCTAGGTACGACTAAAGGGCTATAGACCAAATGAAGTGGGGTCATTTGTAAAGATTTGGTCATGACTCCATGTGGTAAGCTTGGTAGTAGAAGTAGTCGTACAAGTTGAACTCCGTCACTACTTCGATGAGTCTAGTGATTGACAGCGGTGGACATCGTATGCTTTACGCACTGAGTGAGAGATGTGAGGATGGTTGCTATGGTTGATTTGTTTGCCATCATTATGACATGCACACCCCACCCCCATATTCTTTACACTATTTATTATGGCACCTTAGAGTATTGTACGGTATGTGGTACTAACTCTTTGGTTGCAGGTCCAGGTTCATGTATGGTTTAGTATACCTGTTATTGTTCTGTTTAGATGCTTATCGCTCATACCAGGCTTTATGTCTGACCTAGAGTTTTATGTCTCCTCTTATTACTTTGGGTGCTCACACGAGCAGACTAGAGACAGGTTAGCTGGTGATGCACGGGTAGATGATCCAGAGACGAGCAAGAGGCTTCCACGTATGATATATATGGTATTCTCTCTGTGTTGTTGAAGATCACTGCTTGGGCATTAGTAGTGTATCTTCTACTTTAGCTTTCTTTGTTTTAGAGACAGTAAATTTTGGGAAGTTGTAATAAGTTGTACATGGATTTCCGCTGCTCTGATGTTGATGTTGATTTTGGTTATCAGCTTATGTACTGTCTCACCTGTTTTATGTCAAGTATATTATTATTATATTTTGCTCCATGCGCTGTGAGACATTCTACAGGTTCTTTGTTAGTTCATTTCCTTCTTCCCTTTCCTTCTGACGACCTGTTCCGTGCTAACTGGACATGTGTACAGCGCACTTTTGGAGTAAATGTCGGTTGGTGCGGGGCGGGCCGTCACACAGTCGCTGCACGAAATATCTGATGCTACTACCGAAAAAACACCTACGTCTCCCTCACCAACCTCTCTCTCCACCGCAACTGATGAATATGCTACTTCCTTCTTCCCCTTGTCTGGACAATCATTCTTCCAGTGACCAGGTTTCTTACATATAAAGCACTTGCCATTTCTTTCTTTTGATTTTCCTCTTCCACTGGGCTTCTTAGACTTGGAATGCGCTCGGTTTCCTTTCTTCTCTGACTTTTCTTTCTCCGCAAATAAACCTTGACCATTACCAGTACCACTGCTACCATCACTCAGCTCATTCATTTGATCTCGCAATTCCTCACTAAGAAGACCCGTCTTGACATCATTTATAGTCAATCTATCTCGACCATAGATCAAACTGTTTGAGAACCCAGTATAATGCTCTGGCAACGAACATAGCAATATCATTGCCTTCTGCTCCTCCTCAATCTTCAGATCTACCGCCTTCATCTTCATTAGAAAATCATCAAACACATTTAAGTGCGCCTTTAGCGAAGTTCCTTCATCTTGTAGGTAAAGAAAGTCCGCAACAAGATCAGTCGATTTGTCTGTGATTTATTCATATACAACTCCTCCAATTTGTTCCAAATACCTTTAGCAGTCGTCTCATCACTAATTTCGGAAATAACATTCTCCCCGATGGCAAGTTGAAGTGTAGTGAATGCCCACTCTTCCATTTCTTCTCTTTCCACATTTGAGATGTCCTCTGGCAATAAATGTGTATCGAACACTACATGATGTACCCGATTCTACCTAAGAACCGCTTTCAGCTTCCATTGCCGCTTTTTGAAATCATTATCGCCATTCGACTTGTCGATAACCAATTGTGAACCAGCAGTTGCATACGACCCACATATAAAAGGAGCTACACCACTTGGACCAACTATTGAGGCATTGTTTGAATCTGATTCCGGCATTTCTACAACTATCTACCAACACCAATGCTCCGATACCAAATGTTGTGGAGAAATTTTGATTCAAGACTGCTTAAATCAAAAATCCCCAATGCCGCGGAAAACGAGATAGTGATAATAGTGCAAAAACAACCAATCGAACAATCTCAATCTTATCCAGGCCAATCACAATCACCAAACAATGGAAATAATAGAGCAATAATGAGAAACTAAATCACACAGGGATTTATAGTGGTTCCACCGAAGTCTTTTCAGTGTACGTCCACTTTGAGAGAGAAACCTTTATTAATACCAATAGAAGAGTACAAGAATTTATTACAATGATCAAATTTACTAGAAAAATTTGATTTTGTGGAGAAAGGAATTGAAGAAGATTGGGATTGCCTAAACCCTAATTAGAATAAACCTTGATCTAGTCTCTTGATTTTGTTGTACCTCCTTCTTTTGGATCCGATGTAGCTTATATAGGCATAGGGAAGTATATGGAAATTCCCAAAATTTCTTCTGGATCCGAAATATCCAACAGATCCAAAATATCCTCCAGATCCTAAATATCCTCCTGATCTGAAACTATCCTCCAGATCCTAAATATCCAAAATATCTAGAAATATCCTCCAGATCCTAAATCTCCGAAATATCCCAAAATATCCTCCAGATCCGAAATTTCCACCTCAATCTAACACATATTATCGTATACTTCAACAAGAGATTCAATCTTCATTAGCTTATTTTGGAAAGAATTATTCAAGCTTTATACATGTAAATTATCACTAAGAAAAGCATATCATCCTCAAAGTGATGGTCAATCTGAAGCAATAAATAAAATCTTGGAATGTTATCTTCGTTGTTTTTGCGGTCATAAACCTAAGGAATGACAAAAGTGGTTATCATTAGCAGAACTTTGGTACAGCACAACATGGAAATCAAGCACCAATACCACACCTTTTGAAGCCGTTTATGGCAGGAAACCTCCTACATTCTAAGCTATGTCCCAAAAATTGCAAAAGTTCAGCAAGTGGAAGAAGCTTTATTTTCTAGAGATGTCGCATTACAAATCTTAAAAGACAAGCTGATCCAAGCCAAGGAGAAAATGGAGCATTTTGTAGGTAAAAAGAGAACACCCCAAAAATTTCAAGTTGGCGATTAGGTGTACCTTAAACTTCAACCCTACAGACAGCTAACCGTAAGTAGTAGACACACTCACAAACTTTCACCGAAATACTATGGACCACTTAAGGTGCTTGAGAAAATTAGTGTTGTTGCCTATAAACTACAACTTCCAGCACAGGCAAAGATTCTTCCCGTGTTTCACGTCTCCCAACTCAAAAGAATGATTGGAACTAGCATAGCGGTTAACTCAGAACTACCCTCATATAATCAGCAAATTGTGGACGAGCTTGAGAAAATTTTAGCAAGAATAATGGCCAAAATCAATAATAGGAACACCACATAGGCTTTGATTAAATGGAGGCAGAAAGGGGAAGACGAAGCAACTTCGGAAATTTATTGAGATTTGATAGCCAAATTCCCCACTTTCGACCTTGAGACAAGGTCGAATTTTATAGGGGAGAGGAGTTGTTACATGTCCAAGAAGGTTGATAGCTTGCATGGTGGAGATTATACACAAGAAATAGTGGGAGACAATGTAGAGGCAGTAGCTTCTGGAATTAGGAAGGGAGCACATTAGTTACAAAGCATGCAGCAAAAGAATTGTTTTACAAATGCATACGTATAGTGGTCCTAGGACAGATGTCAAGCAAGTATTTGTTACTTTTTCTTTTTAGCACATCCTCGCCTATATATAAGGCTGTACATATGAAAGAAGGAGCAATGAATTTGCATCCATTTTCTTGTTTACATTTTCTTTTTTCTGATATTTTGTATTTCCTGTATCTTGTCGTTCTCCTTTTAGCCACACTCTGCCATTAATGGTGAAACAGTAGACTAAAAGCTTAAGTGAGATCTCACAAGTACATAATAAAAACTTACACTACACTTTGTATAGAGGCATTTCAACTAATAACAATAGCAAATTCCACTTAATAGCAAAAATCCTGGAATGTTTTGTATGCAATTTCATCGCTTCAATAGACTCTTCACAAAAAGAGAAAAGGAAAGGTTAACTGAATTAGACAGAGGGGAAAACCTGAGCTGGGGACCATCATAAAAAACTCCAATTTATTGTATTTTAACATTTTTCATATATCCTTCAACTTCATTTGTGCAATTTTACTTCTCCTCTCAACACTTCCCAAGAAAGGAAAAAACTATTGAATTAATCAGTAGCACGAGTTCACTTGTTTAATGAGGACTTAAATTAACCATGTTAAGAAGGGTTTCTTATATGTCAACAGTACAACAACGACACAGCATAAAATTATGATGAAGAAGAAACCTTATAAAAATAGAAAAAGCGCAATACTTATTCAACATTTGTGCTTGCTTGTACAAATTGCAAAGTCAAAAGACAGGCTGGACCTCATATTCTTAAAATAAAGTGGATCCATATACATGATGACCATGAAATAAGCTTTAACACATTTTTTATGGAAAAATAACCTTACACCAAATGCTTCTTCATCCAAAGACTTACTGAAAGTATCTCAAATCTTTTTAGAGTTTATTAAGAAATATGCCACAAACAATGTCAACTAAAGTAGTCATACCTCATGATCATACATTAAGGTCAAAATAACAACAATGCACATCTGTAATGAGATTCTTGTTTTCGTACATAATTTGTATTGCATTTACTACAATAATAGATCACAACAAAAGTAAGTACAAAATTGCATTTTCTAAGGCTAGACTTCATGAGATACAAAGTAATACAATCCCATAATATATGTAGACGTTCTCTGAAGCAAACACACTGGAGTAGTTATTTGAATATAATTTACATGTCCAAATTTTCACATCCAACAATGGCATGTGACACAGGAGATTATTTGTGATAAGCTTAATGTTCAAAGGTATAGTTAATTTTGTGAGCATGATCAAAGCATGAAAGAAGAACATTTTGTAATACCCTTAATATGCTGATTTTCAATTTAGTTAAACATTGAACAAACTATAGTGCACTCAATTAAAAGGTTAACTATATGTTATACATTTTCACCTTCCATGAGCAGTAATTGTCAAATATATTTTTTTACCCTAAAGCAGCTCTCAGCTTCCATGATTTTCATCCTATTTTAATTACTATGTTCCAACACGGTAAAACCGCGACAATCCATATTTGAGCACGTGTACATCTAATTTACAACAATCCATAATTGAGCAAATTCAATCATCGTCTGCAATAACAATGCTCTTTTTTTCAAAGTTATCAATGAGCCGTATTATATATATATATATATATATATATATATATAATTAACATACCCTAATAGGAAAACTTGTAGAGTTGTTGCAGCTATGGAGCCAGACAACACACTGGTTTTGCAAACTCAGATGATGAGAGAGGACGAAATCCTAAAAGTAAATAATTATAACTAACAATGAATAATCTAACAGGAAAACTAATAATAACAACTCTGTAAATGATTCTAAATTTAAGGGTGCAAATCAGGTAATGATATGTTGTAATTTGTTGATCCCCTTTCCTTTAACTTTTTGCGCCTTTCCATCTCCAAGCTTTATCTCTGATGAAAAACTTGCATCAAGTTCTACAAAAATGTCTTTGTTGCCAGTCATGTGGTTGCTACAACCATTGTCAGTATACCAAGCATCTTGTGATTCATTTTCAGCGGATAAACAAGAGTAGAAAACCTGCTCTTCATTTTCTTCACTTGTAAAATTTGCTTTGTCCTTCTCTTTTTTGTTTTGATACCAACAATCTCTTTGGGAATGATTAGGAATTCGACATCTCGTGCATTTGAAGTGGCAATTTTCAGAATTATGATTTGATTTATTGCAAATAATGCAATAAGTGGCAGAATTACCTTGCATTTTCTGTTGTTCTCGTCTTTGTTTTCCTTTGCCTTGATAATTTATTTCGTTGCCCTTTCTTTGATTTTGATTTTGCTTCTGAAATAAGCCCTTCTTTGATTGTAATAACTTCGTTTCTTTTCTGAAAAACTGAGATTGGATTGGAATGCTTGCTCCAATGAATTTGCTGATGTTCTATTAATTCTTTGTTCATGAGCTTGAAGTGAATTCATTAGCTCATGTGTTGACATCTTGCCAAGGTCCTTTGATTCTTGTTCAATAACCAATTGGATCTTGCAAGAATTATTATCAAAATTCACCGCATAACCTTTTTGAACAAGTTGTCCAACTTGTAGAATCTCCATCTTCAGGTGGCTCCGGATAACCTTTTTCGATGACATCCCATAAATCATGAGAGATGAAGAAGTAAAAGGATGCAGAGAAGAAGAAACAGTATGAAGTCAAGAAGGCGAAGTCTGACCAGGAAGCCAAAAGGAGGCAAAGAGAAGAGCGTAGAGTTAGGTACAGGGAGGAATACATGCAAAATAAGAGAGCTCGCAAAAACCACGATTGAAGAAAACAAGTATATGCAAGAAAGTAAACTGCATAGGAAGATGCCAAGTCAAAAAAGTATGCCCCTTTTTATGCAGCTAAAGAAATACCAGGCAATCAATCAATCAAAGAAAGAGATTTCACAAAAGAAGGGATTGCAAGGTGCACATTTGAAGACAGAATCCTCATGAGTGACATTGTTTTCTTACGTGCATGGACTCAAGTAGAAATTCCACGCTTCTTCAATCCTGTAACTACCTTACTACAAGCTCCAGATCAGGCATGGAGAGGAATGAAAACGGTGGCTGAACTGCGTAGGGAGAACAATATTCCAATTCCTCATAATAAAGACTCGATATATAAGCCAATCGAGAGGAAACCGATAAAATTCAATCCCTTGGTAATTCCAAAGAAGCTACAAGCAGCTCTTCCATTTGCATCCAAACCAAAGAACATGCCTGCTCGTAAAAGACCGACCCTCGAGTCTAAAAGAGCTCTCTAAAGTTATAAAAATACTAGATGGCTCAAAATACGCCACACGTGAAGGAGGAGTGATGAAAATAATAGTCCCACATCGGGAAATAATCAACTAAGATCCTGGATAAATACTAAGATGCTATAGTTCACAACAACCAATTTGTTTTGTGAACAAACTATATAGCTCTCTAAACTATAAAAAAAATGCAACAGTGGTATCGGAGCTCAGGATTAGAGCCAATGCAAAAAAAATACGTATGTGCTTAACCGCCATACGTTCCCCACTCCATCCAAAATACTATGTTCACGTAGATGGCTCAAATACGCCACAGGTGAAGGGGGGGGGGTGATGAAAATAATAGTCTCACATCAGAAAATATGCAACTATAATCCTGGATATAAACTAAGATGTTCCTCATCGCATTGCCAATTGGTTTTGTGATAATAAGAGGATTAATAAAAAATCTAACATGATACTCGTACTGTGGGGAAGCAGGAAAGTAAGAAGGAAATCATAATTTATATTGGGTAAAAGTAATTTCTTTAACAAAAGGTATTACCCTTAAAGCCAAATCCAGAAATCAATGTTTACTGCTTGTCCGTGTACTGAATGCTGCTACAGGTTGTCGATGAAATAAGTTGTAGATCAACGGGTAATGGAATTACAGTGATTTAGAAGGAAAACATTATGAAAGCCTAAAAGGGGAAGGGAGATGAAGGTATGCTTTCTGAAAGCATGGATTTGAAGGAGAACTGGAAGATCAGAATTTTTATATGACTCCCTTGGGGAAAAAATTATAATACATACGAAATACGTGAAAAGAAAAATTGAAAAATAGGATACTTTTAACACTGAAATTGATTTGAGTTGGGTAAATAGAAGAGAAAACCAAACCGCTAACTGCAAACGCGAGGATGGGAAATTTATTGTACTTGATTGGCCTCAGGATTACGATTGAAATTGGTTTTATTTTAGGGAAGAAGAAGAGAGAAGGGAAGCATCGAAAACTGCAAATTATTTCGAAAGGGATCATGCTAGAACGACCGGGGTAAAAAGCGGTGAAAAAAGTAGGATCTGAGAATGAACGGGGAGAAATTTAGGGGGGCGTCCGAAATTCATGGGAGGATTTGTCATCCAACGACTCTAATCAATTCGGTGAAAATGACTCCCACGTTTCCCGGTTGAAATAGCATAATCGTTTCGAAAGAGCTACTGTTTTCACGCAAGCCGTAAGTAAAGTCGGGCTCTAAACATGCGACACGTTGGATATGGGGAAAAATAACAGGGCCACATCAGCAATGCATCCATTTTACTTTCTAATATAGGTAATAGAAGAGAAGAGTGTGTGGCAGAACAGAAGTAGTATCTATGCAAAAGTGAAGTAACAAAAGGATTGCATCAAAAAAGGATCAAATTACCATAGTTTAAACCCATCCGACACGCCAAAGTCGACTGGCTCACCGGCAAAATGCATAGCCTTGACCACGCTCTATCCGCCACCTACAATGACCTGGACCAGAACACCTATGACATCATCATGTGCGAGTTTAGTTCTGGACTTCCCACGTACTTATTACCACCGACCTGGCTAGAGGGATTGCACAATATACGTCCCTTGTGATCAATTACGACTTGTCTACCAAGCATGAAAACAACCTGCTTTGGATTAGACAAAGTGGGAGGCTTGGCAGGCAGGATATTACTATCAATTTCGTTGCTAGGAATAATGGTAGTATGCGCATTGATATTCAAAATTTTTACAATGTCCTTATCAAGGAGCCGCCCCAAAACGTCGCTGGTCTCCTCTAGAATTGAGGTTTGTAGAAGGGAAGTGATTTTGATATGCTTTTGTAGTTTATTTTTTGTCTTGCAATTTATTAAATTTATTGTGAGTGTTGTTTGTGTAAGGCGTCTATATGTTTGTTATTGACTCTGTTAATTGTCACTCTTGTGTTTATGGAGTGAGTAAATTTATTATTCAGAAGTTTCTTTATTAATAAAAATTAGAGATTCGTATGCCTAAGTACACAGTTCACCAGTTAAATCATTAAATCAAGCGCACTCAATAAATATAGTCCCTTCGGTATTCCAACTGTAATGATATTAGGATCATGTATGTTTGTTATTTCATTGGTTGGAGTACAAATGTAAGTAGCTTGTGGTTAGCGCAGTCAATTTCTAACACGATGCGAAACTCGATTCGTAACCCACACGGAAAAAACCGACCCGACCCATTTATAAAGGGTCAATTTTGGGTCAACCCGCTCTAAACCGTTTGATAAACGGGTGGGTTTCTGGTTGACCTACGAACTCGGATTTGACCTGCTATAACCCGTTTAATATAAAATATTAGTTCAAAAATCAATAATTGCACAAATATATCAATAATTGTGATAATTTAATGTTGAGCATTCAACAATATGAATACCATTGCTGCTATATATAATCAAAATTTGCATTTTCATAAACAGCCAATGATTTGTTGGTTTTCAATCCATGTAGGCAGTAAAAACATTCCATTAGATGTGAAATTCTGTATTTCTTGTAAATTGCTTGTAACAATCCAGAAGTTTTAACCAGTTTAAAGTTGGAATTTTTATTACTTAATTTGAATTTAAATTTGAATTTGACATAAATAAATATGGTTTAGAATATTTAATAATTTTGAAAAGTTATATAATAGATTTTACTTGAATTATAAATGAGAATGATTGTTAATAAGTTCGGATTTATTGATACTATTTGTCGTTTGATTGGATTTGTCAAACCATAGCATGAATTAGTAGCATTGGAAAAAGTGTTGTCCTCAGTTTTCATAGCATTTTAAAGGAAATGCTACCAAAAGATCACTTTCCCTCCTTAAGACAAGTGTAAGGACACTTGTATTTTTGCATGCCTCCTTTCATGCATGTTTTACACTTGCCCCCTTATGTGTCATTACCTCCTTAACCCTCCATTTCTATATAAGGAGGCCTTTTCTTCATTTTTTAACCATTTCACTCCATTTTCTCCATTTCATCTTCTTCTTAAAGCTTATGGCCATGGTTTCCATGGCATAAGTCTTCTTTTCCACCACCACCCTGCCGAAATTCATCATCATCATCCTCCTTCTCTTATAATATATATAGAGAGAAAGATTAGTATATATTATATAATATATATTTTGGTGAAGTAGACGATGCGCTGAAATACTGTCCGATGGTTCGCTCAACTAGGTTCACCTACCGTGAAGATTTGGAAAGCTGTTATGTGAGAACTCTTTAACTAAATTTTATATATTTAATTAGTGGTTAGACTAATTTAAATATAGTGATGAATTATTAGTGGTTAATGATGATTGATGTTTGTTATGATAGATGATGGATGCATAGTTTAGACCACACACACTATTAAGCGTTAGTGTTATAACGCTTGTGCACAGTTCTGATTTTTTTAATTATGTTGATGATGGTTGCTATGGATGTTTGTAATAGTTTTTGATGTTGTTGCGCACACATTATGACACAACAATTATGGTATCACATTGGTGATTGACAAGTCTCCTTCGTAATTAGAAGCAATATTATTATTGAAATTGAAGGTTAATAATTAGAAAAGACACATATGTATAAATTCATGAACATTGGTAAAGTTTATTGAAATGAATAAATAAATACCGGAACATTCTAGGATGACAGAGAAGATAGTTTCTTGGCTTGGGTTTAGAAATAAAGTTTCCTGCTCTTCCTGGCTAACCCTAACTGATCCGACGAAAGGGATGGTTAATTTGAAGTTATTTGAATTTAGAAATGAATTGAAATTTGATTTATTAGGTAAAGAAATAAAAGTTGAATTTTGAACCCAAAATAATTTGGAAAGTCAATGTAAATTACTTTAAATGAGTTTAAAACGTTTATATAAGTATATAATGGTTTTCTAAGGTATTTTGAAGTATTGAAGAATAATTTCTATTTCGGTCAAAATAGAGCTTGTCGCACGATGGCAAATTCGCGTGTTTTAATAACACACTGTAAATGCTATAACTTTTGCAATTCAAATCGGATTTCCATGAAATGAAAAACGTTTGATTTCCATTAACAAGAACTTTCAAATGAGTGAAAGCAGATTTTAATTCGAGTTATAATTTTCAAGTCATGTTTGAAACCGTTTTGGAAAAGGTCGTTTTAAGAACAATTATTGACCATAACTATCAACAGTTATTTTTAAATGTTTAAAAATATGGAAAAAATATGTAAAATCATTACAAATTATGAAAAGGTGTTTTGAATTGTATAGTTTAAGTTTTGACTAAGATAAATGATATTTTGATCAAAATAGTAAGGATAACTGTTTTGTAAGGTTTTGTAACACTTTTGAAATGATATTGTAATGCTTCCATCGAAAACAATCTATTTGAATTTTTGACCTGTAAACTATTTTCGGAACTATAAGTAATGATTTGCGGAATGTTTTCAAAGGTTTAAAGTATTAGAAATATTTTATATGGAATTTAAATTGATATTAATATGGGTTTTCAATTTTAAATAATTGGATATGGTTGGATATAAATCTTCGGATGTTTGATACTAATTCGGTAGATGATGACATTTACTATTTGAGGAATTTAAAAGGTAGTTCACTGTTATTCCTTTTATTGTGTGAGTTGGATACGGAGATTAATATTGAGGATAAGTTGATGGTATTTCTACCCAGATCTAATGTCAAAGAGTTAGATAAATCTTTTAATTAAGATACGGGTTTCCCAATCGGATTGAGATAAGTCGGATAGAAATAATCTTCGGATATTTGATATAAAATTCAGTGCTGTAAATGTATACTATTTGTTGAATTTGGAGGATATTATTACATCGTTATTCCACTTATAGTATTCGTTGATTATGAGATTTGATATCGAATATTAGTAAATTCAATTTCTGTGTAACTTATGTTCAATATCGATTGGTTTGGGTTTTATCGTGAATCATATCTTCAATAATATCATTCTTGAAACCAAATGAGATTGAGTTATGGAAATTCATATTGTAAATTGGGATTTAGTCAAATCTTTGATTTGAGAAAATTAAATAAGTAATTGGCAACCAAGTATTATCTTTTAGTTAGTATTAAAGAATTGAATTTTGGAAAATCGATTCAATTGGAAACTATGGTTGAAATATGGATTAAAGGATTTTCAAAGGAAACTGGGTTTTGATAACGAGTTATCAAACGGAAAATTAATTAAGGCTTTGGGGAAAGATTATCTTTGATTTAAGGGATGTGTTTTGAAGAAGAAGGGTTAAAATATGGATTTTGTCAAAGATAATTTGAGAATGAATTTTAAGAAATTTAATTTATCAAAATCTAAGACGGAAGGAGACTTGGCTGAAAGTATGTGTGTTCTGTAATTGTATTTTTAAAATTGCGCTTATAATTTGGAAAGATCGGGATCGGATGTATGTCCGAAAACCATTCCAAGTGATAACACGACGTTGTGAAGCAACTGAAGATATTGAAGACCAGGACCCTTCACATCATACAGACGACTTGCTGAATGTCTCGAATGGGTAGCTCCTATTTGCAGATGGATTTTATATCAGCAAAGTGGTAAGAAGCCCGAACATATGTGAAGGAATTCCGGATTGAGGTTTTGTTCAGACCCAGAACGGACTTGTATGGATAGTGTGTCTAACATTGTAAATGACTGCGTAGCACTGATCTTTATTAAATATATGTTTGCTTGGTGGCGGAGAATTTATTCTCTTGCTTAACACCCTACTCTAAGACATATGAGATTAGAGGTTATATATTGATAGAAATTAATGATGCGTTGTGAATGGACAATATGGCATACTTAAGTTATGTGATGAGCTATGATAAAAGCATGGCTTATTAATTGTAACTTTGTGTATATCGTGGCCTCGGCAAGCTTCACACCCTGGTAAATGTCCAAAACAGGAAGAAATGCAGCAGGGTTATAGGGTGTTGTCTCCTTCTAGATAAAAGCTGTATTATGGTATGGAGCCCAGGTGTTAACCTATGTGGTAAAAGCATCTACTTTTGTGGTTGCTGTTGGCGCACGCTCATAAAGGTCGATAACGACCGGGAGATGACATACTCAGGCGTACTCTAAGTTACTCATTTAAGGGGTAACCCGGCCTTGTGTTGGCATGAGGAGCATAGCTGTTGATCTTCGGACATCTCTCTAGAGGTGTTAAAAATTCATCTCAGAAGGAAGTTCCTTTGCCTGGTCATTGTTGGAAACCCAATCTCCGCTACGAGCCCGTACGATTTTGATTGTATACCATATGTCAGTATAATATATGGTACTTATGCTAGCTAGGACTAATACACTTACTTTTGAAATTGTTTCCGCACTATATTATAGTATTGAAAGAGGATTTTCACGTATCAAGAATTTTTGACTGCATAAGGAGAAACCTCGCCCATGTGTGCGTTTGCATTGTGTGTGTGCTGAGAGACCTTATGTTAGTTTCATTTTTCAAAAAGTCATTGCTAATTTCTACGCACTTGTATTCACATGGAGTGAACCCGTTCTGCATTAGCGGCGTGGTCCGGTGAATTACCTAACTTTAAAATAAAGCCCAAAAACAAATGTTTTGAGTTCTTACACCAGTCCTATAACTGACCTGGAGTTTATTGTTTCCACACCTAAACTCTGGGTGCCCATAATTTTTGCATGGGAAACATAGTAGTTTGGTTTGCAGATTTAGTCATGGAGGTGGTTAGAGCAGGATGTTGGTTTAGCTGGAGCTATTATATCCTGAAGCATGCATATTCTTCAGCTGAGTTTAGTATCTTTTCCGCTGTGTAATCGATATACTCTGATGTTTCTCCGGTAACTCTGATATAATATTATTGTAATGATAATGGAAAAGTTCTTTTTATTTTGTGAAAATGTGTAAGTACCCCTAATAATCCATCTTTATGAATGATTTAAGTTGGTTTAATTACCGGTGAAATTTGAGCAAAAAGCCGGGTCGTTACATTGTGGTACCAGAGCTTTGGTTTATACAAAGCTATGGGGTACCACATATTTTAACAAAAGGTAAGATTCATCAGAGTTATAATATCTCATTAGAGATAGGGTTAGTAATGCCCTAGAATGAGATTTTAAGAGTATTATGAAATGAGTTTTGAAAACTTATATTTTAAGAAAGAAACATATTTTGGAAATATATTGTTAATTATAACCTGGATACTTAATCAAATGATTAAGGTTAAGTTTACATTTTATGATTATAATTACACATAAAATAATTCTTATGGCATGGTAATTAAGCCCTTTCCACTGATCTAGAAAACGATCCGATTATAAATGCCATTTGGATTTAATTTCACTATTGGGTAACATTTCGAAATATCGATAAACTTAGGTCAAATTTGTTAAGGGAATTAATCAATATGGTTAGAAACCAAAATGAATAATAAGAATTTGAGTATGTATTTTCGAGTTTCGAAAGTGGAATGACTATATGATTTCAATTAAAACATCAATACATACTTAAACCAATTTAGATAAGTTTTTGAAAACATTTGGTAAATTGATGTGAATTAGGATAAGTAAGAGAGATCTTGAAAATTTGATAAGTTGTAAGAATTATATCACGTGAATCAGTTATAAGGATAAGCCAATAAAGAGTATATGAGAAAGTGCATTTGTGATATATATATATATATATAAATGGTTTTGAGAAGATATATAGTTTGAAAACTCAAATCAAAATTTTAAGTAAGAATTGGCAACTACTTTGAAATTAATCAATCAGAATATTTGATAATTAGTTGTAACGACCCGGATTTTCAACCGTTGAATTCTGAATATTTAAATTGGTTTAAATATTTTATTTGAATTATATATTGGAATTTATAACGAATTTATTAATAAAAAGATATTTAAACGTATAATTTATAATATATTTAAAACGAGATTAAAATGGCGCGGTAGTTTGAATATTCGATTTCAAATTTCAAATGAATGTACAGGATTCAAAATAAATCGGATTTTAGCGAAACAAGAAATATTTGAATCTGTTTGAAAATATCTTTCCAACGAATGTGAAAAATCCAGATTTCATAGCGGGAATAAAAAGTTATGTTCAAATCAAATTTAGAAATAGTCGCTATAGAATCATATATATGCCATAACAGTTATTTAAATATATTTAATTAACGGTCTTGAATTTGGACAAGATTCTTTTGAGGCGTAGTTATAATTTAACTTTTAGAATTATACTGTAATTTTTAATTAATTAAATACGCAACTTTTAATTTGAAGTATTTTGCAACCTATATAAATATTTTGGAATTTCATAATATAAGTTAAACTGCCGATATTATTGTATTTATGGGATCGTAACACATTGCTCAGCACAACGATATTTTTACTTCTGTCATTCGCGTAAAATATGAGTATAATAATAATTATTTAAAAACTAATGAAGCCTTTTCCACTTTCTACCGTATGTTTTCTTTCCTTAGGTTCAAAATTTCTCTTTACTTTACTTGCACTCCAAACTATCCAGCTGTGCCAAACAAGTTTTGAAAATCATACCTAACCTACAGTACCTATACCCTAACTACCATGCTTCCCACGACAGTTCAAACAGCGTGTCATCCACGCTAATTACTCCATGCGTCTCAAGCTACTTTTAACTCCGTGCCCCTCACGCTATTAGATGTCGTGCTTTCCAAAACTCTTACTTCTTTAAATACTGTTCAAGTTTTTCTCAATTCTGCTTCTGAGATCCAAAACGAAAGCGCTTTCCTCAATAACCAAATCACGCCTTATAAAACTAATACAAAAATCAAATGAAATAAAATTATCTAAGGAAATCGTTTTCTGCAGCAACCAATTGGCGAGGTTCGAAGCTTTTACCGGCCGTTAGGGATGTCGATGGCTGAGACATCTGAAGGTCGGGGCAAGGGGATGAGCTGGCGCAGTGACTGGTAGTGGTGTAACAGACAATGGAGATCTGCGATGGTCAGGAAGTCATATCGAACGAATTCCGTTCATGGGCTATTTCTGATCGATGAGAGGCAAATGAGGGACTGAGACTATTGACGTGGGAACTACTTGGAGGCGAGGTAGGTCCGGCCAGTGCTCCGGCGATTGCTAGATGAGGCGACGGTGGATTAGGTTCATGGAATGGCGAGCCAGAGAGGGAGTGAAAGTAGAAGAATGATACGACCATGGGTTGAGGTGCTGTTGTGAGTTTCAAAAGATAACAGGGAGTAAGAGAGAGGAATTAACGTTGGCAAAGTATTGGGTTACTGTAATCATTCGTATGTAAACTAAGGAAGGAGAAAATGGTGCTGAGGGATTGAATACGAAAAGTTTAGAGAGGGATGTTCGTTGAACAATGAATTGGAGTGGGTGTTGCGAGGTGATGGAAGACCAAGGTTTGGGGATATTGTGTTGACAACAATTGAAAGTGAGGAGCGATGGATTTAAAAGGGAGATTAGTTAAAATGGTTGAGGTTTTATGGGCTGATGACTGTGCGTTAGCAGTAAAAAGGGAAGGACAGTGTGGTGTTCGAATTGAACTGAAGTGGGGATTTATGTTTGGTACGGAAGCAGGAGTTCATGCGAGAGGGAGGGGTATAAATCATGTTTAATCCCGCGACACAGCAGTTTCAAATTAGGTTGTGAACCAATGTTTTTCAGAAGTGTTTTGGGGGTGAACGGTAGGTTATTGAAGACTGTATTTGATTGATGGTTTGGCTTTGTTTGCCATATAAGTATTAGGCGCTGAAATAAAAGGTTAACAAACATTTGTTATTGAAGGATGCTTTCAAAATGAAAAATGGTGAGGAAATGATTAATTTTTGGTCGGGGATTAAAGATTGAAGGGTAGATTTGATGCTCATATTGGCTAGGTGAGTAATCGGGTTAGGGAGTGTTAAATAAGTCTAATGATAGTGTTTAAATCTAAGGTGGTAGTTAAGTATAAGACAGTTGAAGGTAATTAAGGAGAAAAATTAATATGATAGATAGTTAATTATTATTTTCAAAAGATTAAACCATACAATGCTGATAATTATTTCATCTGTTAACTAAACATAACAAAACAGGTCTCGTGGGAGTCATAGCAATGAAATCTACATTGTGGAATCGACGATGAACGAGAACAAAACCACTGGAATTTTGTAATAAAATCAAACATCTGTTTGATTTTAAACGGAACCAAAGCAGAATAGTCAACTGTGAACCAATGTGAGTAAACTCACTAACTCTGTCTCATTTATATTTTTATATAAACGAGTTTTTAAATTTATTTATACTGTGTGATGGTTGATTGGTTGAAATGGTTGATAAGATTGGTTGAAATAGTTGATATAGATATATCGTTGACCAAATATAAGTTCTGTTTACTATGATATCTCATATTGATGTGATTAACATCTATGGATGCAGGGAAACAGGTTGGAGGGGCCCAACTGGGTTGCTCAACATTTATATATTATTGTTTTAATATACTTGCGTCATATGATGTGATATGTATTCTATGATTGATTTTATTGTCGCTGGCCCAATAAATTTTAGTATTTAAATTATATAAAATATTTTCGAATATGAGAAAAGGAGTTTAGGATTTAAAAAGAAAAATTATTTCCAAAAATAGAGATTTACTTTCAAATTGAAAGCAGAAATGCGTTTAAATGGATAAAACATGAAGTTATTTATAAATAGTTTGTAACTTAAGCGAATTATTTATCATTGGATAAATTGAAAGATAAATTCAAATTTGAATTATATGGAAAGTGAAAATCGGATTTTAAATAAATATTGGAAATGAGATTTAAACTTAGTAGATTATAAAGGAAATTAATTCCAAAATAGAAATTAGATTTCAAATAGAAACTTGTTTAAGTGAATCAAAACAAGAAGCTGTTTATAACGATGTTTATAAATTAAATAAAATATATATCATAGAATAAAGTAAAATATAAATTCAAGTTGAATTTATATAAGCAAAGTGGTAATTGGAGTTAATACCCGATATTTGAAGTGGGATTTAGAGTTTTGAGTGGGAAAATTGGTTTCGAAAGAAACGATGGGTTATATTCCAAAGATTGGAAAATAAAAATTAATTGAGATAAATCTAATGAAATTTTAAATAGGAATTCGGCAATGTCGAATTTTACAAATGATTTATGTCTCGAAAGGATATTTAAATTTTATTTAACATGAACCTATGAATTAGTTTAAATACATTAAAAGGTCAATATTCAATTAATTCTTTAGTTTGCAATAATATATCTAAAAAGGGATTTATAAAAATCAAATTGAGTTAATTTCAGAAGTTCAAGAACGTATAGCTTGGAAATACATTTAAAAGAGAACTTGAATTGTTTAAAATAAACAGAGTTTATAAAGGAACAACGGAGGCGTATGCATCGCACACGGTACTTTATTTAAACAATGATTATAGCGCTGTTGTATGATATTTGTTTTGTAATTCTAAACAGCGATTATAGTGCTGTTGTTATAATATATGTTTTTGTAAATCTAAACAGCGATTATAATGTTATTGTTATCACAAATGTTTTTAACAGCAATTTTAATGTTGCTATTATAATAAAAGCTAAACAACGATTGTAACCATGTCATTGAAAAAAATGTTTGTAAATCAAATATTTGGAAACAGCGATTATAACGCTACCATTATAATCAATATTTTTTTTGTAAAAGAAGTGTGTTCTTAGATTGAATCCAAAAGTCGCGTAAGCGATGAAGCTGTGAGCTTTGACTATTTCGAAGTTAAGAATGTTGTTCAATTAAGGTCTGAGAGGTAATTATGCCCTAACTTGATAGACTTCATGATTGATGGAGAAATGGTTAAGGTTCGATAGTGAAGATTGGTTAGCATTCTGGTTAGTTAATAATTGGTTAATGTTTTAAGTTATAATAACGATGTTTATAACATTGCGTTAATTTAAAGGAATTTGAAATGTTTTTCCCAATAAAATGAGAGATATTTTCTACGTATAGAAAATGAAATAAATTGGTCAATGAGGAATTAAGAAAGAGAATTTGGAAATATTTTATAATATTAATGCGGCATATTTTCTGAATACAGAAAATAAGAGTTCGCTAATATATATATATATATATATATATATATATATATATATATATATAGTAATGTTTTCTAAATGGGGAAAAGAGATATTTTCTCAAATAAAGAAATTACTTATTGGGAATGTTTTTCAAAGAATCGAAAGGGAAATCGAGCTTCAAAAGGATACAAAAGGTAGGGAAATAGGAATTTGAAATAATAATATAATCAGGAATTGATTTAAAGGGGCCCAGTGTTTTTTGATGCTTGATCGGTAGAATTTCCAATTGGAAATAGGACCATTGATTGTATGGATGTTTCTTTAATTGTTAAATCACCGACTATCAAAGTTTTGATTTATTTTATACCTCCATTGTCAATATGGAGAGACCGGGATCAGATTTAATATCTGAAAACCACTCCGTATTGGCATTGTAACACCCCGTGAATTCTATAACTGTGAAACTCACAAATTAAAGTATAATTAATTTCAAATCAAAGAACTAAGGGAAACGGGATACGCCATTGCGTTCGTCTCGGAAAAATACGCGAAATAGAGTCCGAGTTTTCGAAAAACGGATATCGTATGAAGAAGTTATGGACGAACGAAGTTGGGCGAAAAACCGGAGAAGGGTCAGAATGCACTGGCGCACTTGGGAAGTGCGCCAGAACAAAAATGAACTGGTGCACCTGTGAAGTGCGCCAGTACATTTTTGACCTGGCGCACCTGCCAAGTGCGCCCAGGTCAAAAATGACCTGCTAGTCAGGTCTGGTCTAGCCCTGGCTGGCCAGGTCTGTGTTTGGCCGATTTTCAGAAGCTTGCTTTGTCATTAGGGCTAGGTGGCAGGCTCTAATTGGTCTCTCTTGCGAATGAATGGCTACGATCAATCCAAGCAACATCAATGGTCCTAATCAGTTTATAACCTCTATATAAACAACCCTAGACTAACCCTAATCTATTCATTCAAAAATAAGAACAAAGCCGCCATGTTGCTGAGGAACGACTAAGAGTAGCCGCCAATTGGAGAAAGAGGATTAGGAGGCAAATTATAAGGCATAAAGCAACTCAATCGAATCAAACCGCATCTTCAAATCCCTAAAATTGAGAATTCGCCTCACCATTGTAAGTAGAGTATTACTTTGGTATGAACAAATAATTGTGTTGGTTTGTATGCTTGAATTGTGGCAATAAAGTAATTCATATTTGTGCGTTCTTATCAATTTGAAATATTATATACGTTTGGATATTCTTGAATTATGTTATTCAATTATAAAGAACTACATGCGGTAGTTCTATGCAAGTATACGTTTGGAATATTTCGCAAATTATGTAATCCATGTTGAAGCTACATGTATGTAGTTGATTTAAATTCATGCAAGTTTGGGGTTTTGCTACTATGCCATCATGATGTATATTTTTGTACATAAATCATTTTGTAATTGAAACAAGTTTGGTTGTTATAGTTCATATGAAACTAGGTTGAAATTTTGGCACCATGATTTATGTATTGAGACATGCTTTTGTACTAGAACACCTATTTGCAAACTTATGACTATGACTAGGCTATGATTGATAATTTGCATAATTGAAATTGTCAACAAGAATTATATGATGACATATGTGGTACATAGCTAGGTTAGGTTCAAAAGCCCTTTTTGCAAGTTTACATGACTAAAGTAAAAATCATGATTTCATGTTAGAAATATTTATGCCATGGTTATGTGAACAAATACTTATGCCATGCTTATGTTTGACATTATGCCATGCTTATGTTTGACATTATGCCATGCTTATGTTACAAATATTTATGCCATGCTTATGTTTGACATTATGCCTAAATAAAAATATAGGTTCATGTTGTAGTTATGACTATGTGTCAATAATGATACCCAATTTAGATTCTTATCTCACTACAAGTTTACATGGCTTGATTTATGTCACCTATGCTTTATGACCAAAGTATATGTTACCACTATGCAAGTACACCAGTTTCTATTTTGTATTTCCAACGTCATATTGCAAGTTCATGCGCTCACCTTCCCCTTTTTTGTGTATGTAATCACGCTTTAAGCCTCCCCTTTCGCATGGCTAGGTTGGGCTTTAAAAGGCTAAGCCCAACATATATATATAATAAACAGACGTGTTAAACGGGGGAAAATAACGTTGGGTTAAAAATTACTAATGAATGAAAACATAAAATAGAAGGGCCCAAATTCAAGTATGGGTTGGGCCCATGATTGGTGTAACCTTTACACCATTAACTTAATAATGGGCCGCAAATATTTACATATAAGAAAATAAAGAAGAAAGACAAAATATGTAAATGTAGAACATACGATGTGTTTAACCCGAGGTTGGATTGAGTTGTGATGTAAACCTGCCCGGAACCGCCCGGCTGTCCAGTAGTCACAACAATACCTATCCAATGTGGGAGGTTAAACATGGAGCCCAATAAGGACCCGAGGTTAGACTGAGTTGTGGCGTAAGACTGCCCGGAACCAACCGGCAACAGGCAGCCACAACAATACCTGTCTAATGTGAGAGGTCAGGGCCTTAATAAGACAATTAAGGCTGAGTCAGGATTGTTAGGATTAAGTGAACTAAAGACTTAATCAAAATGGAACATGCTAAACTAAACGGACTGGTGGGGGTTAGGTTAGAAAACACTTAACCAACTTAGCATGTTGGCTAGAGATAGAAAACCTAGTAACGGGGGACCCTTTTCAGCAGTAACCCTAGAAGGTGTATCAGGATACCCTGAAACTAGGCAGGGTGGGGCACGATTACTGGGCTGATTGTAAGAGGTCAAATCGACGGCGGTGGTGTAGCAGTGTAGGTTCTAACGGGGTGCGGGCGTGCACACACTCCGGCGCAGAAAAATAAGGCACTGGACACCAGTAGCATACCTGTGCACTCTAGGATTGTGTCGGGCCGCCACCATGGGACTTGATACACCCCATGGTGGGACCAGCATAGGTAACTACAACATCGGGGGCCGTAAGACACATGTAACTATGCGAGTAGGAGCCGATCATCATAGAATGGATCACATCACCCTGATTATGGGGTGCCAGTTGGAAACTAGTTTATATGGGTTCAGAGATTAACATGGGGTACGATAGCGTATTCGACCCTAGACCACTTAACCAAGTTATAGTGCTTTCCCACTTCTTGTTTATACTTATCATACCCAGTTCTTTATTCATAGACAAAATAGTACTAGACTTACTCAGGCTTTATGTCTGACTCTACTTTTCTTTCGTCTTCTTTTCTTCCGTTCCCCCCCCCCCCCAGGTCCACAGGGAGGAAACACAGCAGCTTGACCAACCTTAACATCCAGCTTAAAGAAGAGAAATGTATTGCTTGGACTTTCCTGTTTTGAACTATGGCTTTGGACGATCCACTATGGGGACTTTTGCAGTTTATCTATGCTTTATTTATGCTTCTTTAAATAATGTACTCAAGACAGATTATGAAAGTGTTATGTTATGTTTTTGGAAAAAGATGTAAGACAATCATGGTGATGTTTTGTAACACGTATTTGCTTTTATGAAATAAAAGCTATTGTTTTTCCGCTGTTTACAAATATGTGTTCTTATATCTGTCTTGTATATCTGTGACTTATACTTATAAACCTCCACCAAAATTAGGGCATTCCCTTTGAGAGTGACCCTAACGGAGGTGGGGTGTTTCAGGCATAAGCATTACGAATCAACTTATGTTGAACAGATTATGAAGACGGAGAAAAACACAAGGGCTGTTCTGTTAATTCAAACCTCAAGCCTCACAATCGGGGATGACAAAAATCAGGCAGGTAGCATGGCTATGTGGGTCGCACCCATTAGGATGTATAATCACCTATCTAGAGAAATTCAATTTGCTTCTTTAATCTATCGATGCTGTCCGTCTCAGGAAACGGTTGCTGATCCCAACCATTAGTGATATACATTCGATACACTCAAGCTAATTGAGTGGTCAGTCATGTGTGGGCCGGGTTGCAAGACATTCTTGTTAAACCGAGTGTATTCGTCTCTAAAGATACACTATCGGAAGGTGGTCCCATACTTTGTCATGTTGGAAATCCAATCTCCAATAAGCGCCCTACAGTTTTTGATTTAATATTATATATGGAGCGTGAGATGCAAGTGTTCTAGATTCTATTTATTTGATTTAGACACTATTATAATATCATCGGATTTTGATATCAAAATGGTTTGGGTTATCGTAAGGTAAAAACCATCCGTGTTTATGTGTGGATCAGTCTTACGATTATCTTTTCTTTCAAAAGGATTTTTAAAAGTTAAACAAATGGTTGGAGTTTACTCACACCAGTCCCATGACTGACCCAGAGTTTATTTTGTTTTGTTTTCCCTAAACTCTGGGGTGCCCAAATTTTGTATGGGCAGTCAAGTAGTCGGGATTTTTCAGATTCACTTGGAGGAGCTCGAAGCAGGAGGCTTCACCAATTAGCTAAAGACTATTATATTTTCCGCTGTGTACTATGTTGTATCTGGAAACAGGAGTTTATAACTGTTCTAGAAATAGCTGTTGTGCTCTAATGATGGTATGTATATAAAGTTACTGATTTTTATTTGAAAGTTTATGTTATCTAAATATATTTTATTCAATCCGCTGTGAGTTTGTGATCTTCGTTCTCTTCTATTCTAATATTTCTTTCTTTGTATTTCGCATCCTCTAACTTGTTTCTAATAATGATTCGTATTCTGTGCAATTTGGGTTGGACGTGTGTTGTTATTAGTCGACTCAAAGTGTACCGAAATTCGGGTCGTTACATTTGGTATCAGAGCTGAAGGTTGAGTGATAACCTTGGTTCTGTGGCGTAACTCAATAGATATGGGGTTAGTGATACCCTAGATTGAGTTTGAGTGTATAGATATGAGCGCGTATTTTTAGATTTGATATAAAAATTGTTTTATATTGTGTTGACTGGTTTGTTGAGTGGTTTATGAATTCTGGTCGATACAGGATGTACAACTGCATCGATAGGTGTTTCTAAACTCTCGAACAAAACAATTCGATACAGTATTGTTTTAAAATGGGTAAGTGAAGTAATTTGCCCAAAAACTATTTTTGATATTGAAGGAATAATTTCTGGATTATTATATACGAATGTGTTGATTGTTATTACAATCAAATGGAATTATAAAAAAATTGAAATGGTTATATATAACCAAAGATAACTTGTATAGGGAAAATAAACATAAATAAGATGAATTGAATTCAAACCAAAATTTGGAATTCTAATTCCCGGTTGTTTAGAAATATTTACTGAAGTATTTTTAAAGTAATCTAACATTACTTTGAAGAATTTTTGGATTAAGAATGATTTTAAAAGTGATTAAGCATTGAAATCACTTCAGTGGCAAGGAAATAATTCAGATGATGAGTCGCGACATCATCAGTATTCATTTTCTAGTTTCTGAGTGATGGATTGCTACCATAGCAATTTGAAAAGAAAAAAATTATTTGAAAATGACAAGATGATTTAGAAATTAAAATATTTTGAATTGATTTGATTATAAATATATGTGTATAAATATATGTGATTTCAAACTAATTTGAAATAAAACCCGGGAATTTGAATCCTGAAATTAAAGTTTAACTTGTGTAAGTTAAATAAATCGAAATGGTAAAAGAGAATAAAATGAATTGAAATTTAATTTAAGTTTAAAAAAAATCGGACTGGATCAGAAATAATTCCGAATGAAAGAGAAAATGTTGAGATTTGAATTATTAAAGTGAATTCGACCTATGTATAAACAAATTGAATATATATTGGATGTTGTGTTTGGAATTAAAGTGTGATGGAACTGAACTCAAGCATAATAAGAGGGTTGATTTTTTTTGAAAATAGAACTCAGTTGGATTAGTGAATATAAGTGAACTATTCTAAAAACTGGAAGTTGGATTGATTTGAAACCAATTGGAAATGGATATATGTATGCTGAGCAGATATTGGATGGAAGAAAATGCAAGAGATGGAATTATGCCCGACAAAAGGTACATGTTTACAATATTACTTGGGTTTGATGGGTTTATGAGCCTATGGGGCTAGCCGCTTGGCTTTTTGATTTTCTTTTGGATTGGAGAAGGCCTAAAAAGGCGAGTTGTGGTTGTACCGATTGAGCCGTGCAGAGGAGATACTGCTGAAATTTTTCAGAATTTAAAGTATTAGAATATTTTCAGAATTTTGAAAATTTTCGTTAGTAATAATAAATTAATATTTTAATTGAAATAAATTGGTCCAGTTAAACTGAAGTTAAGAAGTGAACAAAAAGGATTTTTGGACCTAGTTAATATGGTATGTAGCATCTTTTCCTACCTTAGCAATTTCGAGGACGAAATTATTTTAAGGGGGAAGGAATGTAACGACCCGGATTTTCAGCCGTTGAATTCTGAATATTTAAATTGGTTTAAATATTTTATTTGAATTATATATAGGAATTTATAACAAATTTATTAATAAAACGATATTTAAACGTATAATTTATAATATATTTAAAACGAGTTTAAAATGGCGCGATAGTTTGAATATTCGATTTCAAATTTCAAATGAATGTACGGGATTCAAAATAAATCGGATTTTAGCGAAACAAGAAATATTTGAATCTGTTTGAAAATATCTTTCCAACGAATGTGAAAAATCCAGATTTCATAGCGGGAATAAAATGTTATGTTCAAATCAAATTTAGAAAGAGTCGTTATAGAATCATATATATGCCATAATAGTTATTTAAATATATTTTAATAACGTTCTTGAATTTGGACAAGATTCTTTTGAGGCGTAGTTATAATTTAATTTTTAGAATTTTATTGTAATTTTTAATTAATTAAATACGCAACTTTTTATTTGGAGTATTTTGCACCTTATACAAATATTTTGGGGTTTCATAATATAAGTTAAACTACTGATATTATTATATTTATGGGATCGTAACACATTGCTCAACACAATGATATTTTTACTTCTGTCGTTCGCACAAAATATGAGTATAATAATAATTATTTAAAAACTAATGAGGCCTTTTCCACTTTCTACCGTATATTTTCTTTCCTTAGGTTCAAAATTTCTCTTTACTTTACTTGCACTCCAAACTATCCAGCTGTGCCAAACACGTTTCGAAAATCACACCTAACCTACAGTACTTATACCCTAACTACCATGCTTTCCACGACAGTCCAAACAGCGTGCCATCAACGCTAATTACTCCGTGCGTCTCAAGCTACTTTTAACTCCGTGCCCCTCACGCTATTAGATGCCGTGCTTTCCAAAACTCTTACTTCTTTAAATACTGTTCAAGTTTTTCTCAATTCTGGTTCTGAGATCCAAAACGAAAGCGCTTTCCTCAATAACCAAATAACGCCTTATAAAACCAATACAAAAATCAAATGAAATAAAATTATCAAAGGAAATTGTTTTCTGCAACAACCAATTGGCGAGGTTCGAAGCTTTTACCGGCCGTTAGGGTTGTCGATGGCCGAGACATCTGAAGGTCGTGGCAAGGGGAGGAGCTGGCGCAGTGACTGGCAGTGGTGTAACAGACCATGGAGATCTGCGATGGTCAGGAAGTCATCTCGAACGAATTCCGTTCATGGGCTATTTCTGATCGATGAGAGGCAAGTGAGGGACTGAGACTATTGGCGTCGGAACTACTTGGAGGCGAGGTAGGTCCGGCCAGTGCTCCAGCGATTGCTAGGTGAGGCGACGGTGGACTAGGTTCATGGAATGGCGAGCCAAAGAGGGAGTGAAAGTAGAAGAATGATACGACCATGGGTTGAGTTGCTGTTGTGAGTTCCAAAAGATAACAGGGAGGAAGAGAGAGGAATTAGCGTTGGCAAAGTATTGGGTTACTGTAATCATTCGTATGTAAATTAAGGAAGGAGAAAATGGTGCTGAGGGATTGAATACGAAGAGTTTGGTGAGGGATGTTCGTTGAACAGCGAAGTGGAGTGGGAGTTGCGAGGTGAGGAAAGACCAAGGTTTGGGGATATTGTGTTGACAGCAATTGAAAGTGAGGGGCGATGGATTAAAAAGGGAGATTAGTTAAAATGGTTGAGGTTTTATGGGCTGATGACTGTGCGTTAGCAGTAAAAAGGGAAGGACAGTGTGGTGTTCGAACTGAACTAAAGTGGGGATTTATGTTTGGTACGGAAGCAGGAGTTCATGCGCGAGGGAGGGGTATAAATCATGTTTAATCCCGTGACACAGCAGTTTCAAATGAGGTTGTGAACCAACGTTTTTCAGAAGTGTTTTGGGGGTGAACGGTAGGTTGTTGAAGACTGTATTTGATTGATGGTTTGGCTTGGTTTGCCATAGTAAGTATTAGGCGATGAAATAAAAGGTTAACAAACATTTGTTATGGAAGGATGCTTTCAAAATGACAAATGGTGAGGACATGATTAAGTTTTAGTCGGGGATTGAAGATTGAAGTGTAGATCTGATGCTTATATTGGCTAGGTGAGTAATCGGGTTAAGGACTGTTAAATAAGTCTAGTTATAGTGTTTAAATCTAAGGAGGTAATTAAGTATAAGAGGGTTGAAGGTAATTAAGGATAAAAATTATATGATAGTTAATTAATTATTATTTTCAAAAGATTAAACCTTACAGTGCTGATAATTATTTCATCTGTTAACAGAACTTAACAAAACAGGTCTCGTAGGAGTCATAGCAATGAAATCTACATTATGGAATTGACGATAAATGAGAACAAAACCACTGGAATTTTGTAATAAAATCAAACGTCTGTTTGATTTTAAATGAAACCAAAGCAGAATAGTCAACTACGAACCAATGTGAGTAAACTCACTAACTCTATCTCGTTTATATTTTTAAATAAACGTGTTTTTAAATTTATTTATACTGTGTGATGGTTGATTGGTTGAAATGGTTGATAAGATTAGTTGAAATAGTTGATATAGATATATCGTTGATCGATTATAAGTTCTATTTACTATGATATCTCATATTGATGTGATTAACATCTGTGGATGCAGGGAAATAGGTTGGAGGGGCCCAACTAGGTTCCTCAACATTTATTTATTATTGTTTTCATGTATTTGCGTCATATGATTTTCTTGTCACTGGCCCTATAAATTTTAGTATTTAAACATATAAAACATTTTCGAATTTGAGAAAAGGAGTTTGGGATTTAAAAAGAAAATTTATTTCCAAAAATAGAATTTTACTTTCAAATTGAAAGTAGAAATGCGTTTAAATGGATAAAACATGAAGTTGTTTATAAATGAGTTTGTAACTTAGGCGAATTATTTATCATTGGATAAATTGAAAGATAAATTCAAATTTGAATTATATGGAAAGTGAAAATCGGTTTTTAAATGAATATTGGAAATGAGATTTAAACTTAGTAGATTATAAAGGAAATTAATTCCAAAATAGAAATTAGATTTCAAATAGAAACTTGTTTAAGTGAATCAAAACAAGAAGTTGTTTATAACGATGTTTATAAATTAAATAAAGTATATATCATAGAATAAAGTAAAATATAAATTCAAGTTGAATTTAAATAAGCAAAGTGGTAATTGGTGTTGATACCCGATATTTGAAGTGGGATTTGAATACAATAGTGATAAAAATAGTTTTGAGTGGGAAAATTGGTTTCAAAAGAAACGATGGGTTATATTCCAAAGATTGGAAAATAAAAATTAATTGAGATAAATCTGATGAAATTTTAAATAGGAATTCAGCAATGTCGAATTTTACAAATGATTTATGTCTCGGAAGGATATTTAAATTTTATTTAACATGAACCTATTAATTAGTTTAAATACATTAAAAGGTCAATACTCAATTAATTCTTTAGTTTGCAATAATATATCTAAAAAGGGATTTATAAAAATCAAATTGAGTTAATTTCAGAAGTTAAAGAACGTATATCTTGGAAATACATTTAAAAGAGAACTTGAATTATTTAAAATAAACAGAGTTTATAAATGAACAACGGAGGCGTATGTGTCGCACACGGTACTTTATTTAAACAACGATTATAGCGCTGTTGTTATGATATTTGTTTTGTAAATCTACACAGCGATTATAGCGCTGTTGTTATCATATATGTTTTTGTAAATCTAAACAGCGATTATAATGCTACTGTTATCACAAATGTTTTTAACAGCGATTTTAATGTTGCTATTATAATAAAAGCTAAACAGCGATTGTAACGCTTTCATTGAAAAAAAATGTTTATAAATCAAATATTTGGAAACAACGATTATAGCGCTACCGTTATAATCAATATTTTTCTGTAAAAGTAGTGTGTTCTTAGATTGAATCCAAAAGTCGCGTAAGCGATGAAGCTGTGAGCTTTGACTATTTCGAAGTTAAGAATGTTGTTCAATTAAGGGCTGAGAGGTAATTATACCCCAACTTGATTGACTTCATGATTGATGGAGAAATGGTTAAGGTTCGATAGTGAAGATTGGTTAGCATTCTGATTAGTTAATAATTGGTTAATGTTTTAAGTTATAATAACGGTGTTTATAACATTGCGTTAATTTAAAGCAATTTGAAATGTTTTTCCCAATAAAATGAGAGATATTTTCTATGTATAGAAAATGAAATAAATTGGTCAATGAGAAATTAAGAAAGAGAATTTGGAAATATTTTCCAATATTAATGCGGCATATTTTCTGAATATAGAAAATAAGGGTTCGCTAATATATATATAGAAATGTTTTCTAAATGGGGAAAAGAGATATTTTCTCGAATAAAGAAATTACTTATTGGAAATGTTTTTCAAAGAATTGAAAGGGAAATCTAGCTTCAAAAGGATACGAAAGATAGGGAAACAGGAATTTGAAATAAAAATATAATCAGGAATTGATTTAAAGGGGCCCGGTGTTGTTTGATGCTTGATCGGTAGAATTTCCAATTGGAAATAGGACCATTGATTGTATGGATGTTTCTTTGATAGTTAAATCACCGACTATCAAAGTTTTGATTTATTTTATACCTCCGTTGTCAATATTGAGAGGCCGGGATCAGATTTAATATCTGAAAACCACTCCGTATTGGCATAATCGTTACGAATTAACTTATGTTGAAGAGATTATGAAGACGGAAAAAAACACAAGGGCTGTTCTGTTAATTCAAACCTCAAGCCTCACAAACGGGGATTGAAAAAAATCGGGCAGGCAACATGGCTATGTGGGTCGCACCCATTAGGATGTATAATCACCTATCTAGAGAAATTCAATTTGCTTCTTTAATCTATCGATGTTGTCCCTTTCAGGAAACGGTTGTTGATCCCAACCGTTGGTGATATACATTCGATACACTCATGCGAAATGAGTGGTCGGTCATGTGTGGGCTGGGTTGCAAGACGTTCTTGTTGAAACCAGTGTATTCGTCTCTAGAGATACAATATCGGAAGGTGGTCCCATACCTTGTCATGTTGGAAATCCAATCTCCAATAAGCACCCTGCGGTATTTGATTTAATATTATGTATGGAGCGTGAGATGCAATCGTTCCACTAGATTCTATTTATTTGATTCAGACACTATTATAATATCATCATATTTTGATATCAAAATGGTTTGGGTTATCGTAAGGTAAAAACCATCTGTGTTTATGTGTGGATCGGTCTTACGATTATCTTTTCTTTCAAAAGATTTTTAAAAGTTGAACAAATGGTTGGAGTTTACTCACACCAGTCCCATGACTGACCCAAAGTTTATTTTGTTTTGTTTTCCCTAAACTCTTGGGTGCCAAAATTTTGTACGGGCAGTCAAGTAGTCGGGATTTTTCAGATTCACTTGGAGGAGCTCGAAGCAGGAGGCTTCACCAATTAGCTAAAGACTATTATATTTTCCACTATGTACTATGTTGTATCTGGAAACAGGAGTTTATAACTGTTCCAGAAATAGCTATTGTGCTCTAATGATGGTATGTATATAAAATTACTGGTTTTTATTTCAAAGTTTATGTTATCTAAATATATTTTATTTGTTCCACTATGAGTTTGTGATCTTCTTTTTCTTCTATTCTAATATTTCTTTCTTTCTATTTCGCATCCTCTAACTTCTTTCTAATAATGATTCGTATTCTGTGCAATTTGGGTTGGACGTGTGGTGTTATTAGTCGACTCAAAGTGTACCAAAATTCGGGTCGTTACATTAGTCCTTCCCAACTGATTAAATTTGAAATGAAAATATCTTGAGAATTCAGTTTCACAATATGACTATAAGATATTTGACGATATTTTGGTTAAGGACTACGGAGTTAAAGATGTTAATAAAAATATATCTAAATGGTTTCTCTAAAGTGTGAAGGAAATATGTTTTATAACCTTGAAATTGGAATAATTAACGAGGATAGCCAAAATTAAATAATATAAGAAATTAAAATATCGAATTATCGACAATATCGGACAGATGATAAGTTCTAAAGTATATTGCGGTTACAAAAAGGAACTGTTTAAGTAAGCATGAGTACCTTGTGAATTAAGTTTCACAATTTGATTAAAGGATATTTGGCAAGCGGGAATAGCAAGAAGAAATTACCTAAACTGAAACAATTAGACAAGCTGAGTTCGGAGATGATCAATTTTTTCTTGTAACGAATAATAGTAAATTTTGGAAACTGAAAAGGAATAAGCTTCATAATCATTGTATTTGCAGGATAAGATCTAAGAGAATAAATTTATAACTCTGAATTTTCTTGAAGGAGGTAAATGGTTGAGTATAAGTAATTGGCCCAGTAAACGATGAATCGAATATACTGGGTGTTTGGAAGATATCGTTGGAGGACATGTAAATATGGTTATCCATAAATATGCATGTTAGAATATTCTACCTGGTATATCCATTATGAGGACAGGGAGCTTTGGTATAAAGAATTTTAATCTTGTGTCTGAAAATCTACAAGATGTAAAATGATTAATTATGATTAAGGCTGTCAATGGATCGAGTCGGGTCAAGTTGGTTTCGGATCAATTTTTTAATGGGTCGAGTCAAGTTGGGTTCGGATCAATTTTTTAATGGGTCGGGTCAACCGATTTAATAAATGGGTCATATTGTTCCAACCCGTACCCAACCCATTTATAAACAGGTCGGGTCGACCCAATTTGACCTGTTTAATTTCGTAGAAATCCTTTTATCACCTACATTTTGCAAAATAAAAGCATACTGAAATGGAATAATACATTGCATAAAAACAAAACACTTAAAAAGGCAACATACATGGTTTTACACTTAAAAATACCTCTCTGCTGGGCGTATGAATCTCATAAAAATGGTTTTATACGGCTTGGGTTTGCTATGTTTTATATTAAACGGGTTATGATGGGTCAGAAATGGGTTCACGGGTCAACCCGTAACCCACCCGTTCATTAAACGGGTCAGAGCGGGTTGACCCAAAATTGACCCGTTTATAAATGAGTCGGGTCGGGTTTTTTTTGTGCGGGTTACGAGTCGTGTTTCGGGTCGTGTACGAAATTGACAGCCCTAATTGTGATTCCCTTTCCTTTTCGAGGACGAAAAGTTTTAAGGGCGGGAGGGTGGGGGGGAGGGGGGTGAATGTAACGAGCCAAAATTTTTAACCAATTTAAAATTGGAATTTCTATTACTAAATTTGAATTTAAATTTGAATTTGACATACATATATATGGTTTAGAATATTTAATAATTTTGATAAGTTATATGATAGATTTTACTTGAATTATTAATGAGGATGATTATTAATAATTTTGGATTTATTGATACTATTTGTCATTTGATTGGATTTGTCAAACCATAACAAGAATTAGTAGTATTAGAACTAAGCGTTGTCCTCAGTTTTCATAGCATTTTAAAGGAAATGCTACTAAAAGATCACTTTCCCTCCTTAAGACAAGTGTAAGGACACTTGTATTTTTGCATGCCTCCTTTCATGCATGTTTTACACTTGCCCCCTTATGTGTCATTCCCTCGTTAACCCTCCATTCCTATATAAGGAGGCATTTTCTCCGTTTTTTAACCATTCCACTCCATTTTCTCCTTTTCGTCTTCTTCTTAAAGCTTATGGCCATTGTTTCCATGGTATAAGTCTTCTTCTTTTCCACCACCACCTTACCGAAGTTCGTCATCCTCCTCCTCATCCTTTTATAATATATAGAGAGAGAAAGATTAGTGTATATTATATAATATATATTTTGGTGAAGTAGATGATGCGCTGAAATACTGTCTGATGGTTCGCTCAACTAGGCTCGCCTACCATGAAGATTTGGAAAGCTGTTAGGTAAGAACTCTATAACCACAATTTATATATTTAATTAGTGGTTAGATTAATTTAAATATAGTGATGAATTATTAGGGGTTAATCATAATTGATGTGTGTTGTGATGGATGATGGATGCATAGTTTAGATCGCACACACTATTAAGCGTTATTGTTATAACGCTTGTGCACAATTATGATTTTTTTAATTATGTTGATGCCGGTTGCTATGGATGTTTATAGTAGTTGTTGATGTTGTTGCGCACACACTATGACACAACAATTATGGTATCACATTGGTGATCGACAAATCTCCTTCGTAATTAGAAGCAATATTATTATTGAAATTGAAGGTTAATAATTAGAAAAGACACATATGTATAAATTCGTGTACATTGATAAAGTTTCTTGAAATGAATAAATAAATACCGGAACATTCTAGGATGACAGAGAGGATAGTGTCTAGGCTTGGGTTTGGAAATAAAGTTTCCTGCTTTCCCTGGCTATACCTAATTGATCCGACTAATGGGATGGTTAATTTGAAGTTATTTGAATTTAGAAATGAATTGGAATTTGATTTATTAAGTAAAAAAAATAAAAGTTGAATTTTGAACCCAAAATAATTTGGAAAGTCAATGTAAATTACTTTAAATGATTTTAAAACGTTTATATAAGTATGTAATGGTTTTCTAAGGTATTTTGAAGTATTGAAGAATAATTTCTATTTCGGTCAAAATAGAGCTTGTTGCACGATGGCACATTCGCGTGTTTTAGTTACAAACTGTAAATGCTATATCTTTTGCAATTCAAATCAAATTTCCATGAAATGAAAACGTTTGATTTTCATTAACAAGAACTTTCAAATGAGTGAAAGCAGATTTTAAATTCGAGTAATAATTTTCAAGTTATGTTTGAAACCATTTTAGAAAAGGTCATTGTAAGAACAATTATTGACCATAACTATAAACAACTATTTTTAAATGTTTAAAAATATGGAAAAAAAATTGTAAAATCATTAAAAAATATGAAAAGTTGTTTTGAATTGTAAAGATTAAGTTTTAGCTAAGATAAACTATATTTTGATCAAAATCATTAAGATAACTGTTTTATAACGCTTTTGCAATGCTTTTGAAATGATATTTTAATGCTTCCTTTGAAAACAATCTATTTTGAATTTTTAACCCGTAAACTATTTTCAGAACTATAAGTAATGATTTTTTGAATGTTTTCAAAGGTTTGAAGTATTAGAAATATTTTATATGGAATTTAAATTGATATTAACACGGTTTTCGATTTTAAATAATTGGATATGTTTGGATACAATTCTTCGGATGTTCGATAATAATTCGGTTGATGATGACTCTTACTATTTGAGGAATTTAAAAGGTTGTTCATTGTTATTCCTCTTATAGTGCGAGTTGGATACGGAGATTAATATTGAGGATAAGTTGATGGTATTTCTATCCAGATCTAATGTCAAAGAGTTAGATAAATCTTTTAATTAAGATACGGGTTTCCCAATCGAATTAAGATAAGTTGGATAGAAATAATCTTTGGATATTTGATATGAAATTCAGTGGTATAAACATATACTATTTATGGAATTTAGAAGATATTATTCTATCGTTATTCCACTTATAGTATTCGTTGATTATGAGAATTGATAACGAATATAAGTAGATACATTTTTTGTGTAACTTATGTTCAATATCGATTGATTTAGGTTTTGTTATGAATCATATCTTCAACAATATCATTCTTGAAACCCAATGAGATTGAGTTGTGGAAATTCGTATCATAAATTGGGATTTAGTCAAATCTTTTATTTGAGAAAATTAAATAAGAAATTGGGAAACAAGTATAATCTTTTAGTTAAGATTAAAGAATTGAATGTTGGAAAATCGATTTAATTGGAAACTGTGGTTGAAATATGGATTAAAGGATTTTCAAAGGAAAATGGGTTTTGACAAAGAGTTATTAAACGAAAAATTAATTAAGGCTTTGGGGGAAGATTATCTTTAATTTAAGGGATGTGTTTTAAAGAAGAAGGGTTAAAATATGGATTTTGTTAAAGATAATTTGAGAATGGGTTTAAAGAAATTTAATTTAATAAAATCTAAGATGGGAAGGAGACTTGATTGAAAGCCTGTGTGTTTCATAATTGTATTTTTAAAATTGCGCTTATTATTTGGAAAGACCGGGATCAGATGTATGTCCGAAAACCATTCCAAGTAATAATACGACGTTGTAGAGAAATTGAAGATATTGAAGACAATATTGAAGACCAGGACCCTTCATATCGTAAGGATGACTTGCTGAATGTCTCGAATGGGTAGCTCCCATTTGCAGATGGATTTTACATCAGCTAAGTGGCAAGAAGCCCGAATGTATGTGAATTAATTCTGAATTGAGGTTTTGTTCAGACCCAGAACGGACTTGTATGGATTATGTGTCTGACATTGTAATTGATTGCGTAGCACATATCTTTATTAAATATATATATGCTGGGTGGTAGAGAATTTATTCTCTTGCTTAACACCCTTCTCTAAGACGTATGAGCTTAGAGGTTATATATTGATAGAAATCAGTGATACGTTGTGAATGGACAATATGGCATACTTAATTTATGTGATGAGCTATGGATGATCAAAGCATGACTTATTTAAGTGTAGATTGTGTATATTGTGACCTCGGCAAGCCTCACACCCCGGTAAATGGCCAAAACAGGAAGAAATGCAGCAGGGTTATGGGGGTGTTGTCTCCTACTAGATAAAAGATGTACTATGGTATGGATCCCAGGTGTTAACCTATGTGGTAAAAGCATCTACTTTTGTGGTTGCTGTTGGCGTGCGCTCGAAAAGGTTGGTAATGACAGGGAGTTGACATACTCAAGCATACTCTAAGTTACCCAGTTAAGGGGTAACCCGGCCTTGTGTTGGCATGAGGAGCATCACTGTTGATCCTCGGACATCCCTCTTGAAGTGTTCAAAATTCAGTTCGGAAGGAAGTTCCTTTTCCTGGTCATTGTTGGTAACCCAATCTCCACTACGAAATCGTACGATTTTGATTGTATACCATATGTCAGTATAGTATATGGTGCCTATGCTGGCTAGGATTGATACATTTACTTTCGAAATTATTTTCGCACTATACTATTGTACTGAAAGAGGATTTTCACGTATCAAGCATTTTTGACTGCATAAGGAGAAACCTCGCCCATGCGTGCATTTGCATTGTGTGTGTGCCGCGAGACCTTATGTTTGTTTCATTTTTCAAAAAGTCATTGCGAATTTCTATGCAGTGGTATTCACATGGAGTAGACCGTTCCTCATTAGCGGCATGGTCCGGTGAATTACCTAACTTTAAAATAAACCGTAAAAACAAATGTTTTGAGTTCTCACACCAGTCCCATGACTGACATGGAGTTTATTGTTCCCACACCTAAACTTTGGGTGCCCATAATTTTTGCACAGGTAACCTAGTAGTTTGGTTCGCATATTCAGTCTTAGAGTTGGTTAGAGCAGGATGTTGGTTTAGCTACAGCTATTATATCCTAGAGCATGCATATTCTTCCGCTGAGTTTAGTATCTTTCCCGCTGTGTAGTCGATGTACTCTGATATTTCTCTGGTAACTCTGATGTAATATTATTGTAATCATAATGGAAAAGTTCTTTTTATTTTGTGCAAATGTATAAGTACCCCTAACAACCCGTCTTTATGAATGGTTTATGTTGGTTTAATTACCGGCGAAAACCGAGCAAAAAGCCTGGTCGTTACATTGCTAGATTGTTTGTTGCCTTTTAAGTGTATTGCATTACATTTGTAATTTGTTTGGTCCATTTGACGATATTCTAATGCAAATTTGTATTAATTATTGTATCATGTATGTTGCCTTTTTAAGTATTGTGTTGCTCTATTTCAGCATGCTTTTATTTTGCAAGATGTAGGTGAAAAAAGGTTTATGTAAATAAACAGGTCAAAATGGGTTAAACGGGTTAACCCGACCCGACTAAGTAAATGGGTTACGCGGGTCGGGTCGGATCAAACCGTTAAACGGGTTGGGTTCGGGTTGGCATAATTTGACCCTTTATTGAATGTGTTGACCTGACCCATTTAAAAATTGACCCAAACCCGACTTGACTCGACCCAAACCCGACCCGACACGACCCATTGACAGCCCTTCTTGTGGTAGTAACCGGAAATATATTAGCACCTTCATACTACACTGTATAATCTAAAATGTCTTCTTATGGTTGACTATATATATATATATATATATATATATATATATATATATATATTTCTACTTGTTTTAAGATCTACACATGCCATTACTTTTTGTTTCACTTTTAATTATGCATCAGGAAAGGCTATGTTATAAATTGTTAAATCTCATCAACGCAATTTTATGGCTAGAATTACAAGTTAGCAAATATATTTGTTATATTTGCTAGTTTTCAAATTAAAAAATAAATAAATTGAAACCATTACTATCTGCTTAGGATTCAATCGTAGTTGTGGGCGTGCCACAAAACCAATGGATCGCGTCTGACGCCCCAATGTGGTTTAGGCGCGCCCAACACCGTTTTGGTTAACATGAGAATTTGGTCTGTTAAGTTTTTGAACGTGGGATAAAAAGCTTCCCAGGCAATGCAGTCCCACACGAACGCACGCAGAAGCCCAAGTGCTCATCTTTGACACTTAATATATATATATATATATATATATGTATGTATGTATATATATATATGTATGTACATACATATATATACATATATATGAGTATCAAGCCTTCATGTTTATTCAAGCTTATTTGGTTTTATTCAATTGTGTCTATAGTTTGCATACTCATACATATACCAAGCTACTTATAATATTTTGACAATGTTGTCGTTCACATAAGAAACATGAATTAAAATTAAACGCCTAAATTAATTCAAAACAAATAAATTTATAAATAAATATCCATTCAATACCACACTCAAATACCTTGTTCATAGTTAAAAAACGTATTCCCCCTTCACTAACGTACCACACTCAAATACCCCATTACCATTCGTCAAAAACGCACCTTTAGGGTGTGTTTGAGGGCAAAGTAAGTGGGGTATTATAGCGGAGTATTTTAGTGGGATATTTTAGTTAGTGGAGAATGTGTTTATGGGTTTAAGTGGATCATTTAAGCAGACCATTTTATTTATGTTTTGGATTTAATTAATTTAAGTTTAAAACAGAACATTACCAAAGCAAAATAATACAGTAAACAAAACAACACAATCCATTAACTAATAACAATACAGAAAGTGATAAAATAAAGAAATACAACATAGTAAACATCTATTAGTGCAATATTGCTGCAACAAGCTAGTCTCTTATTCTATCTCGACGTATTGTTTTACAACCCGCTATTTTTAACGATTTAAATTCCGATTTAAATCAAATATTTATTTTGAAAATATTCTATGGTTTTTCGTAATAGAAATTTGAAATTCGGAATACGTTCAGTGAGACGTAGAAACTGTGAAAATTTCATTGGAAAATTTGAATGTTTATCAATCGAATAATTTTCAGTCCAAACCTGTGCATAACAGTTCAAATATTAGCGATTGTAAAATCTTTTCGAAATCAGTCCGGACAAACATGAAAAATATTCTATTCGTTATCATGAATCCAATGAAAAAAAATCCATTTCACAAAAATTGGAAATTTCAAGCTTCATAAAAATATTTTTCGGTGCAAAATTTGCATCGATAAAAAGCTTTTCAAAACCAAAATGTCATAACATGAAAAAGTTTTGCTTCCTCGTTCTATTATTTAATATGCAAATTGTTTCGCCAAAATTGGACGTCTTGACCTCCATTAAATTGTTTTCCGGTGTCATTTTTTCATTTAAAGGGGTCCATAACACGTTTTTTGACAGAGCATTGTGACACTACAAACTGTATACCATTGCGTCCATCTCGTCGCGCTGATTACCATAGTATGTTCATTTTTTAGTTTTGGTGCTCGGTTCGCAAAGAAATTGTGAAAGGCTTTCCCTGTTCATTTTTAAATATACCTATTTGAGTTCGACGTGTCCCTGTTCGAGTTCAACACATTTTTCTAGTCATTTTGGATCCGCAAACCTAGTATGTAACGTTTGCATGACACTGAAAAAGAGAAAATGCGAATAGCCACTTATTTTTATTATATATTAAACCATTCACAATATAATACGTGTGTTATGTCCTTCCTATGCACGTTATATATACACCAATGTCCCAAGATTTGCCTCACCTTTCCACCTTTCTAATTGCAAGCATATTTTCTTTAAATGTAAAAAACGTTTCTCTTGGAATCTGAAGACATGTGTGGAGGCTTTAGAGTACTAAAGTCCTCCTAATGTTCTCTCTGTTTTCCCTATTCATGTGAGCAAATCACCTGAACCCATGTCCCATGATTGCAATTTTAGAGATTCAATTACAAAAGAAGGAAATCAGAGGTCCCTGATTGGATAGGTCCGGGGACACACCCTGATTTCGGTTTAGGTGATCACACCCCTATTCATCTTTATGTCCGTTCAGAATTCATATATATATATATGTATATATATATATATGTGTATATATATATATATGTGTATATATATATATATGTGTATATATATATATATGTGTATATATATATATATGTGTATATATATATATATGTGTATATATATATATATGTATATATATATATATATGTATATATGTGTATATATATATATATGTATATATATATATGAAAATGAAAGGGCAACAACTTTCCTTTTACGTTACGCCTCTTCTTTTGCTCGCACTATTTATATACTGCGCACTATTTTCTGTTTTCTCCCAAAAACCTGTAGCTGACAAAAGAAAATGACGATGCCCTACCCCTCCAACCTACGTAGAACCGCCCCACTTCTTTCGCTGTCGCCTCTACCTATGATTGTTATAACTCCAGGCCACTCCCCTACACCTGTGTTTGCGCTGCCATCTCTCTCAACTCTAATGCCCGCCTTTAGTTCGACAGTCGAACTCATTTATACTTGTAAATCCGAACTCGAACAAACCCTACGCCTTCCTTACCCAGAACGTGTGCTGCACCATTGTCTCACCACTCACCAGCTCCTCTATTTGCCTGAAACCAGACCAACGACGTTCCAATTGGTTGCGTGTGTGACATTGTGGCCATGCGTGTATTTGTTTGTGTTGTGTGCGTGTGTTTGTTGTGATGGGTTTAATATATATATTAAATATTTTGTAAAAGTATTGTTGAGTTTATTTTTATTGAGCTGAGTTTGATGTTGAGTTCGAAAATCGTTCCAAAACCAAATAGCCGTATTGACCCGTTGAGAAGTCCTCCTTCTCTCATAAAAAAATAAAATAAAAAAATTATCGAGTTGATTGTCAAGTTGAATCCATTTTGAGTCGTGCCTAGATGTCATCGTCTCATTCTGTATTAATTTGTTTGTCGTCTCCTTTCTACGCCTCTAAAGGTGAGTTTATCTCACATTTGACTTACATTTTTATAAAAGTGAAATTCAATACACTTGAAATGCTATGACTTAGTTAGAAGATTATATATAGACGCCGTTGGTCTATTTTGAAAATATTTATCCTAGCTATTTTAAATGTATTTTAATTATAATATTATTTTAAAATTAAATTAAATCAAATTATTTTATAAGTGATTAATAAATCTCTTATTATAATTTTGATATTATTTAAATTTTAAATCTAATATATAAATATAGATTTTATAAATATATAAATATGGATCATTCTTAATACTTTAAAATAAGAAAGGTTTAAAGAGAGATTTGGAATATAATTTTAACAAAATGTGTTTAATGACTAAATTGAAATGGAATTCAAAATTAAGCTTAGTTGATTTAAAATGTGATTTAGGAATAATGAAATGAGTTTTATATGAAATTTGTTACAGTACTGGAACTTTATAAACTGATTTGATAATAATTTACGAAATAAATAGTTCAAATCCAAATACGATTAACGTCAGTATTAAGAGTTGATTAAATTTGAAATATAAGATTTAATTGTCATGAAATGAAAGAAATGCGATATAAAGTAAAATTGAAAATTTGAGGATTTGATTCAAGTAATAAATTCTGAACCAACTTGAACAATGTCTGTAATGTATTGGAATTTGAATATACTGTTAAGATTGAGTAAGTTGAACTGAATTTTTGATAACTAAATTGATTTTAAAAAAAATTGCTAATAATTCTACATGCTCAGGTATTGTGTTTTAACCCCTTTATTTTAATCGCATTATTGTTTGCTTGCATTTGCATAAAAAAAATCCAAAAAACAAAATAAAAAGTCATTCGTAGTTGCATTGTTAATACATGTTTAATTTTTGTTTTGTATTCATCTCATCTTATTTTCTTTTCTTAAGGGAACTCCCCAATTCACATAAGACGGGGAGTTCATTACCCTTCCTTAGCCCAAAAATTTACATTTCATCATAGAATTTGACTAAAAATAACTGTTAGATGTCGGACTTACGGGAGTTGCGGGCTCATATAGGGTTTCATTATATTTTAATTGTTGATTTACTTTGAACGAATTATTCTTGGTCTCTAGACTACGACAGAGAAATAAACATTTATAAATATTACGATGATTCGTAAATCTTATATCGTTTGTTCTTCTGAAGGTACTTAAACCTTCGGTTGCATTTCTAGGGTGATTCCTGGTGCACCGATAACCCCTGTCCGTTAACTCGTTGAGAATTTTTTTGCTTAATTTAATCAAATGTATCATTTTATGATTTTGGATTAGGAGCCACTAAGGATAGAAAATTTATAGATAATCTTTGTATTCATTAAGTTGCATTAGATTCTGCATATATAAAAAAATAGAAAAAAAATCATTTTCATTTGTAAATCAAATCCTTTTTCTCTTATCCAAAAATTCCAAAAAAAAGCAAAAACATAATTTTTTTATTTTGTATGAAATCAACTTTCCTTTCTCTTTTAAAAAGAACAAAAAAATCTTCAGAAATCCAAAAAAATCCTTTTGTAAAAATTTTAACATCTATTTCCCTTTTCTTGTTAAAAGAAAAAAAAAAGTATTTCAAATCAATTCTCATTTTGTAAAAAAAATCGCTTCTATTCTCTTCTCAACCTTGTTTTTTTTCTTCTCCTCACTAATTCTTCTTGCTAGTGCATGAGTATTTGGACTCACGATCCATCTACGAATCATTGGACACATGACCCTTCCACTAATCGCTTAGTTCGAACAAACTTCCTTCAACCATTGGCGAAGTAAACCCCCTCGAACTCTTATGGATAGAACCTTCCCCGATCGAGTTTCTATTCCTTCTTGCATCATATTGCCTACCCCAACAGGTAATCCCTTTGTAATTCGCTCTAGTCTTCCAAAATTTGGCAATCTTGAACGTGATGACCTTTACATTTTATTAATCAAATTTGAACAAGTTTGTGAAACCATAAAACTTCAACAATTAAGTGACGACGGAGTCAAACTTAGGTTAATTCCATTTGCATTTACCGATTATGCTGAAAAACGGTTGTATAGCTTTCTTCAAATTCGATTGGAACACCGGGGAGGGGGGGGGGGGGATTTGTGAAAATTTTTTGTAAAGAAATTTTAGTCCTTGGAAAAAATGTCCAAAATTCGAAATGAAATCGTTAATTTTCATCAATTTGGCAGTGAATCCATTTCAAAATATTTCGAGAGATTTAAAGAACTTTTAGTCAAATGTCCACACCACAATTTTGAAAAATGAGCTCTTTACCAATATTTATGCGATGAACTTGAAGATAACTCTCGAACCATCCTCGAATCAATGTGCCAAGGAAACTTTTAAGCCAAGATCACGACGCCGCATTGCAATTTTTCAAAAAATTGGCCGAAAAATCGTCTCAATGGAATCTAATGAGATATCAATTTATTCCCGATCAAATGCTCATTCGATAGGATCTTCATCTTCATTGGCCTTAGAAGCGAAAACCGATGAAATGTTAACCAAAATCGATAATGTCCTTTCATCGAATCAAATGAATCAGGCTTAAGCTTCTCAACTCTCATGTTACAAAAGTAACGATCCTAACCACATTGCCGATCAATGTCCACACTCGTTAGAACAACTCAGTGCTTTCAACAAAGTTAGGAACGACCCATTCTCTTCAACGCACAATCCTGGTTCGAGAAATCATCCTAAATTCTCTTATATCCAAAACAACCCAAACTCAAATTTCGTTGGACCCCCTTTTCAACCATTTTCGAATAATCCTTCGGATGTTCCTTTTCGAAATCAATTTCAGAATTTTGCTCTACGTTATGAGAACTAAGCGCAACAATCGTTCTTTCCCTAAGATGGCAAACGAATGACCTTTATTGAAAAAAGGTTGGAAGTTTTTACCAAGGCGATCAATCGAAATGCAAATAATCTGTAAAACATGAGTCAATCAATTGCGAAACTTGAAATGCAAATGAGCCAATTAGCCGCCTATGTGAGCGAACGAGAAAGTGGATCATTCCCGAGTCAACCCGTTCCAAACTCTAAGAGCCAAAATCCAAATCTAGAACAAGCTCATGTAGGGATGTATATCAGACAGGAAAGTCCATTGTCCGGCTCGGTCCGAGGCTATATGGTGCCCGGTCCGTGTCCGTACGATTCTCTTATTGGACAGGACTAGGACACACCAGTGTTCGGTCTGATCCAAAATGTTCGATGTTTTCTATTATCCGAGGCTATATCGGACATGACAGTTTGTTTTCCGGCTCGGTCCGAGGCTATATGGTGTTCGATCCGTGTCCATCTGAATTCTTTATAGGACGGGACTAGGACACACCTCTATTCGGTCTGGTCCGACCATTTTACACTCCTAAGCTCATGTTGCTCAAGATAACAATCTAACTCAATAGAAAGGTATCATGACTTTACGATCCGGTAAGAAAATCGATAATCAAGTTGAAAATCCAAATAATGTATTAGTAATAACTCATTTGCAAACTAGATGTTGCAAAAGCATAAACATATCAAAATCTTGAAATGTTTCCCCTCCCCTATCTGCTGCCCTCTGCGATTAGCTTTGCAGCCTAACTCGAGGGCCAACCCTTCTTAAACATACTAATACTAACTCATGTTTCTATTACATGGGATGGTGATAAAGTTCATAATCCATATTCACCATCAGAAGCAAGGTTAGGTGTAAGAGGTAAAGAAACAAATCTCTACAACTTAACAGTTTGCATGTGCACTTGTTTCAGTCATATGTAATAACTATGATGTATGATTTTTCTTGTTAGATCTTTAAAATCATTTTCAATGTTTGTACTTCTGAACTTGTGCTTTGGTAGTTTGTGTGTGTATATTTTTTTTTGCACATCTGTACATAGTTGTGTGTATTAATAAACATATATCCATAAACATTTTGTTTATCCAATCTTCTGTACTTACCTCTTTGTTACTTAACTTTTTGCAAAAGTCTGCCATGTCCATTTTTTCTTTGTCATGTTTTTAAAAAACTTGTGATATTTATTTATAATAGTGTCAATTTTACCAAAATTTGGTAGGGAAAAACACACGATTGAGACCACTCAATTCAATTACTAACGGAGCGGAAAACAAGCTAGATCATGTTAGATAGTGCGCAATCAGCCAATCAATGATTAAACCAACATCTAATGTTTCAAATCCGGTAACAAACACAAAATAAGCAATATAAAAGAATGATGACAATAAACTAAATCACACCAAAATTTATAGTGGTTCCACTAATGATTTGTTAATGTATATCAACACTGAGAGGGAGCTTTATTATCATCAAATGAGAAGAGTACAAGAAATTGGTTACATGGATCCAATATTCAATAGAGAACATATGTTTGTGGAGATTGGAATTGAAGAAACAATTAGGATTGTCAAACCCTAATTAATGGAGGACTAGACCCTTGCTTTGATGGATTAATCAATCATCATCTTTCAGTTTTAAGAAATAGTGTAACACGCCTCTCAAAAAGCTGACACAAAATTTTTTTAGCACATCAGTTAGTGCATGGTGTTGCTTTATGGGAGGTCAGGGTTGGAGTCCTGTAGTTGCCACATTTGGTATCAGAGCCAATACCCAGCCAAAATTGTGCTTGTAATGGTGCAGATGTCAATCAATGTGATACTGATGTGGGTTACATGCACAATGCCTGGCTGGTCATTGATATGAGTCAACGGGGACGTTGGGCTCTTTAAGCGAGGTAAACTGTAACACCCCTCTCAAAAATCAAAATGAAAGATCTTTTAGCATAGTGATTAGTGCGTAATGTTGCTTTACGGGAGTTTGGGGGTTCAAGTCCTGCGGTTGTCACAAATAGCTTAAATACTTGTGCAAAAACCCGAGGCACATGTCCAAAATTCCCTTGCAGATTCACAAATCAATACATGACTTCCCAGGCTTGAAATCAACCTAGCTCATGTTCCAAACCTCTGGCCCTGAATTCCAGACGTTTGGAATCACTTTTAGGATACTCCCTGGCTTGTTTCAAACATCTAAAATTCTTCCTAGATGTCTATATGGCTTTGCAGATGACTGGAATCCTTCCATACATCTGAACTCCATCTCTGGTTCTGCACAGACCGGTTTCAGACGTTTGGCATCTCCGCCCAGATGTTTGGCACCTCCTCCCAAACGTCTGAAACTGCTCTCAGCTCACCAATTCCTGCTTCCTACGCCATATCTTCCACATACGAGCTTCGATTTATGAACCGTCGTCCCCTAGATTAAGCTACTTCCATCCTCTCCAATTCTACCATATAGTATATATTGCAAAATTTAACACTTCACCTCGATACTATATATATATATATATATATATATATATATATATATATATATCCAACACCGATAGTACCATACCATCATCTATACTCGATAGCACAACCTATCACCACTTCTACCTTCACCCAAGCTTGAATGCATTCCCAATGAGTACCGGCAAAGCCACCCTTAGTGCACTTGATTGATGAGTTCGAGCAAAGTCCGCACTTGCTAATAAAGTGTTTAAAGAACTCAACTCCAAAATCGTCTCCATCAAAGACTAAAATCACTTAGGATTGTCAACTAGTACTTACGGAAAATTAAAATCCAGTCCTGCACCACTACTCTTCCTTATTCAAAAGTAAATTCCTCTCTCACACATGCCACCTAGTGGCCTCTAGAACTTCTCCATTTAATTAAGTTCGAGTAGTTCTCGAACTTCCCACCGGCAATTTCTTAGTGAACATATCCGCCACATTGTCATTAATGCGCACTTTCCGAAGATATAATTTCTTATCTTCATCCATGGCTACCAAGAATGACTCTCTTACTTCTATGTGCTTAGTCTGTAAGCTAAAAGAAAGTCTTCAGGAAAATAAAGGATTCTGAATACAGACCCTGTAAGGGAAAGTGGGTAAGATAACAAAAATTAGAAAATAATTAAAACTTGTTTGGATGTAGTGATGGATCTTTTATGCCTATATTACCAATTTAGTTTATGTTAAATTTGTTCGAATGACAAATATTATATTTGTACTAACCTATCCTTTGCCTTTCAGAAAATAATCGCTAACATGAACGACACTAGTCATCCAAGTTATACATCAAAATGACTATTTGAATATGCATAGCAGCTTTGCTAACATCTTTCATGGATTAGCTATCATCTCAATCCTAGAACACATATGGCATTGTAAAATTTACTTCTTTGATTTGGGTATGTTGTAATGGTTTGTACCAACATTAGAAATGTAATGGTCATGAATAAAAATCAATCCTCTTAGGCTCTTAGATTGGTGAGAACCCAATTTTATTTCCACTTCAGTTTTCAGATTTAAACATAATACATCAACGACAACATCACATATAAACCACATATTAATAAAACAGAGCAGTACGTAGGCATACAATAATTTCATGAAAAATACAAGACACAATTTGGGATACTGTTACTAACAACCAAGTTTGTTTCAAAGTTGCCTTGTTAAAGTAGCAAAGGTGGATGGGGATAAGAAATGATGTATTTACATATGTAATTTCAAGAAGAGCATTGCGAGATCTCCTAGTAATGGAATTTAGTGGTAAACGAATCAACATTAGTTAAATTCTTATAAACGCTAGTTATACTATATCGAAGTTCAATTTAATAAAAAAAAGCCATGTTACGCTTAAACAACTTCTACAATTCAAAATATCATCGGTCATTCGAAATTCTGGGTAACGGATGAATATATCAACATAGACAGGTTTTACGGCATATTAAATGTGGTAAAATAGGCTGATATAAAGCGATGACTATCGATCAAATGAAGTAAATTGAATGGAAGCGTAACAGATGAAAAATAAAGTTAATACCTCAAGAATTAACTCCATCTTCGAAATAGTTAGGATGCAAGTTAGTAATTACCGACATGCGGTTGATAAGAGGTGAAAGTTTGAATTCTACTAGAAATCCATAAGGCAACTATTGTGTAAAACGATGATAACTGAACGGAAATTAAATATAATTACTGCTTTCCCCATCATTTAGACTTCTGCATTGTGTTGAATCAGGGAAGTTAATTAGGTAGTTATGGAAAACAGTAGTCGATCAAAAGAAGTTCCGTTCAGCTATTAAGAAGATTAAAAAAATAGGTGGAGAGGAATGTGATGCCATTATTTCGAAAGGGGATTGTTAATAGGCTTTTAATTTTCGTTAAGGAAGCGAGAAATTAAATGGAACTCATTTGTATTTATTTATTGTTAAGTGAGGGATCATATATAAAAAAATGAAAAATAAAAAAAGATGAATGTATCTTTCCTTAAATCATCACGTGCTGCTTTACTTAAACCCTATCATTAGAATAATCCTCAAAAAATCGATCGACAAAAACCGCGTTGCTTTAAAAAAACAAACTATATCACTCCTAATCACCTATGTAACTTTCCTTTGTCACCATTACGTAATCAAATTCCATTTTTATTCATATCTAGCATTAAATTAAATTAGTATTCTCCATTAATAAAATTGAATTTAAGGTTTAATATTTAAATTAAGGAAGATTATTGGGTTAATATTATAATTTTTTTTATAAGTTTAAGAGGTGGCTAATTTATTTTCCCCCCCATAAATTTTTTAAAATGAATTAAAATTATAACACCTCTTAACTAAAACTGGAGTCTCATTAATAATTACCTTGTGAAATAGGGGAATAACAACAATGCCGCATCAGTTTGTTAATTTTCTTGCTTTCATCTTCAAGGGTGCGTTTGCAGCAAGAGAAAATGGGATATTTTAGCGAATAATTTAAGCTGATTATTTAATTAAGCAAAGAATGCGTTTGTGGGTTTTAAGCGGACCGATTCATTTTTAAAACCAAACAACTAGAATGGGAGGAGGAGCCAAAAGCTAGTCGTTGGAACAATCATCCAAATTGGACCTTTATCGTTTTCGACATATCGGAAATGTCGGAAACATTAACGGACCCTTTTTTAAACTTGAACACACCTTAAGTAATAGATAGATTGGAATTTTTATAATTAAAAGAAAAGGGGATGGGGGTTCTTAAATGTGCAATGTTTTTTTTTTTAAATTACTGTGAACCATTGAGTTTATGGTTGAGCAAGAGTTTATGCTAACATATTTACACAGGTTTCTAGTAAACTTTCTCCAGTTAACTCAATGCATGCAACAACGGAACATACATTAGAAAATGCACTGAAAACAATAGAATAATAGATATATATCCGTTCTAAATTCCAACCCATGATAGGAAAAACCTCTAAAAATGAAGTAGTGTTGCTTCGAGAGCACTTCGAGCTATGTGGATTTAAGTGGAAGTGGGGAAGATCCCCGCTTTTTCTCCTCACCTCGCATTACAACAATGTGGATTTGAGCGTGGGGAAGGAGAAAAGGTGGAAGGTCCTTATGCTTTTTTTAGTGGAGTTACCTAAAAGGTAAACTTAAAACCGTTTAGGGATTAAACGGTATTTTAGTTTACCATTTAGAAAAATAAATAAATAATAATAATACTAAATGGGAAACTGACCCTCATATAGTATTTTTTTCCGATTAGTCAAGCTTTTTTTTCTTTTTTCCCCACCTCGTTTTCTAAATCCATATCTCGTAAAAGTGCCTCTTCAATTTTATGTACACAACTTGCGTCTTAGCTCTATTTCATTTCATTTGTTCCATATTGAAGCCTCAGAAACAATAAACTAATTATAACCATGGAAAAATATATAGCATCGGGCTTAGTCCATAGCTCACTATAATCCGTGGTTACCTAAAATAGAGCTAGTGAATTATTTGGTTCAAATTTAACACTAGAATTGAAATTGTATTTAATTTTTGTTAATCAATAGCATAATGTATTAACAGAAATGCTATGATCACTCGCCATCACGCGAGTGATCTCATACTCGCCCACTTTGATTGGGCAGTCACACTTTTGCACGATTTTTTTATTTTTAAGTTGAATTACAGCGGGTCCCACACCTGGTTACTAACCAAACATTGCATGAGTATCAGATCACTCGCCTGATGCGCGAGTGATCTTAGCAATTCTCATGTATTAATGCCTATGCTGTTGTCACTCAAGGGTTGTGTGGTTTAGTTAAGTATATTGGCTTCCTTAAAATGTTTGCATTTAGTATATGCATGCTTCTCTGGTGTTTGCAATTAACAGCTTAGTTATAAGTTTGCAATTTTTTTTATAGTGGACAACTAACGACCTTATAAAAAATTAATAGTCCAGAAGATCATGAAGTTTTAGTATTCCTTAGTTTTTAAGTGAGTTTTCATGCTTTTCGTGAGCAGAATATCATACTTAAAATAACTATTTCATGACCATGTGGATATAAAATGCAGAGGATGAAAATGATAAAGAAAGGGAAAATGATATAAACATTTTTTTACTTGCAAATTATTAGCGTATTGAGATGATGGATGACAATTGATATTTTACTTAAAATTCAAATTCAAATTTTGAATGATATGAAATGGTTTTAGGAAATAAATTTCTAATTCAATAAATGGTAAAGATGAGGATTAGAGTTTGGATAGTGGAGTAAATTCAAATTCTAATAAATGGCCTTAAGAAATTAAAATTTAGACTAAAAGTTATATCTTTAGTCTTGCTATTTGATATCCATTTATCATTAATTTGTAGGACAACTTCTGGTACTCTTTTAAGCACAACATCGCTGTCTGCATACGCGGAAGGACAATCAGTGGAATTATTATAGATTATTATGGTAATATATAATCGTAAATTGTATTATTCTTTGCTAATTTTCCATGTACAAGAAACGAGGAGAGTGTGTGGTAGAAAAGAAGTATTTATGCAAAAGTGAAGTAACAAAAGGATTGCATGGCAAAAGCTACAAATTACCACAGTTTAAAACCATCCGATACTCGAAGGTCGACTGGCTTGTCGACAATGGAGGTGGTGTTTGGTGAAGATAAATATGAAGTTAGAATGAGAAATATTTGATGGGTTCTATTTGATAGGATACTTTTAGCGTAGTTGGTTGTGTTGTTGTATTTCGTTGTTCAGATCTTGGGTTCAATTCTGGCATTTGACTTGTTTTACTTCTTTTTCAATTTTGGTGGATTTCTGCTATCATCGAATCACATCAGCATTCATTTTTTGACAGGGGCTAATGAAATTTTATGCCAAAAGACTCTCTTCATAACGTTAGAATGATTATATGGTTAAAAATAATTTTTTCACAATTTATATTTAGAATTCTTTCTCTAGCCAATAATCCTATTTATTTGTTTTGCTTTTCTCCTAGCAAACCCAAACTTTAATATTCAAACTAAAAGCTAAAAATGTATTAAAAAAGATGGTGTATCTTGTGATGAATAACCATATTATCCACCAAAAGTTACATTATTTTCCTAAATATGCAAAGAAAAATAGTGATGAACTATGCATATCAGGAAAACATGGTTTGCAAAACAATTAAACCATATGCTACAAGATAACGATAGAGCAAACATAAGCATAATACCTCTTTTTCGCTTTTTTGTCAATCTTACTTATTCTGAACATCTATTATCTTTGGTAGATATCACGTTTAGATATATTTTGGGTAAGTTAACACTAAAAGAGAATTGTTATCTTAATTATGATAAAAGTAGTTCACTGTTATCTTTAATTTACGCGCGTTTATAGGAAATTTCTATGATTATAACATTTTTTCTACCAATTCATAGCAACCAAGGCCAATTGCATGTTCCAGCTGCGAATCAAATGGGTATGTTGAAGTGGATTTCTGCGTTCTCTCCTTTCTCTCTCCTCCTTCCGGCTTCTCTTCCCCCTGCAGATTTCCCTCTTAAACCTTTTCCTTGTTAAGTTCTTTTCACTCCTTCTCCCTTTCTTATCGCTTCTTCCTCTGCATACCCACACACCTGTAGTTTTTTACCCTTTCTTATCACTTCTTCGCCTAGGGCAACTCGAAAACTGGAACCGGCCTAGGGCAGGATGTTGCTATCAATTTCGTTGCTAGGGGTAATGATAATATGTGCTTTGATATTCAAAAGTTTTACAATGTCATCATCAAGGAGCTGCCCCAAAACATCGCTGGTCTCCTCTAGATTTGAGGTTTGTGGAAGGGAAGTGATTTTGATATGCTCTTGTAGTGTCTTTGTTTTTGCAATTTATTAAACTTATTGTAAGTGTTACCTATGTAAGGCGTCTATATGTTTGTTATTGACTCTGTTGATTGTCACTCTTGTGTTTATGGAGTTGGTAACTTTATTATTCAGAAGTTTCTTTATTAATAAAAATTAGAGATTTTATGCCTAGGTACACAATTCACTAGTTAAACCATTAGATCAAGCGCACTCGATAAATATAGTGCCTTCGGTATAACAATTGTAATGATATCAGGATCATGTATGTTTGTTATTTCATTGGCTGGAGTACAAATGTAAGTAGCTTGTGGTAGTAACCGGAAATATATAAACATGTTCATACTGCACTGTATAATCTAAAATGTCTTCTTATGGTTGACTAAATAAATTTCTATTTGTTTTAAGATTTACTTGTGCCTCAACTTTTTGCTTTCTTTTTTATTTATGCATCAGGAAAGGTTATGTTATATATTGTTAAATCTCATCAATGTTATTTTATGGCTAGAATTACAAGTAAGCAAATATATTTGTTATATTTGCTAGTTTTCAAATTAAAAAAATCAAATCAAAACCATTTACTATCTTCTTAGGGTGTGTTTGAGGGTAACAGAAGTAGGGTATTATAGCAGAATATTTTAGCTAGATATTTAAGTAGGGTGTTTTAATTAGCGGAGAATGCATTTACGGGTTTAAGAGGATCATTTAAGTGAATCATTTTTTTTTTGTAATTAAATCAATTTTATGTTTAAAACTGAACAATATCATTAAAGCAGAGTAATACCGTAAACCAAGCACAATAGTCCATTAAATAATAACAATATAGAAAGTGATAAAATAAAGAAATGCAATATAGTACAAATCTACCAGTGCAACCATGTTGCAACAAGCTCATCTCTTATTCTATCTCGACATGTTGTCATATTAGCGCTGCCTTGATAGCGTTGAGCCAGTGCAAGTTCTCTATTTTCTATGTTTCTCAAGTCAGCATATTCTTCAGCCTATTCATCTCGAATAAGGTCTGGATTATCATCACATGCTATAAAATATGGATCACCTATGTTGTATTTGTGTATCTAGTTGTGTATAGCCGTTGTAGCAACAAAAACTTTTACTTGAATTTTGAATGTGTACGTTGAAATATTTTTAGATATGACAATATTTTTTCCATATTCCAAAAGTTTTCTCAATTAGCATATGTAAACTCAAATGGTAGAAATTAAAATTTTCAATATTCGAATTTAGTTGACATGTGGTTGCACGAAAGAGTGGAATATGATACCTAACATTGTGGTATGGTGGTATATACCCAGTAGTTAGTAGAAAACCAGAATCCACTATATAATATTGTCCAACAAGAGGATGAGGATTAGTGGAAATTCTGTCATTCACTACAGAATTAAAAATTCGACTGTCATGCGTAGTACCTTCCCACCCAGCTACCATATATGTAAACAGCGAATCGAACACGCATGCGACTAAAATATTATGTATGAGAAATCCTTTTCGTCCTATATACGAAACAACTCAATCTTGAGGTAAGTGTGCCATAACATGTGTACCATCAATGGTACCAACACAGTTTTTAATGTAAGGGTTGTCGCGGTTCTTGTTTCTAATTTTAGCTGGAATTATGTTTAATTGATGATTAGCAGGCTTTATAGATAGTATCAGCAGCTAATAATTGAAAGTCATTCAAAACAACATGAAAACAAAGAGAGATTGTGCTATCTGACTGTTAAATCTTTCAGCCATTTGTCTTTTCGAAATAGTTGTAGCTATAGTATACAAAAACATGTCAACAGTTTCTCGAACACCAACGAAATCCATTGTAACCAATTCATAACATTCCAGCTTATTGCATAAAGAAAGAAAACAGAGCCATTCCATACGAAAATTCCTTTGACATCATTGTTGATGACTATTTAATATGTCTTTTACCCATATTAAACTGGTATAATCTAATGTGTGCATCCGACAGCCTCTTTCATTGCATCTTTCACGTAAATGCGCTCCAATTAGAGCGATATATTCCATATCTTCGGAATAGAAACATTTGCGTCTGATAATGAACTGATCACTGAAGATAGTATTGAATTTGAAAATAGATAAGAGAGGAGAGTAGAAGAAGATGGTGTAAAAAGAAAAGGGGGAAGAGGGGTTAATATAGGGGAGAGGTACCGTGCGTATATCCAATGGCTCGAATTTGAGCCTTTGGGTGCGATGCGTCAGACGCGTCCGAAGCATCGTATCCCAACAGCTCAGATTTGAGTCGTTGTGCAAAAGGGGGGCAAAGTGCCCCATTTAGTTATGGATGCGTCCGTAACTGAAATGGAGCACTTCGCCCCCTCGAATGCACCCTTAATATTTTCAGTTGATTGGTTGAGTTTTTATTACAATTTCTAGTTTCGTTTATCTCAGTTTGTATTTTTGTTCAAATTTTTGTATAAGTCATATGTTTTGTTTTCTTTTTGACTTAATAATAATTATTATTATAAACAGGAATCAATTTTCATTTAAGTCGCATTCCATTCACAAAACTGAACGTAGTTCTTTTTACAGTTACTGCATATTGGTTAACATGGAAGGTTGGAATTTAATATTAATACATTTAATTAAATTGATTGGTGAAATTAATAATTGAAATAATGTTTGAATTTGTAAATAATGAATTTTGAATTCCTAATAAACAACATTGTTGACTTGAAAATTAATATGAATTTTTATTTTGATTTGAATATAACTTATAACCCTTTGAATTTTATTTATTAGCTAATAAACGAAAAATGAATATTTTATTATATTTACAGACTGGTTAAATTTGTCAATTTATAAATAATCTCAGAATTTGAATTAATTAATTGTTTTGGATCCAGAGTTATAAATTATTATGTGATATAAAATTTCGTAGCAATCGGAATTATAGTTTGATCATATGGAATAAAACGCGTGTAAATTTGTATGTTCAATTCAGTTAAATAATCAAGTTTTAAAATAACTGGTATAGACTTTGGAATCGGGCATTGAAACCTATTCCGTTGCTTTCAGGAGGCGTTAAGACATATTTTTTGACAGTAAGCGGGCCTGATTTGGACTCAATCCAAAATTTTCCTTTAAAACACGCTAAATGAGGATTATAATATTATTAAATTATTTCTGAAACCTTAATTTTGGTGGCCGCTATCAAATTTGTTTTACAGGTTAAAAATTTTCGATTCTTTCATCGTTAATTTCTCCCAATCTAATCAATGAAATCTGAAACTACTAACGTGAGGATTGTAGAGCTTTGCGAAAGCATCAGATCCATACGGTTGGATCGAACTCTAGTAATATAAAATTTCCAGAAATTAAACATTGTGCGGTTTTCGAGGAACGGTGAGTGGTATAGGCCATCGAGTTCGACCATTTTTGGGGTGTCGGCGGAGTCCTGGACGACGGATGAAGTGGTGAGTTTTGATCGGAGTTAAGGGCTTCCTATGATGGTGCGAGATTCTAATTTGCAACAACGGTTTGGGTTTCCTGGAGATGCTGTTGCGAGACGTAGAACAGAAGACGGGTATTGGGGGTGTTGACGTGGCGTAATGGTAGTGGTGAGGAACTTGTTTTTTTATAATTTAAATTCTATATGTTTAAATGGGTATAACTTTCTGTGCGTTGGATTTGTATCGACGAGCTCTTCGCGATGATGCTTGTTTGGACTGATTCTGATACTCTAAATTTTGGGCTAAAAGTTGGATTACAATCTCATTTGAAACAAAGATGAGTAATTAAACACATTCACATTTAACTAAAATATTTGATTGTTTGTCAAATTAAATTTATGTCATGATATGATTGTATTGTTTGCTGTTTGATTATTTAAATTGCATACTTATGTTAAATCTACATAGACTATATAATCTAATTTAACTATTATATAAATTGTACTTTTATGGACAAATTTCTAGTTTTAATAATAATGACGAAAAGAACCTCATATCTGATGACTTGTAACCGATAGCACTGAACTTTTTAGATGTGTTGATTTTGATGTACCCCTTAAATTTATATATTTAATGTGTTAATATGTAATCCATCTTGTTATCGACATTGTTTATATATGTTATTGATTTTTGTTGATTAATCCCAAACATCACCCAAGATGTTACGGGAATCAAATAAACTAGGGATTAGTCATTAAATTGAATTAAGAACGTAGGTTGAAATGATAAATATCTATGACCCTGATTTGGATTGAAATGATATATATCCTTTCTAGAAGTACTAAAATTAAATTTTAAGTATTGCTTGGCCATAGGATAGAAATTATATACGGACGCCGGTTAGAAAAAAATTTGTTTTTTTACCCATGAATTTTGGAATATTTTTTTATAAACAATAAATGATATTATTAGTTGAATTTCTTTAAACTTAAATTTTGAGCTTTGAAATTTAAAATTTAAAATTTTAAAGAATTTGTAAATGTGAATAACTGAAGTGGAAACTAAATTGAATATAAGATATAAATTTATCAAAAATGAATTGTTTATCCATCTTTGATATTTATTTTAAATTAACTTGATTATAGTAATAATTGAACCGTGAACTCGAGAATTTTATAAATGAAAATTCAAAGTGAGAATTATAATTGATATTCAATTATTTGAATCAAATTATAAAATCGAATTGTTTGAAATCAAACTGTTGAATTGAATAGACATATATATGGGAAGTCAAACCCTTTTGAATTAAGATATCAAAATTTAGTGAATTAAATTGATACTGGAATTTGATTCCAGTTTGATTAAATTTCGAAGAAACAATTCAAATTCCAAACTATAGTATTTTAAAACATTTCAAAAACTATTTTATATCAATTATTTACTTTATTAACTATTTACCCTATAGCTATTTTATTTTATTACTTATTTTAAATAAACCATTTTAATAATTACTCTTTATTTTATAAACTATTTTATAATAATTATTTCCTTTATATATGTTGACATGACTAGCAGTCACATATGGAATTTCTGGTTAGCAACACACTCAAGCATTGAGAACATCGTCAGAAGACAAGAAGCGATTTGGTTGAAGTCGCATCACAAACAAAGAATGGTCCGAAAGTCCTCTTTTGGGCCCGAAAACACCAATTATGGAGCTTTGCTCCGTAACCCTTGTAGCTCTCTGAATTAGCTTCAGGTAAAGCTTTCGTTTGGCTATAACGGACTTACGGTTTAAAAGTTACACCCATTTCCGTGAACACATGCAGAACCGAAAACTTGGATTTTAGGAATTGGCTTGACCTCTCGGTACAGATCGGAGATGACGGCTCGGTTCGGAACAAGGAGTATCCGACCTCACTCCTCAAAGCAGCTTGGCATATCTTTCCATTTCAGCATGCAAGCATCGGTTCAGATCGCACCATCCGAACCCGACCCGCCTTGGCTTCGGTTGCACAGAAGTGCGTACCATACTGGATTGAATACACGGTTTGGATCGGAGGAGAGAGAAACCGATCTGATCCGCCTAGAAAATTCCTGCACACTCGAGTGTGACATGTTCATAAGGAGTAACCACCTCCTACAAACGCAGATCGATTTCCACTTGTCATAGCACGATTTTGAGGTCATGTTCCACTACTTTTCGACATTTCCTCTGGGCGTGCCATGTGGCACCCGAACCGAACCCAGAAATCAACTATAAATACACCACTTGAAGGCAAATTGAAGGATCTTTTTGGCTACTCTAACTCTCGGCCACCATTATTGCTATGCAAGGACATTGCACATCACTCTAACACGAGGAATTAGTGTATAAAATCACTTTCTTTTCTCCTATTCTTCATTAAAAATACGAGGATGTTGTATATGAATGAATCCAACGGATTGTAGGAAGGAACTGTACTTATAATTTCTTAGGACTTAAGAAAACAAAAAGTGGACGTAGGCTTGGTTTAAGCCGAACCACTATTAAAACTTTGTGTGTCTCCTCTTATTTTATTGTTTCTGCATTTCTGTGATTTGTGATTTGGACCTGGGTGTTAGTACCAAAATTTGGTCTAACATTTTGGCACGCCAGGAAAGGGGCACACGATATTACTTCAGTTTCTAGCTTGAAAGGAATCAGATTGCTCAGCTATTGGATCGATGTCAAGCGAAAGAAAGACAGAACCTTCTCTCGTGTTGAGGATGTTGGCACTGAAGGCGCAAGGAACGAGGAAAGCCAAGAGGCTTCCTCTCATGGAAATTCATCAGCATACCTGACTAGAGATGAAATGGATGGTGTTCTCGCTGAATTGAGAACGCAGATGGCATGGCAAGATGATCTCTTCCACAAACAAAAAGAGATGATAGTTGGATTCTTCGCTTGGATGGAAGGTAGGCCAAGCGGCAAAATACAACTCACTGGAAATGGCGTGGAAAGGGTTCAAGAAGCAACCAATGACCGGGTCCGCCCAGATCTGAACCGAGGATCAAATCGGAGTAGCACTAGAATCATCTCCAGTAGGAGCGACGAACCGAATCGGTTCGGACCCTATCTGAGCCGCAACATTACATGAACTCAGGAAAGCAGCTTCCCCTCTGGAAATCATGGCTCGGGTCGAGCGCGATTCACGTCTGCTCCTGTTCGAATGTATCCCACACATCATCAACACAGAGCACCCCGGTTTGGAGTAGGAGAACTGGATCGGATCGGCCTCCACGATCCACAACATGGGGGCACCTCCGAACCGAACCAGATGGTCTTCCAAGCCCCTCATACCTTTCCAAACTCCTCTGAATTAAACGCTGGGGCACCAGCTCTAATCCTATCAACTTGCAGCAACTTTTGGAAGGCGATCGGCTCACCAATCTCATTCAACTCCTCTCGAAAAGCCACACTTATCAGAATGACATGGACGATGTCAATCACAATCCATTCACATGAGAAATCAGGAATTCTTGCAATCCCCTGGATTTCAAACTTCCACAACTGGAGCCATACAATGGCAGGACGGATCCTACCGTGCACCTGATGCGCTATAAACGGCATATGGAAGTTCAATCGGCATCAGAAAACATCATGGCTAAATGGTTTCCTCTCTTCTTGACTAATATAGTTGCTATGTGGATTTAGTAGCTAGAAACGATCGACATCGGAAAAAATCATGGCTAAATGCTTTCCTCTCTTCTTGACTATTATAATTGCTATGTGGATTCGGTAGCCAGAACCGAAATCGATCAACAACTGGAACATGTTGGTCGCTTGTTTCATTGAACAGTTTCGGGTCCACAATGCACGACCCAAGAATGTAATGTCGCTCACTACAATCAAGAAGAGCCCAAGAGAAACTCTACGCTCATTCCTGGAAAGATTCAACATTGCAGCAACATCTGTTAATCGACCAGAACCATCTATGGTACTGATGGCAGCAGTATCCGACATCTTGGATAACAAGGAATTCAAGAAATCTTCGTACCGAGACCTATCGCGAGATCTCGGCGAATTCTATCTTGAAGCAGACAGATTTTTGCGGGAAGAGGACGTAACTTCCGAGAAAAGCGTTCTCGAAGTCAACATGCTTAAAGTCGTAGGATCGTCCGACTCTGGAAAAGGCAAGGAAAAAGATGCTGTCAAGAATGACCGCAACACTCAACTCCAGAGAGGGCCCAGATATGAAAAGTACACAGAGCTCAATTCAATGCCGACTGACATCTACATGGACAAAAATGGTGCCATCTCCTACCCAAAGCCTCCCCGAAGGAAGCCATCATAAATAGAATGCGACTCTAGAAAATATTGCATATTCCATGATATGGACAGTCATGACACAAATGACTGTAGGCATCTGCGAGATCTGATTGAAGAATAGGTTATACTTGGAGAGCTACCCGAGTATGTGAAACAACCAACAATGCCAGCACCCTTGCTACCGCCACCTGCTCCCTGAAGAGGGAATGAACCTGGATCGAGCTCTCGTACGCTCATCGTCAACTGATCTAGATGAGATCAGCCTGGATTTCCTGCATTTCTTAGGATTTAAGACATGTGTGTTTGTTTTCTTTAGGTTTTCTGATTGGCTAAATCGGGGTACACACATACAGGGTTAGGATTTAGCCCCAAAGCATGACCTGGACTCGATGACAAACCAATCGTGATTTGCTTTGGTTTTGTACTTTGAATTGAATAAGGAAGGACTTTCCGAGTATGGATTATGTTTGGAAAATTTAAGTGTTTTGTCAGGTTATGGCAGGAATCTCAATCTTAATTAAAGTATGGCTTGTACTTATCTCGAAACCCTTGGTGCGATTTGTGCCTAGGGACAAACTGTCTTGTCAAGCTTCGGCAAGTACAGTTCTCTCTCGGTATGAGTATGGATTGTACTCAGTTAGATTTTTAAGTTTGGATTATACTCTGAAACGGCTTATTCTCTTGTCAAGATCTGGCAAAGGAACTCAACAAAACTCGATTATGGCTTATGCTCAGTTTGAAATTCTTGGTATGGCTTATACCCAGAAGGTTAGGTCCCTCGCCAGGTATTGGCGGGATGATTCGTATGTCCCCCGAGTATGGTTTATGCTCAAGAGGACACCCAAGAATGTTGTACGCTCGAAAAGGTTAATCAGTTATGTCAGGTTTTGACATATCTGTTTGCTTTCTCTCCTTTGCAGGTATGGATTATACTTGCAGCTGGCTGGCCTGACATGGCTTTGGATTATCCATAACACATCTTCCTTCAACTAGAAATATATGTTACGGGGGGCAAAAATGTTGACATGCATTTTCGTCAAAGCAGTCACACATGGAATTTCTGGTTATCAACACACTCAAGCCTTGAGAATATCGTCAGAAGACAGAAAGCGATTTGGTTGAAGTCACATCACAAACAAAGAACTGCCCGAATGTCGTAGCAAATGACCTCTTTTGGGCCTGAAAGCATCAATTACGGAGTTTTTCTCTGTAACTCTTGTAGCTCTCTGAATTGCTTCTGGTCGAGCTTTCGTTTGGCTAAAACGGACTTATAATTTAAAAGTTACGCCCGTTTCCGTGAACGCATGTAGAACTGGAAACATGGATTTTGGGAATTGGCTTGACCTCTCGTTCGGATCAGAGATGACGGCTCGGTTCAGAAAAAGGAGTATCCGGCCCCACTCCCCGAAGCAGGTTGGCATTTCTTTTGGTTTCAACATGCAAGCATCTGTTCGGATCGCACCATCGGAACCAGACACGCCTTGGCTTTGGTTGCACAGAAGTGCGTACCATATTGGATTGGATACAACGGTTTGGTTTGGAGGAGAGAGAAACCGATCTGATCTGCCTAGAAAATTCATGGACACTCGAGTTTGACCTGTTCTTAAGGAGTAACCGCCTCCTACAAACGCGGATCGAGTTCCATTGGGCATAGCATGATTTTGAGGTCATGTTCCACTACTTTTTGAGTTTTCCTCTGGGGGTGCCATGTGGCACCCGAACCAAGCCCAGAAATCAGCTACAAATACACCACTTGAAGGAAAATTGAAGGATCTTTTTGGCCACTCTAACTCTTGGCCACCATTATTGCTATGCAAGGACATTGCACATCAATCTAACACGAGGAATTCGTGTATAAAATCACTTTCTTTTCTCGTCGTCTACATTAAAAATACAAGGATGCTGTATATGAATGAATCCTACGGATTGTAGGAAGGAGATGTACTTGTAATTTCTTAGTACTTAAGAAAACATAATGTGAACGCAGGCTTGGTTAGAGCCGAAACACTATAAAATCTTCGTGTGTCTCCTCTTATTTTACTGTTTCTGCATTTCTGTGATTTGGATTTGGGTGTTAGTACCAAAATATGGTCTAACATTTTGGCGTGCCAGGTAGGGGCACACGATATTACTTCAGTTTCTAACTTGAAAGGAATCGGATTGCTCGGCTATTGGATCGATGGTCAAGCGAAAGAAAGACGGAACCTTCACTCGTGCTGAGGATGTTGGCACTGAAGGCACAAGGAACGAGGAAAACCAGGAGGATTCCTCTCATGGAAATTCATCAGCATACCTGGCTAAGGACGAAATGGATGGCGTTATTGTTGAATTGAGAACGCAAATGGTAAGGCAGGATGATCTCCTTCGCAAACAAAAAGTGACGATAGACGGATTCTTCGCTCGGATGGAAGTCAGGCCAAGCGGTAACATACAACTCACTGGAAATGACATGGAAAGTGTCCAGGAAGCAGCCAATGACCGGGTCGGGTCATCGCAGATCCAAACCGAGGATCAAATCGTCGAAGCACTAGAATCAGCTCCAGCAAGAGCAATGAACAAAATCAGTTCGGACCCGATCAGAGACGCAACACTACATGAACTCGGGGGCAGCAGCTTCCCCTCTGGAAATCATGGCTCGGCTCGAGCACGACCCATGTCTGCTCCTGTTCAAATGGAGCCCACACATCATCAACACAGAGCACCCCAGTTCGGAGCAGGAGAACCGGATTGGATCGGCCTCCACGATCCGCAACTTGGGGGCACCTCCGAACCGAACCGGATGGTCTTCCAAGCCCCTCATACCATTCCAAACTCCTCCGGACTAAACGCTGGGGCACCGGCTTAGATCCTATCAACTTGTAACAGGTTTTTGAAGGCGATCGGCTCGCCAATCTCATTCAACGCCTCCGGAAAGGCCGCATTTATCCGAATGTTATGGATGATGTCAATCATAATCCATTCACATGAGAAATCCGGAATTCTCACAATCCCCCGGATTTCAAACTTCCACAACTTGAGCCCTATAACAGCAGGATGGATCCTACCGTGCACCTGATATGCTATAAACGACATATGGAAGTTCAATCAGCGTCGGAAAACGTCATGGCTAAATGCTTTCCTCTCTCCTTGACTGATATAGCTGCTATGTGGATTCGGCAGCTAGAAACGGAATCAATCAACAGCTGAAACATGTTGGTCGCTCCCTTCATTGAACAGTTTCGAGACCACATTGCACGACCCAAGAATGTAATGTTTCTCACTATAATCAAGCAGAGGCCTAGAGAAACTCTACGCTCGTTCCTGAAAAGTTTCAATGTTGCAACAGCATCTGTTGATCGACCTGAACCATCTATAGTACTGATGGCAGTAGTATTTGGCATCTTGGATAACACGGAATTCAAGAAATACTTGTACTGAGACTCACCGCGAGATCTTGGCGAATTCTATCTTGAAGCGGACAGATATCTGCGGGAAGAGGACGCAACTTCCGAGAAAAGCATTCTCGAAGTCAACATGCTTAAAGATGGAGGACCGTCTGATTCCGGAAAAGGCAAGTAAAAGGCCACTGTCAAGAATGACCGCAACACTCAGCGCTAGAGAGGGCCCGGATATGAAAAGTACACAAAGCTCAATTGAACGCTGACTAACATCCAAATGGACACAAACGGTGCCATCTCCTACCCAAATCCTCCCAGATGGGTGCCATCGTAAGGAGAACGCGACTCTGGAAAACATTGCATATTCTATGATATGGAAAGTCATGACACAAATGACTGTAGGCATCTTCGAGATCTGATTGAAGAACTCGTTAGACGTGGAGTGCTACCCGAGTATGCGAAACAACCAACAGCGCTTGCAACCGTGCTGCCGCCGCCTGCTCTCCGAAGAGGGAATGAACCTGGATCGGGCTCTCGTGGGCTCATCATCAACAAGTATGGTTGAGCACAACCTTGATTTCTTGCATTTCTTAGGATTTAAGATATATGTTTTTGTTTTGTTTAGGTTTTCTGATTGGTTAAATCGAGGTACACACGTACGTGGTTAGGATTTAGCCCGAAAGCGTGTCCTAGACTCGATGACAAACCAATCATGATTTGCTTTGCTTTCGTACTTTGAATTGAATAAAGAAGGACTTTCCAAGCATGGATTATGTTTGGCAAATTTAAGTGTTTTATCATGTTATGGCAAGATTCTCAATCTTAATTAAAGTATGGCTTATACTTGTCTCGAAACCCTATGTACGGTTTGTGCCTAGGGACAAACTGTCTTGTCAGGCTTTGGCAAGTATAGTTCTATCTCGGTATGAGTATGGATTGTACTCAGTTGGATTCTTAAGTATGGATTATACACTGGAACGACTTATTGTATTGTCAAGATCTGGCAAAGGAACTCAACAAAACTCAATTATGGCTTATGCTCAGTTTGACCTTCTTGGTATGGCTTATACCCAGAAGGTTAGGTCCCTCGCCAGGTATTGGCAGGATGATTCGAACGTCCCCAGAGTATGGTTTATGCTCAAGCGGACGCCCAAGCATGGTATATGCTCGAAAAGGTTAATTAGTTTTGTCAGGTTTTGACATATCTGTTTTCTTTCTCTCCTTTGCAGGTATGGATTATATTTGCAGCTGGCAGGCCTGGCGTGGCCTTGAATTTTCCAGAACACATCTTCTTTCAACCAGCAAGATATGTTCTAGGGGGAAAAAATGTTGACATGCTTTTTAGTCAAAGCAGTCACACATGGAATTTCTGGTTAGCAACACACTCCAGCGTTGAGAACATCGTTAGAAGATAGGAAGAGATTTGGTTGAAGTCGCATCACAAACAAAGAATGGTCCGAAAGTCCTCTTTTGGGCTTGAAAACATCAATTACGGAGCTTTTCTCTGTAACTCTTGTAGCGCTTTGAATTAGCTTCAGGTAAAGCTTTCATTTGGCTAAAACGGACTTACGGTTTAAAAGTTACACCCATTTCCGTGAACGCATGGAGAATCGAAAACTTGGATTTTGGGAATTGTCTTGACCTCTCGGTTCGGATCGAAAATGACTGCTCGGTTCAGAACAAGGAGTATCCGACCCCACTACTCGAAGCAGTTTGGCATTTCTTTTGGTTTCAGCATGCAAGCATCGGTTCAGATCGCACCATCCGAACCTGACCCGCCTTGGCTTCGGTTGCACAGAAGTGCGTACCATACTGGATTGAATACATCTGTTTGGATCGGAGGAGAGAGAAACCGATCCGATCTACCTGGAAAATTCCTGCACACTCGAGTTTGACCTGTTCATAAGGAGTAACCGCCTCCTACAAACATAGATCGATTTCCACTTGCATAGCACGATTTTGAGGTCATATTCCACTACTTTTCGAGATTTCCTCTGGGCGTGCCATGTGGAACCCGAACCAAACCCAAAAATCAGCTATAAATACACCACTTGACGGCAAATTGAAGGATCTTTTTGGCCACTCTAACTCTCGGCCACCATTATTGCTATGCAAGGACATTGCACATTACTCTAACACGAAGAATTCATGTATAAAATCACTTTCTTTTCTCCTCTTCTTCATTAAGTATACAAGGATGTTGTATATGAATGAATCCTACGGATTGTAGGAAGGAATTGTACTTGTAATTTCATAGGACTTAAGAAAACATAAAGTGGACGTAGGCTTGGTTTGAGCCGAACCACTATAAAAACTTCGTGTGTCTCCTCTTATTTTATTGTTTCTGCATTTCTGTAATTTGTGTTTTGGATTTTGGTGTCAGTACCAAAATTTGGCCTAACATTTTGGCACGCCAGGTGGGGGCACATGATGTTACTTCAATTTTTAGCTTGAAAGGAATCAGATTACTCGGCTATTGGATCGATGGTCAAGCGAAAGAAAGACGGAACCTTCTCTCGTGCTGAGGATGTTGGCACTGAAGGCGCAAGGAACGAAGCAAGCCAAGAAGATTCCTCTCATGGAAATTCATCAGCATACCTGACTACAGATGAAATGGATGGCATTCTCACTGAATTGAGAACGCATATGGCAAGGCAAGATGATCTCCTCCGCAAACAAAAAGAGATGACAGACAGATTCTTCACTCGGATGGAAGGCAGGCCGAGCGGCAACATACGACTCACTGGAAATTGCGTGGGAAGGTTTCAAGAAGCAGCCAATGACCGGGTCGGGTTGGCCCAGATCTGAACCGAGGATCAAGTTGGAGCCGCACTAAAATCAGCTCCTGCAGGAGCTATGAACCGAATCGGTTTGGACCCGTTCCGAGCCGCAACACTACATGAACTCGTGGGCAACATCTTCCCCTCTGGAAATCATGGTTCGGGTCGAGCGCGACCCACGTTCGCTCCTGTTTGAATGGAGCCCATACATAATAAACACAGAGCACCCCTGTTCGGAGAAGGAGAACCGGATCGGATTGGCCTCCATGATTCGCATCATGGGGGCACTTCCGAACCAAACCGGATGGTCTTCCAAGCCCCTCATACCATCCCAAACTCCTCCGGACTAAACACTGGGAGCACCGGCTTTGATCCTATCAACTTTCAACACCTTTTTGAAGGCGATTGGCTCTCCAATCTCATTCAACGCCTTTCGAAAGGCCACATTTATCAGAATGTCATGGACGATGTCAATCACAATCCATTCACTTGAGAAATCAAGAATTCCCGCAATCCCCCGGATTTCAATCTTCCACAACTAGAGCGCTACAATGGTAGGACGGTCCTACCATGCACCTAATGCGCTATAAACGACATATGGAAGTTCAATCGGCATCGGAAAACGTCATGGCTAAATGCTTTCCTCTCTTCATGACTGATATAGCTGCTATGTGGGTTTGGCAGCTAGAAATGGAATCGATCAACAACTGGAATATGTTGGTCGCTTGCTTCATTGAACAGTTTCGGGTCCACATTGCATGACCCAAGAATGTAATGTCGCTCACTACAATCAAGAAGAGGCCCAAAGAAACTCTGCGCTCATTCCTGAAAAGATTCAACGTTGCAGCAACATCTATTGATCGATCTGAACCATCTATGGTACTGATGGCAGCAGTATCCAGCATCTTGGATAACAAGGAATTCAAGAAATCTTTGTACCGAGACCCACCGCGAGATCTCGGCGAATTCTATCTTGAAGCGGAAAGATTTCTACGGGGAGAGGACGCAACATCCGAGAAAAGCGTTCTGAAGTCAACATGCTTAAAGACGGAGGACCGTCTGATCTCGGAAAAGGCAAGTAAAAAGCCGCTGTCAAGAATTACCGCAACATTCAGCCCCGGAGAGGGCACAGATATGAAAAGTACGCAGAGCTCAATTGAGCGCTGACTGACATTCACACATGGACACAAACGGTTCCTTCTCATACCCAAAGCCTCCCAGAAGGGAGTCGTCGTAAAGAGAACGCGAATCTGGAAAACATTGCATATTCCATGGTATGGAAAGTCATGACACAAATGATTGTAGGAATCTGCGAGATCTGATTGAAGAACGGGTTAGACGTGGAGAGCTAACCGAGTATGTGAAACAACCAACAGCGCCTACACCCGTGCTACTGCCACCTGCTCTCCGAAGAGGGAACGAACCTGGATCGAGCTCTAGTGGGCTCATCATCAACTGATCTGGATGAGATCAACCTGGATTTCTTGCATTTCTTAGGATTTAAGATATGTTTTTTGTTTTCTTTAGGTTTTCTGATTGGTAAATCAAGGTACACACGTACGGGATTAGGATTTAGCCCTAAATCGTGCCCTGGACTCGATGACAAACCAATCAGGATTTGCGTTGGTTTTGTACTTTGAATTGAATAAGGAAGGACTTTCCGACATGGATTATGTTTAGAAACTTTAAATGTTTTGTCAGGTTATGGTAGGATTCTCAGTCTTAATTAAAGTATGGCTTATACTTATCTCGAAACCCTATGTACGGTTTGTGCCTCGGGACAAACTATCTTGCCAGGATTTGGCAAGTACATTTCTATCTCGGTATGAGTATGGATTGTACTCAGTTGGATTCTTAAGTATGGATTATACTCTGGAATGGCTTATTGTCTTGTCAAGATCTGGCAAAGGAACTCAATAAAACTCTATTCTGGCTTATGCTCAGTTTGACCTTCTTGGTATGGCTTATACCCAGGAGGTTAGGTCCCTCGCCAAGTATTGGCAGGACGATTCGAACGTGCCCCGAGTATGGTTTATACTCAACCGGACGCCCAAGCATGATATATGCTCAAAAAGGTTAATCAGTTTTGTCAGGTTTTGACATATCTGCTTGCTTTCTCCCCTTTGCAGGTATGGATTATACTTGTAGCTGGCAGACCCGGCGCGACCTTGGATTATCCAGAACACATCTTCCTTCAACCAGCATGATATGTTCTGGGAGGGAAAAAATGTTGACATGATTTTTAGTCAAAGCAGTCACATATGGAATTTACGGTTAGCAACACACTCAAACGTTGAGAACATCATCAGAAGATGGGAAGCGATTTGGTTGAAGTAGCATCACAAACAAATAACGACCTGAAAGTCCTACAATGGGCCCAAAAACATCAATTAAGGAGCTTTGCTCGGTAACTCTTGTAGCTCTCTGAATTAGCTTTAGGTAGAGCTTTCGTTTGGCTAAAACAGACTTACGTTTTAAAAGTTATGCCCTTTTCCGTAAACGCATGCAGAACCAGAAACAATGATTTTGGGAATTGACTTGACCTATCGGTTCGGATCGGAAAAGACGGCTCGGTTCGGAGCAAAGAGAATCCGACCCCACTCCTTGAAGCAGCTTGGCATTTCTTTTGGTTTCCGCACGCATGCATCGGTTCAGATTGCACCATCCGAACCCAACCCGCCTTGGCTTCAGTTGTACAGAAGTGCGTACCATACTGGATTGAATACATCGGTTCGGATCGGAGGAGAGAGAAACCAATCCGCCTGGAAAATTCCTGCACACTTGAGTTTGACCTGTTCTTAAGGAGTAACCGCCTCCTTCCAATGCGTATTGAATTCCACTTGGCATAACATGATTTTGAAGTCATGTTCCACTACTTTTCGAGATTTCTTCTGGGCGTGCCACATGGCACCCGAACCGAACCCAGAAATCAGCTATAAATACACCACTTGAAGGCAAATTGAAGGATCTTTTCGGCTACTCTAACTCTCGGCCACCATTATTGCTACGCAAGGACATTGCACATCACTTTAACACAAGGAATTCATGTATAAAGTCACTTTCTTTTCTCCTCTTCTTTATTAAAAATACAAGGTTGTTTTATATGAATGAATCCTATGGATTATAGGATGGAATTGTACTTGTAATTTCTTAGGACTTAAGAAAACATAAAGTGGATGTAGGCTTGGTTTGAGACGAACCACTATAAAAACTTCGTGTGTCTCCTCTTATTTTACTGTTTTTGCATTTCTGTGATTTGTGATTTGGATTTGGGTGTTAGTATCAAAATTTGGTCTAACCTTTTGGCACGCCAAGTAGGGGGCACACGATATTACTTCAGTTTTTATCTTGAAAGGAATTGGATCTCTCGGCTATTGGATCGATGGTCAAGCGAAAGAAAGACGGAACCTTCTCTCGTGCTGAAGATGTTGGCACTGAAGGTGCAAGGAACGAGGCATGTGAGGAGGCTTCCTCTCATGGAAATTCATCAGCATACCTGACTAGAGATGAAATGGATGGCGTTCTCACTGAATTGAGAATGCAGATGGCAAGGCAAGATGATATCCTCCGCAAACAAAAAGAGATGATAGACGGATTCTTCGCTCGGATGGAAGGCAGGCCGAGCGGCAACATACAACTCACTGGAAATGGCATGGAAAGGGTTCAAGAAGTAGCCAATAACCGGGTCGGGTCGGCCCATATCCGAACCGAGGATCAAATCATAGCAGCATTAGAATCATCTCCAGCAGGAGCGATGAACCGAATCGGTTCGGACCCGATCCGAGCCGCAATACTACATGAACTCGAGGGTAGCTGCTTCCCCTCTGGAAATAATGGCTCGGGTCGAGCGCGACCCACGTCCTCTCCTGTTCGAATGGAGCCCACACATCATCAACACAGAGCACCCCCGGTTCGGAGCTAGAGAATCGGATCAGATTGGCCTCCATGATCCACAACATTGGGGCACCTCCGAACCGAACCAGATGGTCTTCCAAGCCCCTCATACCCTTCCAAACTCCATCGAACTAAACATTGGAGGCACTAGCTCTGATCCTATCAACTTGCAACAGCTTTTTGAAGGCAATCGGCTCGCCAATCTCATTCAATGCCTCTCGAAAGGGCGCACTTATCAGAATGACATAGACGATGTCAATCACAATCCATTCACATGATAAATTAGGAATTCCCGCAATCCCCCGGATTTTAAACTTCCACAACTGGAGCCCTACAATGGCGGGACGTATCCTACCGTGCATCTAATGCTCTATAAACGGCATATGGAAGTTCAATCAGCATCGGAAAACGTCATGGCTAAATACTTTCCTCTCTTCTTGACTGAAATAGCTGCTATGTGGATTCGGCAGCTGAAAACGGAATCGATCAACAGCAGGAACACATTGGTTGCTCCCTTCATTGAACAGTTTTGGGTCCACATTGCACGACACAAGAATGTAATGTTGCTCACTACAATCAAGCAGAGGCCCAGAGGAACTCTGCGCTCATTCCTGGAAAGATTCAATGTTGCAGCAGCATCTGTTGATCGACCAGAACCATCTATGGTACTTATGGTGGCAGTATCCTACATCTTTGATAACAAGGAATTCAAGAAATCTTTGTACCGAGACCCACGACGAGATCTCGGGGAATTCTATCTTGAAGCAGACAGATTTCTGCGGGAAGGGTACGCAACTTTCGAGAAAAGCGTTCTTGAATTAAACATGTTTAAAGACGGAGGACCATCTGATTTCGGAAAAGGAAAGGAAAAAGCCGTATTCAAGAATGACCGGAAGTACACTGAGATCAATTCAACGTTGAATGACATCTACATGGACACAAACAGTGCTATCTCCTACCTAAAGCCTCCTAGAAGGGAGCCATCGTAAAGAGAACGCGACTCTGGAAAACATTGCATATTCCATGATATGGACAGTCATGACACAAATGACCGTAGACATCTATGAGATTTGATTGAAGAACGGGTTAGACGTGGGGAGCTACCCGAGTATGTGAAACAACCAACAGCGCCTGCACCCGTGCTGTCGCCACCTGGTCCCCGAAGAGGGAATGAACCTGGATCGAGCTCTCGTAGGCTCATCATCAATTGATCTGGATGAGATTAGCCTAGATTTCCTGCATTTCTTAGGATTTAATATATGTGTTTTTGTTTTCTTTAGGTTTTTTGATTGGCTTAATCGGAGTACATACGTACGAGTTTAGGATTTACCCCCAAAGCGTGCCCAGGGTTCGATGACAAACCAATCAGGTTTTGCTTTGGTTTTTTACTTTGCATTGAATAAGGAAGGACTTTTCGAGCATGGATTATGTTTGGAAAATCTATGTGTTTTGTCAGGTTATGGTAGCATTTTCAATCCTAATTAAAGTATGGCTTATACTTATCTCGAAACTCTAGGTACAGTTTTTGCATAGGGACAAACTGTCTTGTCAGGCTTTGGCAAGTATAGTTCTATCCCGGTATTAGTATTGATTGTACTCAGTTGGATTCTTAAGTATGGATTATACTCGGGAACGGCTTATTGTCTTGTCAAGATCTGGCAAAGGAACTCAATAAAACTCGATTATGGCTTATGCTCAGTTTGAACTTCTTGGTATGGCTTATACCCAAAAGGTTAGGTCCCTCGCCAGGTATTGGCAGGATGATTCGAACGTCCCCTGAGTATGGCTTATGCTCAACCGGACGCCCAAGCATGGTATATGCTCGAAATGGTTAATCAGTTTTGTCAGGTTTTGACATATCTGTTTTCTTTCTCTCCTTTGCAGGTATGGATTATATTTGCAACTGGCAGGCCCGGCGTGGCCTTGGATTATCTAGAACACATCTTCCTTCAACTAGCAAGATATGTTCTAAGAGGCAAAAATGTTGACATGATTTTTAGTCAATGACGTCACACATGGAATTTCTGGCTAGCAAAACACTCAAGCGTTGAGAACATCGTCAAAGGATAGGAAGCGATTTGGTTGAAGTCGAATCACAAACAATGAACGACCCGAAATTCCTAGTAGATGACCACTTTGGGGTCCCGAAAACATCAATTACGGAGCTTTGCTCAATAACTCTTGTAGCTCTCTGAATTAGCTTCAGGTAGATCTTTTGTTTGGATAAAACAGGCTTACGGTTTAAAAGTTACACTGGTTTCCGTGAACGCATGCAGAACCGGAAACTTGGATTTTGGAAATGGCTTGACCCCTCGGTTCAGATCGGAGGTGATGGCTCGGTTAGGAACAAAGAGAATCAAACCCCACTCCTCGAAGCAGCTTGGCATTTCTTTTGGTTTCAGCATGCAAGCATCGGTTCGGATCGCACCATCCGAACCCGACCCGCTTTGGCTTCGGTTGCACAGTAGTGCGTACCATACTGGATTGAATACATCGGTTCGGATCGGAGGAGAGAGAAACCGATCCGATCTACTTGGAAAATTCCTACACACACGAGTTTGACCTTTTCTTAAGGAGTAACCGCCTCCTTCGAACGCTGATCAATTTCCATTTGGCATAGCACGATTTTGAGGTCATGTTCCACTACTTTTCGAGATTTCCTCTGGGCATGCCACGTGGCACCCGAACCGAACCCAGCTATAAATGCCCCACTTGTAGGTAAACTGAAGGATCTTTTTGGCTACTCTAACTCTCGGTCACTGTTATTGCTACACAAGGACATTGCACATCACTCTAACACAAGGAATTCGTGTATAAAATCACTTTCTTTTCTCCTCTTCTTCATTAAAAATACAAGGATGTTGTATATGAATGAATCCTACAGATTGTAGGATGGAATTGTACTTGTAATTTCTTAGGACTTAAGAAAACATAAAGTGGTTGTAGGCATGGTTTGAGCTGAACCACTATAAAAACTTAATGTGTCTCCTCTTATTTCACTGTTTTTGCATTTCTCTTATTTGTGATTTGGATTTGGGTGTTAGTACCAAAATTTGGTCTAACATTTTGGTGTGCCAAGTTGGGGGTACACGATATTACTTCAGTTTCTAACTTGAAAGGAATCAGATTGCTCGGCTATTGGATCGATGGTTAAGCGAAAGAAAGACGGAACCTTCTCTCGTGCTGAGGATGTTGGCACTGAAGGCGGAAGTAATGAGGCAAGCCGGGAGGTTTCCTTTCATGGAAATTCATCAGCGCACCTGACTAGGATGAAATGGATGGCGTTCTCGCTGAATTTAGAAAGCAGATGGCAAGGCAAGATGATCTACTCCGCAAACAAAAAGAGATGATAGACGGATTCTTCGCTCGGATGGAAGGCAGGCCGAGCAGCAACAAACAACTCACTGGAATGGCATGAAAAGGGTTCAAGATTCAGCCAATGACTGGGTCGACCCAGATCCGAACCGAGGATCAAATCAAAGCAGCACTAGAATCAGCTCCAGCAGGAGTGATGAACCAAAATGGTTCGGCCTCGATCCGAGCCGCAACACTACATGAACTCGTGGGCAGCAGATTCCCCCTTAGAAATCATGGCTCGGGTCGAGCGCGACCCACGTATGCTCCTGTTCGAATGGTTCCCACACATCAACAACACAGAGCACCACCGAACCGAACCGATGGTCTTCCAAACCACTCATACCCTTCCAAAATCCTCTGGGCTAAACGCTGGGGGCTCCAGCTCTAATCCTATCAACTTGAAATAGCTTTTTGAAGGCGATAGGCTCGCCCATCTAATTCAATGCCTTTAGAAAGGCCGCACTTATCAGAATGACATGGACGATGTCAATCACAATCTATTCACATGAGAAATCAGGAATTCCCGCAATCCCCCAGATTTCAAACTACCACAACTAGAGCCCTACAACAACAGGAAGGATCCTACCGTGCACCTGATGTGCTATAAACGGCTTATGGAAGTTCAATCGGCGTCATAAAACACCATAGCTAAATGCTTTCCTCTCTTCTTGACTGATATAACTACTATGTAGATTCGGCAACTAGAAACGGAATCAATCAACAGCTGGAACATGTTGGTTGCTCACTTCATTGAAGACTTTCAGGTCCATGTTGCGCGACCCAAGAATGTAATGTCGCTCATTACAATCAAGAAGAGGCCCAGAGAAACTCCGCGCTCATTCCTAGTAAGATTCAGCGTTGCAGCTGCATCTGCTGATCAACCTGAAACATTTATGGTACTAATGGTAGCAATATCCGGCATATTGGATAATAAGGAATTTGAGAAATCTTTGTACCGAGACCCACCATGAGATCTCGGAGAAATCTATCTTAAAGCAGAAAGATTCCTGTGAGAAGAGGACGCAATTTCCGAGAAAAGCATTCTCGAAGTCAACATGCTTAAAGACGGAGGACAGTCTAATTCCGGAAAAGGCAAAGAAAAAGCCGCTGTCAAGAATGACCGCAACAGTCGGCCCCGGAGAGGGCCCAGATATGAAAAGTACACAGAGCTTAATTCAACGTTGACAGACATCTACATGGACACAAACGGTGCCATCTCCTGCCCAAAGCATCCCAGAAGGTAGCCATCGTAAAGAGAACGCGACTCTAGAAAACATTGCATATTCCATGATATGGACAGTCATGACACAAATGACTGTAGGCATCTGCGAGATCTGATTGAAGAATGGTTCAGACGTGGAGAGCTACCTGAGTATGTGAAGCAACCAACACCGCCTGCACCCGTGCTGCCGCCACCTGCTCCCCGAAGAGGGATTGAACCTAGACCGAGCTTTCGTGGGCTCATCATCAACTGATCAGGTTGAGATCAGCCTGGATTTCCTACATTTCTTAGGATTTAACATATGTGTTTTTGTTTTCTTTAGGTTTTCTGATTGGCTAAATCGGAGTACAAACTTACGGGGATAGGATTTATCCCCAAAGCGTGCTCTGGACTCGATGACAAACCAATTAGGATTTGCTTTGGGTTTTTACTTTGAATTGAATAAGGAAGGACTTTCTGAGCATGGATTATGTTTGGCAAATTTAGGTGTTTTGTCAGGTTATTGCAGGATTCTCAATCTTAATTAAAGTATGGCTTATACTTATGTCAAAACCCTAGGTACGGCTTGTGCCTAGGGAAAACTGTCTTGTCAGGCCTTGGCAAGTACAGTTCTATCTCGGTATGAGTACGAATTGTACTCAGTTGGATTCTTAAGTATGGATTGTACTCTGGATTGATTTTGAGGTACCCAAGTATGTGAAACAACCAACAACGCCTGCACCCGTGCTGCCGCCACCTGCTCCTCGAATAGGGAATGAACCTGGATCGATCTTTCGTGGGCTCATCATCAACTAATCTGGATGAGATCAGTCTGGTTTTCCTGAATTTCTTAAGATTTAAGATATGTGTTTTTGTTTTCTTTAAGTTTTCTGACTGGCTAAACCGCGAGATATCGGCGAAATCTATCTTAAAGAAGAAAGATTTCTGTGAGAAGAGGACGCAACATCCGAGAAAAGCATTCTCGAAGTCAACATTCTTAAAGATGGAGGACCGTCTAATTCCGGAAAAGGCAAGGAAAATTCCGCTATCAAGAATGGCCACAACACTTGGTGCTGGATAGGGCCCAAATATGAAAAGTACACAGAGATCAATTCAACACTGACTGACATCCACATAGATACAAACGGTGCCATCTCCTGCCCAAAGCCTCCCAAAAGGGAGCCATCGTAAAGAGAACGTGACTCTAGAAAACATTGCATAATCCATGATATGGACAGTCATGACACAAATGACTATAGGCATCTGGGAGATCTGATTGAAGAACGGGTTAGACATGGAGAGCTACCCGAGTATGTGAAACAACCAACATCGCCTGCACCCGTGCTGCCGCCACCTGCTCCCCGAAGAGGGAATGAACCTCGATCGAGCTTTCGTGGGCCCATCATCAATTGATCTGTATGAGACTAGCTTGGATTTCCTGCATTTCTTAGGATATAAGATAAGTGTTTTTGTTTTCTTTAGGTTTTCTGATTGGCTAAATCGGAGTACACACATACGGTGTTAGGATTTTGCCCCAAAGTGTGCCTTGGACTCGATGACAAACCAAACAGGATTTTCTTTGGGTTTTTACTTTGAATTGAATAAGGACTTTCCGAGCATGGATTATGTTTGGAAAATTTAAGTGTTTTGTCAGGATGGAAGGATTCTCAATCTTAATTAAAGTATGGCTTATACTTATCTCAAATCCAGAGGTATGGTTTGTGCCTAGGGAAAACTGTCTTGTCAGCCTCCTTCAAACGCGGATCGATTTCCACTTGGCATAGCATGATTTTGAGGTCATGTTCCACTACTTTTTGAAATTTCCCCTAGGCGTGCCACGTGGCACTAGAGCCGAACCCAAAAATCAGCTATAAATACACCACTCGAAGGCAAATTGAAGGATCATTTTGGCTACTCTAACTCTCGGCCACCATTACTGCTATGCAAGGACATTTCACATCACTCTAACATGAGGAATTCGTGTATAAAATCACTTTATTTTCTCCTCTTCTTTATTAAAAATACAAGTATTTTGTATATGAATGAATCCTGTGGATTGTAGGAAGGAATTGTAGTTGTAATTTCATAGGACATAAGAAAACATAAAGCGGACCTAGGCTTGGTTTGAGCCGAACCACTATAAAAACTTCATGCGTCTCCTCTTATTTTACTGTTTCAGGATTTCTGTGATTTGTGATTTGGATTTGTGTGTTAGTACCAAAATTTGGTCTAACATTTTGGCACGCTAGGTTGGGGGCACACGATATTACTTTTTCTAGCTAGAAAGGAATTAGATTGCTCGGCTATTGGATCGATGGTCAAGAGACAGAAAGACGGAACCTTCTCTCGTGCTGAGGATGTTGGCACTAAAGGTGCAAGGAACGAGGCAAGCCAGGAGGCTTCCTCTCATGGAAATTCATCAGCATACCTGACTAGAGATGAAATGGATGGCGTTCTCGTTGAAGTGAGAATGCAGATGACAAGGCAATATAATCTCCTCAGCAAACAAAAAGAAATGATAGTTGGATTCTTCGCTCGGATGGAAGGCAGGCCGAGCGGCAACATACAACTCATTGGAAATGGCGTGGAAAGGGTTCAAGAAGCAGCCAATGACTGGGTCGGGTTGGCCCAGATCCGAAACGAGTATCAAATCCGAGCAGCACTAGAATTAGCTCTAGTAGGAGCGATGAACTGAATCGGTTCGGACCCGATCCGAGCCGCAACACTACATGAACACGAGGGCAACAGCTTCCCCGCTGGAAAACATGGCTCGAGTCGAGCGCGACCCACGTCCGCTCCTGTTCGAATGGAGCCCACACATCATTAACATAGAGCACCTCAGTTCAGAGCTGGAGAAACGGATCGGATCGGCCTCCACAATCAGCAAAATGGGGGCACCTACGAACCGAACCGGGTGGTCTTTCAGGCCCCTCATACCCTTCCAAACTCCTCCGATCTAAACGCTGGGGGTACCGGCTCTGATCCTATGAACTTGCAACAACTTGTTGAAGAAGATCGGCTCGCAAATCTCATTCAACGCCTCCGTAAACGCCGCACTTATCAGAATGACATGGATGATGTCAATCACAATCCATTAACATGAGAAATCAGGAATTCCCGCAATCCCCGAATTTCAAACTTCCACAACTGGAGCCCTACAACGGCAGGACAAATCCTATCGTGCACCTGATGCGCTATAAACGACATATGGAAGTTCAATCGGCGTCGGAAAATGTCATGGCTAAATGCTTTCCTCTCTTCTTGACTGATATAACTACTATGTGGGTTCGACAGCTAGAAACGTAATCGATCAACAGATGGAAGATGTTAGTCGCTCGATTCATTGAACAGTTTCGGGTCCACATTGTGCGACCCAAGAATGTAATGTCGCTCACTACAACCAAACAGAGGCCCAGAGAAACTCTGCGCTCATTCCTGGAAAGATTCAACATTACAGCAGCATTGTTGATCGACCTGAACCATGTATGTTACTGATGGCAGCAGTACCCGGCATCTTGGATAACAAAGAATTCAAGAAATCTTTGTACCGAGACCTACCACGAGATCTCGGCGAATTCTATCTTGAAGCAGACAGATTTCTACGGCAAGAGGACGCAACTTTCGAAAAAAGCATTCTCGAAGTCAACATGCTTAAAGACGGAGGACCGTATGATTCCGGAAAAGGCAAGGAAAAAGCCACTGTCAAGAATGACCGCAACACTCGGCCCCGGAGAGGGCCCAGATATAAAGAGTACACAGATCTCAATTCAGTACTGACTGGCATCTACATGGACACAAATGGTGCCATCTCCTACCCAAAGACTCCCAAAGGGAGCCATCATAAAGAGAACGCGACTCTGGAAAACATTGCATAATCCATGATATGGGCAGTCATGACACAAATGACTATAGGCATCTGCGAGATCTGATTGAAGAACAGGTTAGACGTGGAGAGCTACCCGAATATGTGAAACAACTAACAGCACCTACACCCGTGCTGCGGCCATCTGCTCCCCGAAGAGGGAATGATCCAGGATCGAGCTCTCATGGGATCATTATCAACTGATCTGGATGAGATCACTTGATTTTCCTGCATTTCTTAGGATTTAAGATATGAGTTTTTTTCTTTAGGTTTTCTAATTGGCTAAATCGGAGTACACACGTACGGGGTTAGGATTTAGCCCCAAAGCGTGCCCTGGACTCGATGACAAACCAATCAGGATTTGCTTTGGTTTTGTACTTTGAATTGAATAAGGAAGGACTTTCCGAGCATGGATTATGTTTCACAAATTTATGTGTTTTGTCAGGTTATGGCTGGATTCTCAATCTTAATTAAAGTATGGCTATACTTATCTCGAAACATTGGTACAGTTTGTGCCTAGGGACAAACTATCTTGTTAGGCTTTGGAAACTACAGTTCTTTCTCGATATAAGTATGGATGGTATTAAGTTGGATTCTTAAGTAAGGATTATACTCTAGAACGACTTATTGTCTTGTCAAGATATGGCAAAAGAACTCAATAAAACACGATTATGGCTTATGCTCAGTTTGAACTTCTTGGTATGGCTTATACCCAGAAGGTTAAGTCCCTCGCCAGGTATTGGCAGGATGATTCGAACATCCCCCGAGTATGGTTTGTGCTCAACCGGACGCCCAAGCATGGTATATGCTCGAAAAGGTTAATCAGTTTGTTAGGTTTTTAGATATATGTTTCCTTTCTCTCCTTTTTAAGTATGGATTATACTTGCAGCTGCGGGCCTGGCGTGGCCTTGGATTATCCAGAACACATCTTCCTTCAACCAACATGATATGTTCTTGGGGCCAAAAATGTTGACATGCATTTTAGTCGAAGCAGTCACACATGAAATTTCTTGTTAGCAACACACTCAAGCGTTGGGAACATCGTCAGAATACATGAAGTGATTTGGTTGAAGTCGCATCATAAACAAAGAACAGCCAGAAAGTCCACTTTTGGGCCCGAAAACATCAATTACGGAGCTTTTCTCTGTAGCACTTGTAGCTCCATAAATTAGCTTCAGGTAGAGCTTTCGTTTGTCTAAAACGGACTTACTGTTTAAAAGTTACGCCTGTTTCCGTGAATGCACGCCGAACCGAAAAATTGGATTTTGGGAATTGGCTTGACCTCTCGGTTCAGATCGGAGATGACGGCTTGGTTCGGAACGAGGAGAATCCGACCTCACTCCTTGAAGCAGCTTGGCATTTCTTTTGGTTTCAGCATGCAAGCATCAGTTTGGATCGCACCATCCGAACCTAATCCGCCTTGGCTTCGGTAGCACAGAAGTGCATACCATAATGGATTGAATACATCGGTTCAGATTAGAGGAAAGAGAAACCGATCCGATCGGCCTGGAAAATTACTACACACTCGAGTTTGACCTGTTCTTAAGGAGTAACCGCCTCCTACAAACGCGGATCGATTTCCACTTGGCATAACATGATTTTGAGGTCATGTTCCACTACTTTTCGAGATTTCCTCTGGGCGTGCCACATGTCACCCAAACCGAACCGAGAGATCAGCTATAAATACACCACTTGAAGGCAAATTGGAGGATCCTTATGGCTACTCTACCTCTCGACCACCGTTATTGCTATGCAAGGACAATGCACATCAATCTAATACAAGGAATTCATGTATAAAATCACTGTCTTTTCTCCTCTTATTCGTTAAAAATACAAGGATGTTGTATATTAATGAATCCTATGGAATGTAAGAAGGAATTATACTTGTAATATCTTAGGACTTAAGAAAACATAAAGCGGACGTAGGCTTGGTTTGAGCCGAACCACTATAAAAAATTCATGTGTCTCCTCTTATTTTACGGTTTCAGCATTTCTGTGATTTTTGATTTGGATTTGGGTGTTAGTACCAAAATTTGGTCTAACATTTTGGCGCGCCAGGTAGGGGGCACATGATATAACTCCAGTTTCTAGCTTGAAAGAAATCGGATTGCTCGGCTATTGGATCGATGGTCAAGCGAAAAAAAGACGGAACCTTCTCTCGTGCTGAGGATGTTGACACTGATGGCGCAAGGAACGAGGCAATCCAGGAGGCTTTCTCCCATGAAAATTCATCAGCATACCTGACTAGAGACGAAATGGTTGGCGTTCTAGCTGAATTGAGAACGCAAATGGCGAGGCAAGATGATCTCATCTACAAACAAAAAGAGATGATAGACGGATTCTTCGCTCGGATTGAAGGCAGGCCGAGCGGCAATATACAACTCACTGGAAATGGCGTGGAAAAGGGTTCCAGAAGCAGATAATGACGGGGTCGGTTCGGCCTAGATCCGAACCGAAGATCAAATCGGAGCAGCACTAGAATCAGCTCTAGCATGAGCGATGAACCGAATCGGTTCGGACCCGATCCGAGCCGCAACACTACATGAACTCGGGGGCAGCAGCTTCCCCTCTGGAAATCATGGCTCGGGTCGAGCACGACCCACGTCCGCTCTTATTCGAATGGAGCCCACACATCATCAACACAGAGCACCCCGGTTCAGAGCAGAAGAACCGGATCAGATCGGTCACCACAATCCGCAAAAAGGGGGTACCTACGAACCGAACCGGATGGTCTTCCAGGCCCCTCATACCCTTCCAAACTCCTCCGGACTAAACGTTGGGGGCACTAGCTCTGATCCTATGAACTTGCAACAGCTTTTTGAAGGAGATCGGCTCGCCAATCTCATTCATAGCCTCCCAAAAGGCCGCACTTATCAGAACGACATGGACGATGTCAATCACAATCCATTCACATAAGAAATCAGGAATTCCCGCAATCCCCCAGATTTCAAACTACCACAACTGGAGCCCTACAATAGGAGGATGGATCCTAACGTGCACCTGATGCACTATAAATGGCATATGGAAGTTAAATCGGCATCGGAAGACGTCATGGTCAAATGCTTTCCTCTCTTCTTGATTGATATAACTGCTATGTGGATTCGGCAGCTAGAAACGTAATCGATCAATAGCTGAAACATGTTGCTCGCTCGCTTCATTGAACAATTTTGGGTCCACATTGCGTGACCCAAGAATGTAATGTCACTCACTACAACCAAGCAGAGGCATAGAGAAACTCTGTGCTCATTCCTGGAAATATTTAACGTTGTAGCAGCATCTATTGTTCGACCTAGACCATCTATGGTACTGATGGCAGCAGTATCCGGCATCTTGGATAATAAAGAATTCAAGAAGTCTTTGTACCGAGACCCACCACGAGATCTCGGCGAATTCTATCTTGAAGCAGACAGATTTCTACGGGAAGAGGACGCAACTTCTGAGAAAATCGTTCTCGAAGTCAACATGCTTAAAGATGGAGGACCGTATGATTCTGGAAAAGGCAAGGAAAAAGCCGCTGTCAAGAATTACCGCAACACTCGGCCCCTGAGAGGGCCCAGATATGAAAAGTACACAGAACTCAATTCAACGCTGACTGACATCTACATGGACACAAACTGTGCCATCTCCTACCCAAAGCCTCCCAGAAGGGAGCCATCGTAAAGAGAATGCGACTCTGGAAAAAATTGCATATTCCATAATATGGACAGTCATGACACAAATGACTATAAGCATCTGTGAGATCTGATTGAAGAACGGGTTAGACGTTGAGAGTTCCCAAGTACGTGAAACAACCAACAGCGCCATCACCCGTGCTGCCTCCACCTACTCCCCGAAGAGGGAATGATCTAGGATCTAGCTCTCGTAGGATCATTGTCAACTTATCTGGATGAGATCAGCCTAAATTTCCTACATTTCTTAGGATTTAAGATATGTATTTTTGTTTTCTTTAGGTTTTCTGATTGGCTAAATCGGAGTACGCACGTACGAGGTTAGGATTTAGCCGCCAAGCATGCCGTGGACTCGATGACAAACCAATCAGGATTTGCTTTGGTTTTGCACTTTGAATTGAATAAGGAAGGACTTTCCGAGCATGGATTATGTTTGGCAAATTTAAGTGTTTTATCAGGTTATGGCAGGATTCTCAATCTTAATTAAAGTATGGCTTATACTTATCTGAAACTCTAGGTACGGTTTGTGCCTAGGGACAAACTATCTTGTTAGGCTTTGGAAAGTGTAACACCCCACCTCCGTTAAGGTCACTCACAAAGGGAATGCCTTAACTTTGGTGGATCATTTTAGTAAACAGAACAGAAACTTACAAGATAGATAAAACAGTACTTGAAAATTTTTAACTTTATTACAGCGGAAACAGAAATTAATATGGCTACATCCTTTCAATTTCAGAATTCAAGTACAAAATATCAGTCTTGTACAAAAGCCTTCAAAATGCATAGTTTAAAATCATAATCCCCATGGAACGGAAGCTATACAGAGCCAAGCCATACTTTAAGCACTTCAAGCATAGAGAAATCCGGATCAAGCTAAAGTATTTCCCTCCTTGGACCCGGGGGGGGGGGGAACGGAAGAAAGGAGGCGAAAACAACAAGGGTCAGACAAAAAGTCTGGCAAGTCCAGTGACTTTCAGCATATGAACAGATAATAATAATATGATATGAATATAAAACTGGATGTGAGATAACTATAACAGGTGTAGCAGATATAACAGAAAAACAGAATGATATAAACTATTGTTTTACACTTCTCTGCACTAATACTAGTATAGCAGAATTAGGTGTCACCCTAATGTCTAAATTGAAGCAGGAACGGGTACAGAATACTTTAACAGAAACAGAATGCTAATAATGGGCCTTTACTACCCGATCAGAAACAGACAGAAGCAGAAACAGATTAATCCCTACGGAAACATAATGTAGAATTAGGTGTACACTAGTAATGGGCCTTTACCACCCGAACAGACGGTACCACACAGAAACGGACGGGTGTTACCACCCAACAGAAACAGACGGTACCAACAGAAACAGACAGAACTAAGTGTACCCTAAAACCCTACCCCAAGCGATCGGCTCCCTAATACATAAATATCCTGTGTCGGCCCCACAGTAGGGTGTATCACTCCCTAAAGTGACAACCAATTGGCACAGACCTATTTACAGATGTCACGACATCTTACATCCTCAGAGGCAGACCGGGATCCATGCACGCACATGACCCGGTTGGAACGCACCATCAACACCCCTCGCCATTATCAGAATGAACCACTTATAATTAGTTCAGTAAGCGTGCCCGGACCCTACCTACTGTTGGGTCAAAGTTTTGATACCAGAAAGGGTTACTGACTAATATGGGTCCCAAACAACAGATGACACAAGTAATTCCCCTCCTAACCTTGTGTCCCCAGACTAACAGATTTCAGATTTATTTGTTTACAAGTTCAGACATACAGAATTCAGATTTACTAGTTCACAAATTAAGTTAACAAGTTTTCAGACTAACGGATCAGATGTACAGATTTTTCAGATTTGTCTAACTTTGTATTGGGCCTACAGATTCATGGACGGGTTTTCTACACCTATTAATCCATTTGATTTAACCCTACTTCCCCCAATACGTTTTAGACGTCATTCTTATCTTAGATTTGCATTAATTAATTATTAATGCCCAGACCTCTCACATTAGGTCGCTAGCTTGTGGCCGCTGGATGTGCCGGGCGGTTCCGGGCAGACTTCTGCCACAAGCCAGACCTAACCTCGTGTCTTAAGCAGGTTATGACTAACTTCTCACATTAGAACCTATTGTTTGCGGCCACTGGATGTGCCGGGCGGTTCCGGGTAGATTTACGTCGCAAACTCATTCTAACCTCGAGTTAACCATATTCATCTTTGCGGCCAATTAATTAATTATTTACCGTTTATGCGCACGCCCAATATATATGCCAATTCAGATTATATCAATAACAGAATGATCACATCAACCCAACTGATATAGCAGATAACAGATTTTAGCAGATAGCAGATTTTCCAGAGTATATGGCTTAACGGATTTAATAGATTTAGCAACGTAGCAGATTTGGCATATAACATGTTAGGCATTCTCAACAGACAAATTTAACAGATTTGGCTTTTCAATCTAATTAGCAGTCTAGGCAAAATAACAGAACTAGCAGTTTTAGGCAACTTAGCAAATTAGCAAAATAGGCATTTTCAACGGATTCAGTAAATGACAGATTTAGTAGGTTTTAATATTTCTAAATGTTAATTTACATGCCTTGCCTAAACATAAATTAGGCCTAAATTCATATGCCTAAATAATTGTCATGATTCACAATATGATCATATACTTCCATGTTTGCATACATTTACATAGCGCAGAATATGGACATAATTTACCCTATAACATATGTTCCAATTTTTGTTAAACTAGCATTTTGCAGCAGATTCACATATAAATTATACCAAATATAACCATTAATTCCAATGCATGCCAAAAATCCCTATTTAGGTGTAATCACATTAATAGATATCCTAATTAATGTAAACCTTTTACACCTAAGTCCCCATATCTTCTTCTTTTTAAGTCATGAATCATTATGCAAACTATACCCAACAATCTAAATCTTTAAATCATATCTTCTAAAAATCAAATCTTGACTTTTATATGCTTTTTGTCCAAAGTCTCAAATCATATGTAATCTGACAGTGGTTCCTCTTCTTCTTTTATCACAGAATATGCATAGGTCTAAAACTAGTTTATAACATATGCTTATTTTTCTAATTAATTACAGATCTAAATAACAAATGTTCATTTCTCTAATTAGTTACAAATCTAAATTACAACATACTCTATGCACGCAATATATAAATTACATGTTCATAGTCAAATTTATGCATCCAATCCCAAGTCACATGTCCAACATATTTTATGCCTCAGACCTAAAGTCATACGTTCAATTCAGTCTTGTCAAATTTCGCATTATTCATTAATTGTCCCAAATTTTGCGTTCATACGTTAATCTCTTTATGAGATTGGGCACAGGCTCGTGGTAGCCTGGCTATAGAAACAGAAAAGAAGAAAGGAACACAGAACAGTCACAGAAAACAGATCCAACAGAAGAGAATATATATACAACCTCAAACTCAGTTTTAAATGCATATCAAAATTATAATTAACGATTATAGCGGAGAATAACTGTGCTTGCCTTGATTGGATTAAAGAAAGAACTTTAACTTGTTGTAGAATCTTTTCGGAATTTTAATCTCTAGTTTGAATTGAGTTGCTTAGGCTGATGTTGATTATCTTCTAGTTTTAATTCCTGCAGAGCAGAGACGCCATTTTTATTTTTATTAGAAGAAGAGAGCAATGGAGGCTAGAGAATTGTGTAAGAAACCTAGGTAGAGTCTAGGGTCATTTTTATAGAGGTTAGGAACTGATTAAGACCCTTGATGTTGCTTGGATTGATCGTAGCCATTCATTCGGAGGAGAGACCAATTAGAGCCTGCCACCTAGCCGTAATGACAAAGCAGTCCACAGAAAATCGACCAACATAGAATAGGCCAGCCAGGTTGGACTGGGTTCGACCTGGGTCTGGACCAGGTCGACATGCCTGTCGACAACCCTGTCGACAGCCCTGTCGACCTGGCTAGACCAGGTCGACAGCCCAGTCGACCTGGGTGTCTTAGGCGGGAATTTTCCCGCCCTGGCCAATTGGGCCCGATTTTTAATTTTAAACTTCTTTTCTGAGCTGTTCGAATTTTAAACTTAATTCAGAAACTTCCAGAGGCTATATCTTCTTCATACGGACTCCGTTTTTCGAAAACTCGGACTCTATTTCGCGTATTTTTCCGAGACGAACGCAATGGCATATCCCGTTTCCCTTAGTTCTTTGATTTCAAATTAATTATACTTTAATTTATGACTTTCACGGTTATAGAATACACGGGGTGTTACATTCTCCCCCACTTAAAAGGATTTCGTCCCCGAAATCTTCAAGTTAAGAAGAATGTGTCCTACCATCCAATCATCCATCTACTCAACCATCATCCACAAGCATCCATTGTCCTTAGAAAACTTCTAATGTTGTATGAACATATGCAAAAGTGTGTGTATATGTTCCTTATCTAATGCAAAGATCAGGCGGTCTACTGATTCAGTTGACCTCCTTAATGCGAATTATGTCAGTGCCATGAGTCCAACATGTATGCAATAGAATTCTGATGATATATATTATTTCTATATGAGTGCACAACCATTCACTCAAATGCAACATCCATGTGCTGAATCAACCATTTTGCATCCACAAGAATTGAAAAATGCTCACTTATCCATATGCAGTATGAGAGTGTTTTCGAGCCGATCTAGTGCCTAGTGTGTGTATATGCATCCACGGGCAACCACTAGCAACCACTTGCATCCACTTGCAACCATCAAACATAACATGTCTCAAACACATGTTTACACCCATTAGTTTCTACCTAAAGTTCAAATATTCGATCGATAGGATACAGTTGAATGATGGAAGCGAGTACAGATAGAACGAAAATTTGGTTCCCATTAGACATGGGTCCTAAGTATCGGCCCCAAAGACCGAAACCAATATCAAATTGACACCCAGAGGAGTACCTTCTTTAGACAATGTCAAAACTGGAAATCCTATAAAAAGTATTTAGATATTTACAGACCACTGGTACAGATCAGGTTCCCTAATGATTCTTAGGAAGCTAAGCATGATAAAATCATACCCTACGAAAACTCAGAATGTATGCGCCATACTTGACGCCTAACACAGATATCCCTCAAACCCCAATCTCAAACAGATGATCCATAACCCTTATGGGTCTGAGTCTATATCGGAATTCAGAAATAATACTAGCATTAAAGTGCAGAGTATCGATTGCAAAATCAAAATACCAGAATCAGAAAAAGTCACATTCTGATAAAGAAATTAAACCTATTATAGAAATTTTCCTATTTCTATCCTAGCCACTAGCCTCAAGAGTGTTCGCCTGCCCTCCTTGTCCTCGTCTCTTTGGGCAGTCCCTAGTGAAGTGTCCCATCTCCCCACAGTTGAAGCAAGCGCCCTTCCTTTTTCTGCAATCCTTGTTCAGATGAGTTGAGCTTCCATAAGTAAAACACTTTCCTCCTCCTTATCTTCAAACTTTCCTTCCTTCTTTTGTGTTTCCCTTTTGCCTCCATTGTGAACTAAGTCTATATGAGTTTCTCACCTTTTGGGTTGTGCTCCTTAGCCAAACCTCATCATTCTCATCTTTACTATCCTTGTGTAACATGTTGACCAATCCCTCGAAAGCTGCCTCCATCGCCCGGAAAAATCCTTTCAAAGCTCTAAAGAAAACTAGCCGCAGGTGAAACTACTACAGCTATCGATGGAAGTCGGGCACTACTTTGCCCTTCGATGAGGTTACCTCCCAGAAAACCGGGAGCCCCAGAGACTCAAGAAAGAAGGAAACAAGGATTCAAGCAGAGGATCAAAAGATAGATATATGGCTTAGGGGACTATGTTTTTCAAAATAAGCTTTACTTTTGAAAATACTTCCTTTTCAAAACCTTTTTTGAAAATAGTTTTCAAAAATTCTTTATCAAATCCGGTAACCTTCAGCTCTGATACCAAGTGTAACACCCCGCCTCCGTTAAGGTCACTCACAAAGGGAATGCCTTAACTTTGGTGGAGCATTTTAGTAAACAGAACAGAAACTTACAAGACAGATAAAACAATACTTGAAAATTTTTAACTTTATTACAGCGGAAACAGAAATTAATATGGCTACATCCTTTCAATTTCAGAATTCAAGTACAAAATATCAGTCTTGTACAAAAGCCTTCAAAATGCATAGTTTAAAATCATAATCCCCATGGAACGGAAGTTATACAGAGCCAAGCCATACTTTAAGCACTTCAAGCAAAGAGAAATCCGGATCAAGCTAAAGTATTTCCCTCCTTGGATAACCTGGGGGGGAAACGGAAGAAAGGAGGCGAAAACAACAAGGGTCAGACAAAAAGTCTGGCAAGTCCAGTGACTTTCAGCATATGAACAGATAATAATAATATGATATGAATATAAAACTGGATGTGAGATAACTATAACAGGTGTAGCAGATATAACAGAAAAACAGAATGATATAAACTATTGTTTTACACTTCTCTGTACTAATACTAGTATAGCAGAATTAGGTGTCACCCTAATGTCTAAATTGAAGCAGGAACGGGTACAGAATACTTTAACAGAAACAGAATGCTAATAATGGGCCTTTACTACCCGATCAGAAACAGACAGAAGCAGAAACAGATTAATCCCTACGGAAACAGAATGTAGAATTAGGTGTACACTAGTAATGGGCCTTTACCACCCGAACAGACGGTACCACACAGAAACGGACGGGTGTTACCACCCAACAGAAACAGACGGTACCAACAGAAACAGACAGAACTAAGTGTACCCTAAAACCCTACCCCAAGCGATCAGCTCCCTAATACATAAATAACCTGTGTCGGCCCCACAGTAGGGTGTATCACTCCCTAAAGTGACAACCAATTGGCACAGACCTATCTACAGATGTCACGGCGTCTTACATCCTCAGAGGCAGACCGGGATCCATGCACGCACATGACCCGGTTGGAACGCACCATCAACACCCCTCGCCATTATCAGAATGAACCACTTATAATTAGTTCAGTAAGCGTGCCCGGACCCTACCTACTGTTGGGTCAAAGTTTTGATACCAAAAAGGGTTACTGACTAATATGGGTCCCAAACAACAGATGACACAAGTAATTCCCCTCCTAACCTTGTGTCCCCAGACTAACAGATTTCAGATTTATTTTTTTACAAGTTCAGACATACAGAATTCAGATTTACTAGTTCACAAATTAAGTTAACAAGTTTTCAGACTAACGGATCAGATGTACAGATTTTTCAGATTTGTCTAACTTTGTATTGGGCCTACAGATTCATGGACGGGTTTTCTACACCTATTAATCCATTTGATTTAACCCTACTTCCCCCAATACGTTTTAGACGTCATTCTTATCTTAGATTTGCATTAATTAATTATTAATGCCCAGACCTCTCACATTAGGTCGCTAGCTTGTGGCCACTGGATGTGCCGGGCGGTTCCGGGCAGACTTCTGCCACAAGCCAGACCTAACCTCGTGTCTTAAGCAGGTTATGACTAACTTCTCACATTAGAACCTATTGTTTGCGGCCACTGGATGTGCCGGGCGGTTCCGGGCGGATTTACGTCGCAAACTCATTCTAACCTCGAGTTAGCCATATTCATCTTTGCGGCCAATTAATTAATTATTTACCGTTTATGCGCACGCCCAATATATATGCCAATTCAGATTATATCAATAACAGAATGATCACATCAACCCAACTGATATAGCAGATAACAGATTTTAGCAGATAGCAGATTTTCTAGAGTATATGGCTTAACGGATTTAATAGATTTAGCAACTTAGCAGATTTGGCATATAACAGGTTAGGCATTCTGAACAGACAAATTTAACAGATTTGGCTTTTCAATCTAATTAGCAGTCTAGGCAATATAACAGAACTAGCAGTTTTAGGCAACTTAGCAAAATTAGCAAAATAGGCATTTTCAACGGATTCAGTAAATGACAGATTTAGCAGGTTTTAATATTTCTAAATGTTCTATTTACATGCCTTGCCTAAACATAAATTAGGCCTAAATTCATATGCCTAAATAATTGTCATGATTCACAATATGATCATATACTTCCATGTTTGCATACATTTACATAGCGCAGAATATGGACATAATTTACCCTATAACATATGTTCCAATTTTTGTTAAACTAGCATTTTGCAGCAGATTCACATATAAATTATACCAAATATAACCATTAATTCCAATGCATGCCAAAAATCCCTATTTAGGTGTAATCACAATAATAGATATCCTAATTAATGTAAACCTTTTACACCTAAGTCCCCATATCTTCTTCTTTTTAAGTCATGAATCATTATGCAAACTATACCCAACAATCTAAATCTTTAAATCATATCTTCTAAAAATCAAATCTTGACTTTTATATGCTTTTTGTCCAAAGTCTCAAATCATATGTAATCTGACAGTGGTTCCTCTTCTTCTTTTATCACAGAATATGCATAGGTCTAAAACTAGTTTATAACATATGCTTATTTTTCTAATTAATTACTGATCTAAATAACATATGTTCATTTCTCTAATTAGTTACAAATCTAAATTACAACATACTCTATGCACACAATATATAAATTACATGTTCATAGTCAAATTTATGCATCCAATCCCAAGTCACATGTCCAACATATTTTATGCCTCAGACCTAAAGTCATACGTTCAATTCAGTCTTGTCAAATTTCGCATTATTCATTAATTGTCCCAAATTTTGCGTTCATACGTTAATCTCTTTATGAGATTGGGCACAGGCTCGTGGTAGCCTGGCTATAGAAACAGAAAAGAAGAAAGGAATACAGAACAGTAACAGAAAACAGATCCAACAGAAGAGAATATATATACAACCTCAAACTCAGTTTTAAATGCATATCAAAATTATAATTAACGTTTATAGCGGAGAATAACTGTTCTTGCCTTGATTGGATTAAAGAAAGAACTTTAACTTGTTGTAGAATCTTTGCGGAATTTTAATCTCTAGTTTGAATTGAGTTGCTTAGGCTGATGTTGATTATCTTCTAGTTTTAATTCCAGCAGAGCAGAGACGCCATTTTTATTTTTATTAGAAGAAGAGAGCAATTGAGGCTAGAGAATTGTGTAAGAAACCTAGGTAGAGTCTAGGGTCATTTTTATAGAGGTTAGGAACTGATTAGGACCCTTGATGTTGCTTGGATTGATCGTAGCCATTCATTCGGAGGAGAGACCAATTAGAGCCTGCCACCTAGCCCTAATGACAAAGCAGCCCACAGAAAATCGACCAACATAGAATAGGCCAGCCAGGTTGGACTGGGTTCGACCTGGGTCTGGACCAGGTCGACATGCCTGTCGACAACCCTGTCGACAGCCCTGTCGACCTGGCTAGACTAGGTCGACAGCCCAGTCGACCTGGGTGTCTTAGGCGGGAATTTTCCCGCCCTGGCCAATTGGGCCCGATTTTTAATTTTAAACTTCTTTTCTGAGCTGTTCGAATTTTAAACTTAATTCAGAAACTTCCAGAGGCTATATCTTCTTCATACGGACTCTGTTTTTCGAAAACTCGGACTCTATTTCGCGTATTTTTCTGAGACGAATGCAATGGCGTATCCCGTTTCCCTTAGTTCTTTGATTTCAAATTAATTATACTTTAATTTATGACTTTCACGGTTATAGAATACACGGGGTGTTACAGAAAGTATAGTTCTATCTCGATATGTGTATTGATTGTACTAAGTTGGATCCTTAAGTAAGGATTATACTCTGGAACGACTTATTGTCTTGTCAAGATCAAGCAAAGGAACTCAATAAAACTCGATTATCGCTTATGCTCAGTTTGAACTTCTTGGTATAGCTTATACCCAGAAGGTTAGGTCCCTCGCCAGGTATTGGCAGGATGATTCGAACATCCCCTGAGTATAGTTTATGCTCAACCGGACGCCCAAGTATGGCATATGCTTGAAAAGGTTAATCAGTTTTGTCAGGTTTTGACATATCTGTTTTCTTTCTCTCCTTTGCAAGTATAGATTATACTTGCAGCTGGCAGGCCCGGCGTGGCCTTGGTTTATCCAGAACACACCTTCCTTCAACCAGCAAGATATGTTTTAGGAGGCAAAAATGTTGACATGCTTTTTAGTCGATGTAGTCATACATGAAATTTCTGGTTAGCAACACACTTAAGCGTTGAGAACATCGTCAGAATATCGGAAGCAATTTGGTTGAAGTCACATCACAAACAAAGAACGGCCCGAAAGTCCTCTTTTGGGCTCGAAAACAACAATTATGGAGCTTTGCTCTGTATCACTTGTATCTCTCTTAATTAGCTTCAGGTAAAGCTTTCATTTGGCTAAAACGGACTTACGGTTTAAAAGTTATGCCCGTTTCTGTGAACGCATGAAGAACCGAAAACTTGGATTTTGGGAATTGGCTTGACCTCTCGGTTCGGATCGGAGATGACGACTCGGTTCGGAACAAGGAGAATCCGACCCAACTCCTCAAAGCAGCTTGAGATTTCTTTGGTTTCAGCATGCAAGCATTAGTTCGGATCGCACCATCCGAACCCGACCCGCCTTGGCTTCAGTTGCACAGAAGTGCGTACCATACTAGATTGAATACATCGGGTCGGATCGGAGGAGAGAGAAACTGATCCGATCCGCCTGGAAAATTCCTGCACACTCGAGTTTGACATGTTCTTAAGTCGTAACTGCCTCCTACAAACGCTGATCGATTTCCACTTGGCATAGCACGATTTTCCAGAAACTAAGTAGGGGAGACCACCTAAGAATTTTATACTTTGTTTGGAAATTTAGATTCCATTTAAATCTTTTAAATTATGGTTTGATATAAAATATAATATATATATATATATTTAAAGTTGATTTGGAAACGAACCCAAAGTTGAAATTTTAAGTTCTTGAATAGTTAATGAATTTCAAATTGTGGAAATGAACTAAAATTGAAATTATGGAAATTTCTGAATTATATGAATCCAAGAGGGTTATAATTAAAATAAAACTCATTTTAGGTTAAATAATGAATTCAGAATAAACTGAAACTATTGAACTTGTATGAAAATCGAACATTTCCATAGCATATATATAATTTACCAATTAATCAAAAGTTAACATGTTATTGGAATAAAATTGGATATTATACAAGTACTGGTATGAATAATAAATGCTGAAAAAAGTTAATGGGTTATATATATGAATGAAACTTTTAGAAAAATCACGGCTTGGTAATTCACGATTCAAAATTAAATTATTAACAAAATTAGTTAAGTAAACAAACAAATGATACATGTTTAATAAGAAATTATATGGTTAAGTACATATATAAATTGGCAACTTTCTTACTACGCCTTTTCGAGGACGAAAAGTTTTAAGTGGGGGAGAGTGTAACATCTCGATATTTTGCGATAATTTAAAATATTAAATTTAATGTGTTTTAAACAAAATTGCTTTAAATACTAAAATTAATGAATTAATAAATTTTGGAATCTGTTGGAAATTTTAAATTATCTAATATGGTAATAATATGCATTCGTTGTTGTATAATTAAGTTCAACTGGTAATAAGTGTCATTATTTATGTGGATTTAAATTATAAATTATATATTGATTTGTATGGTAATTATTGAGGGTTATTTTGGACTTAATTAAGTCAACAAATTTAGAATTAAACTTTAAATATTTAAATTGTATTAATGCATGGTGGAAACTTAAAACTTATTTTGATAATTATAGCATGTATCGTTTGTATATAATTTTGTGATCTTGTTTATATTAGTTAACATGAAAGGTTGGAATTTAATATTAATACATTTAATGAAATTGATTGGTGAAATTAATAATTGAATTAAAGTTTGAATTTGTAAATAATGAATTTTTTTTGCATAGCTGTAAATAATGAATTTTGAATTCATTGTAAACAAAATTGTTGACTTGAAAATTTATATGAATTTTTATTTCGATTTGAATATAATTTATAAACCTTTGAATTTAATTTATTGGCTAATAAATGGAAAATGAATATTTTATTATATTTATGGACTGGTTAAATTTGTCAATTTATAAATAATCTCAGAATTCGAATTAATTAATTTTTTGGATCTAGAGTTACAAAATTGTTTTACGATCTAAAATTTCGTAGCAGTCATAATTATAGTTTGATCAAAAGAAATTAAAACGCGTGTAAATTTATATGTACAATTCAATTAAATAATCAAGTTTTAAAAGAAATTGCTACAGACTTTGGAATTGGGCTTTGAAACCTATTCCATTGCATTCAGAAGGCATTAAAACATATCATTTGATATTAAGCGGGCGTGATTTGGACTCAGTCGAACTTTTTGCTTTAAAACACACTAAACGAGAATTATAATATTATAAAATTATTTCTGAAACCATAATTTTGGTGGCCGCCTTCTAATTTGTTTCAAAGGCTGAAAATTTCCGATTCTTTCATCGTTAATTTCTCTCGATCCAATCAATGAAATCAAAAACTACTAACGTGAGGATTGAAGATCTTTGCGAGAGCATCAGATCATACGGTTGGATCGAACTCTAGTAATCTAAAATCGCCAGAAACTGGTTGTAAATATTACGCGGTTTTCGAGGAATGGTGAGCGGTATCGTCCATTGAGTTCGACAATTTTTGGGGCGTCGGCAGAGGCATGGACGATGGACGAAGTGGTGAGTTTTGATCGGAGTTCAGGGCTTCCTATGATGGTACGAGATTCTAATTTGCAATGACGGTTTGGGTTTCTTGAAGATGCTGGTGCGTGATGTAGAAGAGAAGAGGGGTATTGGGGGTGCTGACGTGGCGTAATGGTAGTGGTGAGGAACTTGTTTTTTTAATAATTTAAATTCTATATGTTTAAACGGGTATAACTTGCTGCTACAAGGTCAGAATTGGACGAAATAAGTTGCGTTAGATTCGTATCGATGAGCTCTTCGCGATGCCGCTGGTTCAGACTGATTCTGAGACTACAAATTTTTAGGCTAAAAATTGTATTTCAATTTCATTTGAAACGAAGATGAGTGATTAAACCCACTCACATCTAACTAAGATATTTGATTGTTAGTTAAATTAAATTCATGTCATGATATGATTGTATTGTTTGCTGTTTGAGTGTTTAAATTGCATTTTTATGTTAAATCTGCATAGACTGTATAATTTAATTTAACTTTTATATAAATTGTACTGTTATGGATAAATTTCTAGTTTTAACAATAATGAAAAAAAAAACCATACCTGATGACCAGTAACTAATATCACTAAAATGTTTAGATTCGTTGATTTTGATGTATGCCTTGAATTTATATACTTAATGTGTTAATTTGTAATCCATCTTGTTATCGACATTGTTTATGTATGTTATTGTTTTTTGTTGATTAATCCCAAACATCACCCTAGATGTTAGGGCATCAAATGAACCAGGGATTAATCATTAAAATGAATTAAGAACGTAGGTTGATATGATAAATACCTAGGACCCTGATTTGGATTGAAATGAAATATATCCTTTCCCAAAATACTAAAATTAAATTTTAAGTATTACTTGGCCATAGTATAGAAATTATATACGGACACCGGTTGGAAAAAAATTGTTTTTTTAAACCTTGAATTTTGGAATATTGTTTTAAAGGCAACAAATGATATTATTAACCAAATTGCTTTAAATTTGAACTTTAAGCTTTGAAATTTAATGTAGCAACCCGGAAAATCAGAACCAACTTAAATTTTTTATTTTAGCAATTTTAATAGATTTGAATATTTAAAATGATTTATTTCAAATAATAACAACTAGAAAATTATTTTGAATACAATTAGAATGTATAAATTTATTTAAATCAAAGTTAGAACATAAATATTTATTTTAATTATAAAAGGAATTCGAAATGTCGCGGTTGTTTTATAATTCGATTTAAAATTTCAATTGAATGTACATGATTCAAAATAAATCGGATTTTAGTAAAACCAAAAACATTTGAATCTGTTTGTAAATATCTTTCCAATGAATGTGAAAAATCTAGATTTCGGGAATAGAAAGTTATGTTCAGTTGAAAATTCAGAATAGTCGTTATGGAAATTTATATAATACATAGCCTTAAAAATGGAGATTTTGCAAACAACTTCCGTTTTTGACGAAACCACTTTTGTTGAACCTGGAATGTCAAATTATTGTTGGATTCCAATTTTTATAATTTTTGGCATCAATATGTGAGCGTGGTGAATTTAAACATGTTTGGTAATTTCAGTTCGAATTTAATCGACTGGATAATGACCGTTTTTCAAACGATCTCCAAATTTGATGAAACTAGTTTTGTTAGGACCGTATCGTCAAAATGTAGCGAATTTAAAATGTGCATTTGAATTCAAAATATGTTGATTTATATTTTAAATTTGACAGAAACTAATCGTAGCAGCCGAATTGGGTTACGAAACATATCCCATTATGTCACGAATGAGGGTATTTGGCTAGGGACGACAGTCGTTGGGTTTAATTTGGAGTTCGTTTGAAAAATCACATTAAAACGAATTAAAATAAATAAATATATTTTCCTATAAACCCCCCCATCCCCAAATTAAAAAACCAAGCCGCCGCTCCTCATTCTGTCGGGTGAAACACTCCGAATTCAATCCCCAAAATTCTCACTGTCCATGTCGAATTAGATTTAGGTTCCAAAGCGAAATTTGGGGAGATTTTCTCTAGCTTTCGAATGGTACTTGTATGATAGGATATCACGCTGAGTGGTGCGAGAATTCAGGGCTCAAAAGCCCAATTTTTGAATGCAATTTTCTTGGTGAAGGAAGCATCGGAGTGCGTGCGGTTCAGGGAGGAGGTGCTTGCTACGTAGGCGCGTAGAGGGGGTAGTGCGGATCGACATCCGATGGTCCATGGTAGTGGCGACGGGGTGATTTGGATTTTGATCAAATGGGTTTCGATGTCTCGAAGGAGGAAGAGGGATAAAGGGGGGAAACATTTTTTTTAAATGCAGTTAAGTTAATTAATTAATTAATTTAATTGCTATAATTAATTATACAATGTTTAAAATAAGATATCTTTACCATACGAAAACAAAAATGGAAAAACTCAGACGCGTTGGATTCCTCTAGACGAGCACTACAACGTGGAGCAGACCGAGACCAAAACAGAAGCCATTAGGATTTTGATAAAATTAAACATCTGTTTAATTTAATTAAAAACAATCATTATTAAATGATTTCTGATCCGATCAATGTGAGAACTTCTAACTCAAATTTATTTTCTAGTTAAATATATACTAGGTTGCAGACGGGCTTAGTAGCTCCTGACATTGTCGTTCATAGACCATTGACAACTTGTTTGATTGTGTTGTGTGGTGGGAATTGATTGTGATTCTATTGTAAAATGGAAAGTAAAATATTTATGTGGTGAATAAAATGTTTGAATAATAAAAATACCTTTTTTATTGTATAAATGAACTGTATAAATATTCATATGTTGAAATACATATTTTATCGTTAAAAATATAATTTTCAACGAGTATATGAATGAAAATAAATATTCGTTTACAAATCAGACGATTTGTTTATGTACACACATTTGACTGATATTGATTGGGACCATATATTTTACACATCGCCCAACTGCACAAATAAAATCAGTGTGTGTTGATTGAAACCCCACGCGGGTATTAGGATGATATTGGACATACTAATCCCAATATTTAGTTATATGTCAATCAATGGGTTGACAGACTGTTGAAAGCGTTAATTATTTATATTTAACGCTTATGCAGTTGTATAATGCACTCCGGATGATGGTTGACTGTGTTTGATTATCGTCGTGTACATGTGTATATGAAATCCATATAAATAAATTATATGGTAATTGACTGTGTCTGATTCCAATTCGGAAAGAATAAATATTTGAAATTAACGTATATTTTAAAATGAAGAATAATGAATATTTTAAAAGAACTAATATTTTAAAATAATATTCAGTAATGGATCAAAATATGATTTTGATGTCCGATTTGGGATGGAATATGAAGCCGTGTTGATTAGATTAACGCCATTTTGACGTGAACGATATTTATATTGATTTTATTCATTTTTATAATAAATATCGAAAAGGAAATGATTTCAAAACCTGATATTTTGAAAATATTATCATTTATATATTATAATGATAAGGAAAATTCAACTTTGATTTAAAATTAAAAATGAAGTTGGAATCCTTTTAAAACGAATTTAAAAACGATTTATAAAATACGTTTTAAATGGAAATCGAAGAAATATATATAATATAAAACGACCCGAACTTCCCCGGTAAGGAAAGCCCGGATTGAATTGAGGACAAGACAGATCAGAACACAAACAGAAGAACATTTCATTGCATATTACAACAATTCCATCAGAATACAAGAATATACAGAGTATGAATAAATATTACACAGAAAGTATCATAGATTTAAATTACATTTAAATACATAGCAGCGGAAAAAAATAAAATACACAACTAGAAGTAATACACGGATACAGAGCTTTCCGAGTATCGTTCCAGCTGTAAATCAGGATCCTGTGAATATAAATCTGCAAAACCAAAACTACTAGCTGTCGGTGTCAAAATAAGGGCACCCAGAGTTTAGGTTAAAACAATAAACTCTAGGTCAGTCATGTGACTAGTGTGAGAACTAAAACTGTTATTAATCTTTGTTTTAAAGTTAGGTAAATCAAGGGACCACGCCGTATAACACGGAATGGGTTTCCTCCCAAGAATACCAGTGCATAAAACAAACAGCGCAATGCTAAATAAAGAAAAATGAAGATATTATAAGACCCAGGTCCCATCACATAATGCAACACAAGCCGGAGGATAGGGTTTTACCTTATAATAGCCAAAGAATGCTTGATACGCTAAATTTCATGTTTTATTATTACTATAAGTGTATAGTGTCAAAACAATTTCAATCATAAATATCAATCATAGACGGCATGGGTACCATATATCATGTCGCCATACTAGGCTCTACAATCAAAACCGCAAAGTCACATATTTGGAAGTTGGATTTCCATCTGTGAACCAAGGCAAAAGATAGTCCTCACCGATTCGAGACGCTCTAGCCCGCCCCTCTGGAACAGAACACATCGTCCCTTGCATCGTCAGGGCCGGTCCACCGATGTGGATTAAAATGACTGAACACTGCGTTTCCCCACCCTATGGGGTGTCAATGAGTCCAATGACTCCATCGGTCCCGGATCGACCGATATATCCAAGGCGCCTCGCAACAGCAACAACCACATAAGTCAAACTCGTCAGGGTGTGTAAAACCACTGACGCCGCTTCTAGCTAGAAGGAAACGCATGCCCTCCCTGAAGTCCCTCTCCCATTTCTGGTTCACAACCGGGGTGTGAGGCTCGCGAATCAACGTTACACAAAGCTATGCCACACAGGCGGTGCTTTGATCATCAACCACAAGACTTTGCTTTTTAACAGAAGCCTTGATCATTTGCCACTTAGGCATGCCACATAGGCAATTCACTCCATGCGTTTGATATCCACCAATATATAACCCCTGAGCTCGTACGTCTCAGAGAAGGGCGTTAAGCAAGAGAATAAATTCTCTGCCACCAAATAGATATATATTTAATAGAAATCAATCACACAGAATAAAATCCAATGTCAGACACACAGTCCATTTACAGGTTCGTTCTGGGTCTGAACGAAACCAGAGGCACCTAGTACCCCGTATATCCATCGATCTCCAAGTACGTCTAGACGATCACTAACTGATTCCCTCCTCTTGGGTGTACGACCCAATCAACATCATCAGTAATCACCCAAACGACGTGAAGACCTCCGGTCTTCGACCACCGTCTTCATCCTCGACACCACGTCAAATCAGTAATTCAGAATGGGATAAACCCGATCTTTCTGAATAATTCTCGTATATAGTAAACAAGTGTTACACAAACACAACATACGCCTCATTCCAATTCAGAATATTCTTTTATTCAAATATTCTTATACTTTGGGAAAGGTTCCCATTAATTTTATCAAAGATAAATTCTTTAAATTTATTCTTTAATCTTCTTTTGAATATCAATTCAAACTAGTCGGGATTAGCGAACCACACCGAAGTAATCATTTATTTTATTTCCCAATCCCAACCTATTCATCCCATGAAGTAAAACCAGTCATACTTCATATCTAACAACACGGTGTTATCGGTAAATTCAATTACCATTTCACGTTCAAATATAATTAAAGATTTAACTATCACCTGGAGCAAAACTGGTGATACTCCATTCTCGACTATTCCAATCTAATTAAAGATTCATTAAAACCCCACTCAGTTTTAATCTTCACAGAAATCAATATCCTGTCTTTAACTGGGTTAAAGAACCAATGTCCTTTAAAACATGGTTCACTATAAACCCCAAAATCACATTCCATTAATTATCGGATTAAAGAACAAGTGTTATTTAAAACACCATTCACGATAAACCCAAAAATCAATTCAAATTCAATTCCAATTAAATATCATTTAATTGGTACACTTCATTAAATCTAAATAAAAAGATTTAATCTTTTTCTCAACTGGGCTTAAGAACAGTGTTAATGAAGACACCATTCACGACAAACCCAAATCCCATTTGATATTAAATACAAGGCTCTGAATAGAAAATATATCGGCTTATATTCAATATCAAATTTCACGACCAACAAATAACGTATTGGAAATAACGATATAAATATATCTTTCAAATTTCCATAACAATATCTATATAATCTCGAAATCCAGCATCGAAATATTCCAAAGATAATTTCGATTCAGATCCATTCGAATTCAATTATTGGAAATTCTGGTTACTTTTAAAACCATTTCAAATCCAATTTATTTATTTAAAAATAAATAAATTATTATTCTAGTTCGAAACTAGTTCATTTCGATAAAAATCTACTTTTATCTTTTCAAATTTGGAGTTTTTCATCCCAATTCTTCACAAATCATTTCTTATGATTTTACAAAAATTATTACTATTTTTAATAATTTTATCAAGGCCCGTACAGTCGATTTCCATCAACGGCCATCGAACTGCACTTACGGCGACCTTTTCCAAATTTGATTTGGACATAATTCCAAATCCAACCGTTAGATTTCAAATCTCTAATATTCATTAGAAAGCACTTTTCGATACGAACCCAACGCTTTTGTTTTTAGGAGAATCCGACGGTCGGATCTCCCGTAATATCCATTCAAAGTTAATGATCAAAATTCGCGAACTGCCACGGCGCGGCGCGTTCTATTCAGGCAATTATATATATAATATATATATATTATATATATTTCATCGATTTCCTTTCAAAACGTATTTTATAAATCATTTAAATTTGTTTTCAAAACGATTTCAACTTCCTTTTCAAATTCAAATCAAAATCGAAATTTTCAATATAAATTCATTTTAATTTCATTTCAAATCGATTTCAATTCAATTTTAATTTAATTCGAATTTCAATTCATTTCAATTTAATTCGAATTTCAAATCTATTCAATTTAATTCGAATTTCAATTCAATTCAATTTAATTCGAATTTCAAATCTATTCAATTTAATTCGAATTTCAATTCATTTCGATTTAATTCGAATTTTGAAATTCCTTTCAATATTCATTGAAAAATGAATAAAATCGATATATATATCGTTCACGTCAAAATGGCGTCAATCTAATCAACACGGCTTTTGTTCGACGTATGAGTATTTATTTTATTCAACACATGAATTTATTTTCAATTCAACACATGAATTTATTTTCAATATTGGAATGAGGCCGAATCAATTACCATATAGTGTTAATTATATGGATTTTCTACAGCACATTTATATAATAGCAACGATAAATAATCAACCATCATCCAGAGTGCACCACACAACTGCATAAGCATTAAATATAAATAATTAATGCTTACACAGTCTGTCAATCCATCGATTGACATACAACTAAACAATCGGGATTAGTGTACGTCAAATCTCATCCCAATACCCGTGTGGGGTTTCATATCAACAAACACAGATTTTATTTGTGCAGTCGGGCGATGTGCAAAATTTATCGTCCCAATCAATATCAGTCAAATCAATGTATATAAACAAATCGTCCGATTTGGTTATAAATATTTATTTTATACACAGGTTAAAAATTATATTTTTAAGTATAAAATATTTTCCACTATAAAATATTTTATTTCACTCCACATCACACGATCAAATTTCACAACACAGCAATCAACAAACAAGTCATCCATGGTCTGTGGACGACGGGTGTCGGGTGCTACTAAACACCGTCTGCATCCCAGTATATATTTCGACTAGAAAATAAATTAAAAGTGAGAAGTTCTCACCTAGGAGCTAAACCAAATGCTACGACTCTTCATATGTAGAAAATCTTCGTCGTGCTCTCCTTTTGTCACTTTCGTTGCCCGTAGCCACTACATATATAAAAATCCCATTTTTATATTGTTGCTATGTATATAAAAATCACATTTTTATAATCACTCTACATGGATAAAAATCACGTTTTTATGCCGCTAATATATAGATAAAAATTCTATTTTTACACCACTACTGCATAGATAAAAATTCTATTTTTATACCGCTAGTAATATAATAAAAATTATATTTTTATCACGCTATCTCAATAAATAAAAATCATATTTTTATATCAACTTCGTATATTTACAACGCTTCTTCCTATATAAAAATTATATATTTTATATTTCTACTCCTTATATAAAGATCGAATTTTTATATCATCTCTATAAAAATCACATTTTTATTTCAACATATATATAATAAAATAATATTTTTATTTTCCTACATATATAAAGATCAAATTTTTACTAACTATAGAATATAAAAATAGTATTTTTATTCTTTTTATACTATAAAAATCATATTTTTATTCTCTACATTATATAAAAATTATATTTTTATATTGATGAAAATCTAATCTTTATCTTTAACTTCAAAAATATAATCTTTTCTTAAATCACTTCATATAGATATCGCACTTTTATTTCAAATCACTTCATATAAAAGTCGCATTTTTATTTCGAATCACTTCATATAAAAATCGCATTTTTATTTCGAATCACTTCATATAAAAATCTCATTTTTATTTCGCTAATCATATAGTGAAAATCCAACCTTTGTTTATTTAAAAATCTTGTCTTTCTAACTATAAAAATCCGACCTTTCATTGATTTAAAAACATTAACTTTGTTGTTATAAAATATAATCTTTTTCATCATTATATAAATTTCAGATTTTTAACTCGCCACTACATAATAAAAACTGAAAAACAAATAAATATATATAAATAAATTATATAAAAACTCACCAAAACTAAATTCATGGGTTGTCGAACTGAGGTGGAGGGCTCATGGGTTGGCGGAGGGGTGCTGCGCCTGTCGGTGGAGGCACTCACCAGCGTCGTCGTCGGTCGGGGTGTGGGCCACTGGTGGTTCATGAGGGCGTTTTCAAGTTAGGGCGTGGGTTTTTTGAGGAGGGTTCGGGCTAATGTTTCACAGAAGGAGGAGGGAGAGGAGTAGAGGCGGTGGAGGGGGGTAGTAGATCTCGCCGGAGGCGGCGACGATCGCCAAGGGTCGCGGTGGTCCGTCGTTCCTTCGATCTGCGCAATTTTTTTCTGGTTTGAACGATAAAGGGGAAAAGTGGAAGGGGTTAAGAGAATAAGGAGTTGACTTTTATTATTTTATATATTTATTTTTCCATCAAAATTACCCTTTTCATTTGAACCCCAAATCGAACCCATCGACTGTCGTCCAAAGTATATTACCCCAAATCCGAACACAATGGGATATGTTTCGTAAGTTGATCGTTTCGATCAGTTTTCGTTGAATTTAAAATATAAATCTTTATATATTCAATTTAAACACACATTTCAATTTACCAGGGCCACATACGAACTCTAAAAATTCCCGAAAAATATTTTCTAGATTTGTATTGACGATACTGTCCTAACAAAACTAATTTCGTCAAATTATGAGATCGTTTGAAAAATGGCCATTTTCCAATCGATTAAAATCAATTGAAACTGGTCAAACGCGTTTTCCTTTGCCACACTCACATATTGGATCAGAAAATTATGAATTTTGAAACTTAGCAATAACTTGACATCACAGATCCAACAAAAGTGGTTACGTTGAAAACAGAGGTCATTTGCAAAATTTCCATTTTCAAAGGCCTTTATATATATTTAAATATATATATTCCACATCGACTTTTATGAATTTTAAACTGGACATATCTTTCAACTTCTAAAGTGAAATCTCAGTTTCTTACATCCTTTAGAAAGATATCGTCAAATAGATTTTGATATTTTTGGTTTCGTCCAATTCCGACTTAAAACGAATTCTGCATTTTCATTTGAAATTCGAAATCGAAATTTCAAACTATTGCGCCATTTCTGGCTCTTTATATAATTAAAATAAATTTATTCATTAACTTTGTCGAAAATAAAATTTTCGTCGTTATTATTTAAAATAATTCATTTGAAATAATCAAAATTCATTAAAATAGCCAAAATAAAAATTTTAAATTGGCTCAGAATTTCCGGGTTACTACATAATATATATATATTTAATGGCCTGAATAGAACGCGCCGCGCCGCGGCTGTTCTCGAATTTCGACCATTGACTTCGAATTGATATTACGGGAGATCCGACCGTCGGATTCTCCTAAAACCGGAACAGTTAGGTTTGTATCGAAAAGAGCTTTCCAACAATTATAAGAGATTTGAAATCTAACTATTGGATTTGGAATTATGTCCAAATCAAATTTGGAAAAGGTCAATATGGATGCAGTTCGATGGCCGTTAGTGGAAATCGATTGTACGGGCCTTGATAAAATTATTAAAAATATTAATAATTTGTGTAAAATCATAAGAAATGATTTGGAAAGAATTGGGATGAAAAATTCCATATTTGAAAAGAAAAAAAAATATTAATCGAAATGAACTAGTTATTAACTGGAATTATAATCCAATTATTTTTAAATAAATAAATTGGATTGAGAATTGGTTTTAATATAACCAGAATGTCCAATATATGAATTGGAGTGGATTTGAATGGAAATCATCTTTGGAATATTTCGATGTTGGATTTCGTGATTATACAAATATTGTTATGGAAATTTGAAAGATATATTTATATTGTTATTTCCAATACGATATTTGTTGGTTTCAGAATTTGATATTGGATATAAGCCGGTATATTTTCTATTCAGAGCTTTGTATTTATATTAAATGGAATTTTGGGTTTGTCATGATCAGTGTCTTAAATAACACTGTTCTTAAACCCATTTGAGAAAAGAATTAATATTTTTATTAAGATTTAGTGAAATTTTCCAATTAATTAATATTTAACTGGAATTGAATAAAAGAATTGGATTTTGGGTTTTTTTGTGAATGGTGTCTTCATTAACACTGTTCTTAAACCCCGTGTGAAAAGAATAATCTTTTAATTAAGATTATTGGAGTTTCCAGTTATATTTAGTAACTGGAATAACGAAGAGATTGTGAATTGGATTTATTATGAACTATGTTTTTAATGACATTCGTTCTTTAACCCAATTAATAGTGAAATGTGATTTGGAATTTATAAATCTTTTAATTAAGATTTAATGGAATTTTCCGAAGTAAAGTTTTCCAATCCAACAAAATAAATTGGAGTGGAATGGAATTCGATTTGGTAATAATCAAAGTGATCTTCTATGGATGAAACTGTTACTATATATGGAATTCAAGAGGCTTTGCTGTTATTCTATTTATATTATCAGTTGGATATGGAAGTTTATATCGGTCATATATATTGATTTGTTTTCCGTGAAGATTCCATTGTTAATGGAATGTGATTTTGGGTTTATCGTCAGCTGTGTTTTAAATGACATTAGTTCTTTAACCCAGTTAAAGATAAGATTAATTTCTGAACTTTTAGCAATCATTAAGTAATGATTTTTGGGGATTAAAGCTGAATTAGAGTTTTAATGAATCTTTAATTAGATCTAAATGTAAATGTGATAATTTAAACTATCAAATTTGGGAAAAGATCGAGAATGGAGCATCACGAATTTTGCTCCTAGCGATATTTAAATCTTTAATTAGATTTGAACGTGAAATGGTAATTAATTTTACAGATAACACCGTGGTGTTAGATATGAAGTATTATCAGTTTTGCTTCATGGGATGAATAGGTTGGGATTGAGACATATAATAAATGATTACTTTGGTAAGTTTGGCTAATCCCGAGTAGTTTGGATAAATCTTAATCTGGTTTGAATTGATATCCAATAGAAGATTAATGAATAAATTTAAAGAATTTATCTTTAATAAAATTAATGGGTACCCTTCCCAAAGGATATGAATATTTAAATAAAAGAATATTCAGAATTGGAATGAGGCGTATGTTGTGTTTTTATAGCACTTGTTTATAAGATACGCAAGTTACTCAGAAAGACCGGGTTTATCCCATTCTGAATAACTGGATCGACGATAAGTCGACGATGGAGACGGTGGTCGAAGACCGGAGGTCACCACATCATTTGGATGATTACTGATGTCTTAATTGGGCTACACACCCAAGACAAGGTAATAAGTGGTGATCGTCCATACATACTTGGAGATCGACCGGATACGCGAGGGCCTCTCTTTTGTATTTGACATATGGGACAAGGAATAAGATGCCTCCAGTTTCGTTCAGACCCAGAACAAACTTATAAATGGATGTGTATCTGACATTGGATTATATTCTATGTTGATTGATCTCTATTGAATATATATATCTGTTTGGCGGTGTAGAATTTATTCTCTTGCTTAATGCCCTTCTCTAAGACGTACGAGCTCAGAGGTTATATATCGATAGACATCAGTCGCATGGCATGAACTGCCTGTGTGGCATGCAGAGATGCAGTGATCAAGGATTTTGTTGAAAAGCAGAGTCTTGTGGTTGGTGATCAAAGCATGGCTTTAATATAGCATAGCTTTATGTATAGCATTGATTCGCGAACCTCACACCCCGATGTGAACCAAAAACGGGAGAGGACTTTAGAGAAGACATGCATTTCCTTTTAGCTAAGAGTGGTGTCATGGTATGGAGCCCAAACATTTTTACCTATGTGGATGATGGAAAGGGAGACGCCTCGGTTATATCGGTCACTACGGGGCCGATGGATGGTTTGGTCGATATATTGACCAGTTTTACTCCCAGTAGGGCGGGAAAACGTATTGTTCAGACATTTTAATCCACTCCATATGGACCGGCCCTGACGATCCAACGACCCACCTAAGTCTGGGCCCTGAGGCTAGGGCTAGAGAGTCTCGAAGAGGAAAGGACGATCCCTTGCCTTAGTTCACAGATGGAAATCCAACTTCCAATACATGACTTTACGGTTTTGATTGTAAACTTATATGTGGCGGCATAGTGGCATGGGACGCTCATGTCTCTTATGATTGGTACATTATGATTGAAATTGTTTTTGAACATATATGCACTTATAATAATATCAAAATGATTTTTTTTTAAACGTATCAAGCATGTTTGGCTATTATAAGGTAAAACTCTATCCACCGGCTTGCGTTGCATTGTGTGATGGGACCTGAGTCTTATAATAGCTTCATTTTTTCCGAAAACCATTGTGCTATTTTGTTATATGCACTAGTATCTTGGGAGGAAACCCATTCTGTGTTATATGGCGTGGTCCCTTGATATATCTGAATCTAAGTTAAAGTTTTAAATAACTGTTTTAGTTCTCACACTAGTCACATGACTGACTTGGAGTTTATTGTTTTAACCTAAACTCTGGGTGCCCCTATTTACCACATGGGCAGCTAGTAGTTTTGGTTTTGCAGATATTATATTCAGAAGATCCTGGTTTACAGCTGGAGCTATATTCGGAACGCTCTGTATCCGTGTATATCTTTCAGTTGTGTTTTGTATTATTTTCTGCTGCATTGTAATTTGTAAACATCTGGTATTTATCAAATGTATATTATTTGTTCATACTCTGTACATTCGTACTCTGATGTAAATTTTTGTAATAAGCAATTAAATGTTATTCTATTTGTGTTCTGATTTGTCGTGTTCTCAATCCAATCTGGGCTTTCCTTTATGTGGAAGTTTGGGTCGTTCTAGCTTGGTATCGGAGCTTTGTTTTACAATGCTCGAGAACAAGACACATTAGAACCAAACAAAAGAATTCATCAGAGATTGGATTAGTAATATCCAATAAGAATGACTTGTTAGAGATGAGATCAGTAGTATCCTAGAGTGAGTTGGAAGTGTGTTATTTTTAAAAGAAAAAAATAAAATAACAAATTTTGTTTTGAAAATTTAAAATCTTACTATACGTATTTTAGTATTTTAATTTAAATTGATTTGGACTATCTGGTATATAGAGATTTTAATATACGTCTGACCCACGTGTATTTGAAGTCTCAAATATAGAGGATGGAAATAGAATCACACTCTAGGCGCACAAAGATGATTTTGGTGATGCCGCGGAATCATCATTGTTTAAGTTTGAGTTTCGAAAGTGGGATATCTATATATTTCCAATTGACTGGTGTGAGAACCAAAACTAAATAGGTCTATTGTTGTGACCTGGCATCAAAAATGGATTATATATATATATTAAAGTTATGTGGTTGAAACGATAATCAACTAATTGATTGTTGATTTTGTTGTTAGATTATTGGTTTGATTAATTAAAATTTTGAACCATTTTGCCAAATTGAATCAAAATATTGAACTGAACTGAAAATTGATTGGAAATGCATGCATGTGTATATATATATATATATATGTATATATATATATGTATATATATATATATATGAACAGGTCATAGCAAGAAGGCTAGAGAAGAAGATTAAAATTGTATGCTCGACAAATAGGTACATGTTTACTATATTTCTTGGGTTTAGATGATTTTATGAGCCGATTAGCTTGCCGCTTGGCTTTTTCTTTTTCTTTTGGATTGATGAGTCCCTGTGTGGCCAGTTGCAGTTTTAATTGTCTCCCCGTATAAAGGAGGTTATAGCGAAAAAATTCCAAAATTTAGGGTGTTAGCCAAATTTTTGAAGAATTGGAAAATTCTAAGAAACTGAAAAGTTGAAGAATGAACACCAAAATGAATATTGAGTGTATTGGTTAAAAAGCTTTCAGCTCCGTTCCTTTTCGAGGACGAAAAGATTTAAAGTGGGGGAAATTATAGCAATCCGGAAAATCCGAACCAATTTAAATTTTTTATTTTAGCAATTTTAATGGTTTTTTAATATTTAAAATGATTTATTTTAAATAATAATGACTAGAAATTTATTTTGAATAGAATTTGTTGGCTAGTTTTTGACCAAGCCACCAAGGTCAGCACACACGAGAAAAATATGAAACTTCACACCTTTAGCCTTCGAAGACCCGATCGGATCGCCCTACCTTACCACGATCGCAATCGTCCCCGTCACCTCGGTCCGACCCGTCCTTTCCTACGCGATCCAATCCAAGCCCAGAAGACGTGGTGAAGGTTATGACCAAGTCCACCACGATCCATGAATGCAGGATCTGACGACACCTGTCCACAACGGCCATATTGACTATTTCTCCATCAAGCTACGAACCAGTCTAATATTCTCGTGATTTGTGCCACGTGTGACCACGATCCGCCTGAAGAAACCTGCTATAAATAGACTCAGACTTGGCATTTTTGAGGATCGTTTTAGCAATTATGAGCTCTGACTCCACCATTACTGTATCTCTATTATTATTGTTCAGAGTTGTCTCAAATTTATTGAGTGAATCAACATTGTAAAAGTGATGTTGAGGGACAAATCATTGATTGTACTTGAATTTTAAGTATAATCATAGATATAAAGTGGACGTAGGCTCGTTAATGCCGAACCACTATAAATCTTGTGTCTTTCCTGTTCCTCTTGCATTTTTTCTGATATTAATCTCTGCATAATTGAACAATTTGGGTGTTGGAGCCAATTTTGGATCTAACATTTTGGTGCTTTCACTGAGAACAAAGTCTCAACATATTGGATTGTAGTTCTATTATTCAGATAATCAAGTTCGAAGAAAACGGTCAAAACTCCACTGTTTCAATTTTTGAAGATTTCAGTAAAGCTCAGATATCATGGATTGAAAGAAGTCCAAGGAAGTACGAGCTTCCCAGGCGAATGAAGCTACGAACGAAGCAATTGAAGAGAGCATTCAGGAGCGGATCGAAGTTCTGTCCCCGGATCGTGGAGAAGAGGGGGCGATCTGATCCAATAAAGGCATGGCAACCCGAGCAGCTGAGGGTGTCACGACCCGATCCCAAGATAACGTCGCCATCCCCTACTAACCCTTCCGCGATCCGATCCCAGGGAACCACCACGAACCGACGCCAGGAGGGTACCACGAGCCACCAGCATAGGAAGACCACGATCCGAACTGATAATCAGACTACTACCCGACCTGGGAAGGAAATTATGGCTCGTTGCGCTCGTGCTGGTACTTTTGTTCAACCCGGTTCAAGTTCCTTGTGTATAAGAGAAGATGAAGATGACCAGTTCGACCCTTCTGTCCCAATTACCGAAGGACATCTGACTCGAATACTTGAAGTGTTTGAACAGGAAGACCGATGAACTGGCCGCTCAAAAACAAGAGAGCTCATTGCTACGTCAAAATATTACTGCCCTAGGCAGAAGAATTGACGATATTCAAAGGCAGATTTCACCACCTCTAGCTCACCCCTTCTCTTCGGAACATACGCCGTCGTCTGAAGAACCCCAAACGAACCGACGATGGCCCACGTTAGAACGGGCCGAGAACATAGAGCAGCTTCGATTTGGGTCACTTCCATCTCGTGAAGAAGAGGCACTTAATCAGAGAACTAGTAGCCGCAACTTAAATGAACCCACTTTACCACCTAGAAACAGCGTGCCTCCCGCTCGTCGCGTGATCGACCGCGACAATAGGGGGCAAGGGAGTTCTGCTCAGGGCCCAGATTTTGTAGTAGCACGTCAAAGAAATGCTGGAGGAGGCCGTCGGGCAAGATGTGCTGATCTCAAATCTACCCTGACCCACGCAGAGGTTGAAGCAATGATTAGGCAAGTCATGGTAGATAGCCGTGGACACATGAATGAAGATTGGGGCATAGATCGCAGTCATACACCTTTTACAAATGACATACTGGATGTTACATTCCAGAGGCGCTTCAGCATGCCAACCATGAATCGCTGTATGGGCAGAATTGATCCCATCCAGCACCTAATGCGATACTCCTGGTCAATGAATGCCGCTGCAGCTACAGACGCGGTAAAATGTAAAGCATTCCCTATATTCCTTGAAGATGTGGCGTTATTGTGGTTTACCCACTTGCCAGCTTGGTCAATATCCAGCTTCAGGGAATTGAGTGAGAAATTCGTAAACCAATTCCGTCTTCATACCCAAAGGTCTAAGAATGCAATTGAGCGATCCCCTATTAAACAACGACCAGACGAAAGCCTGAGGTCGTATTTGGATCGTTTTAACTTGGCTATCACAGAAGTCATAGATCCCTATGAGCAAACTGTGTTGATGGCCCTGATCGATGGCGTTGATAAAGATACCGAGTTTGGAAGATATTTGGCCGGCAAGCCACCCCTGAACAGAGAAATATTTTATGAAAAAGCTAATGTTCTCCTGCGTCAAGAGGAGATATACGCTAATCGGAAAAGAAAGTCTATAGATAAAGAAGATATCCAAAGCAACGTGGCCATCAAGTAAACAGGAGATAGCTCAGGTAAAGTTGAAGTTAACGTCGGGAACAAGAATCAAGCCAGCGGTCGCCAATCAGGTAACAATAATAACAATAATCGGAAAAGAAATCGAGGAAATGACTCTTAGAGGAGACCCCAGCCCAGACCGTTTGAAAGCTTCACACTGTTAAATGATACGTTGGAAAACATCGTCCTGGATCCATATAATGTCCTCCAGTATAAAAGGCCTCCTCCGGGAGATTCTACAGAGAAAGAGCGTGAAACTGGGAAATTCTGTCTTTTTCATCAGATCCATGGTCATTCCGCAAACGAATGTCGTCACTTGAGAGACGTGGTTGAAAGGCTGCTTTGAGAAGGGAAGCTTGATGAGTATAAGGTGACTCCCAGGGACAGGGGGCAAGCCGTACAAGCCCCGAACCAAAGCCAACCGGCTGCCAAACCAACGACTCAGCAAAAAGGAAAAAATATCGTTATCAATACCATAGTTGGTGGACTTCACCTGGCAGGGCACAATTTCCGAGCTATGGACCAATACATAAATGCAGCTAAACTACATTTCGAGGTGGGGGAATGTAGTAACCCCGAGGACAACGCTCCGGTTAAGCAATAAAAGACAATGTCCGATGATGTCATATTTCGCGAGCAAGAGAGTATTGGAGGACACTCCCCAACTGAGGACCCATTGGTGATCACCGTCACCATCGGCCCGGCTATAGTTCATAAAGTTTTGGTAGATAACGGGAGTCCAGTCAACATTCTGTTCAAGAATACATTCAACCAAATGAAGCTCGAGCCGAAGGATTTGAAGCCATGTGAAGATTGGATACGTGGATTTATTGGGGCCTCGACCGCTCCAATAGGATACGTGGAATTATCAGTAAGGGGAAGGAGAACGCTAGAGAGTGAGGATCCTCCTCTTCGTGGTCCTGGATATTGAATCGCCGTACAATGCCTTCTTAGGCCGACCGGCCCTTGCCAAATTCAGGGCCTGTATTGCACCCTGGTGCTTATTGTTGAAGTTCGCAATGGATTCCGGTGTGGGTATAGTTAAAGTAGATCAAGTTGTTGCCCGAGCATGCTACATTGCAGAGTTAAAGTTGCTCCGCAAAGGGAAAGATGTAGAAGCAAAAGTTGGTTCCTCTGCTCCAAGGGAGGAATCGTCATAGCAATTAAAGGAAATACCTCCAGGAGGGTCGCCCAGAGAGGTGACCGAGGACATAGATCCTAGAGAGGATGAACAGCCTAGGGGCAGAATGGCGACTCCCAATGAAGCGAATGTGGATGTACCAATCGATGATAGTGATCCAGAGAAGGTCCTGAAGATTGGATCCTAGTTGGATCCTATTCAAGCCAAAGAATTAATAAATTTCCTGAAAACTAACTTGGATGTATTCGCCTGGACCGATGCGGACATGTGTGGGATATCTCCCTCGATTATGAGTCATTCGTTAAGCATTAACCCAAAACATCCTCCTGCCAAACAAAAGTGGCAGATGCTTGGCCCCGAGAGATCTGCCGTCTTGAAAGAAGAAGTCGAAAAGCTGAGAAGTAACGGGTTCATTAAAGATTCAACTTACCCTGACTGGATTTCAAACCCGATTTTGGTAAAAAAGGCCTATGGAAAGTGGCGCACGTGCAACGACTTCTCAAATCTAAACAAGGCATGTCCGAAGGATAGCTTCCCATTGCCTAGAATCGATCAGTTGGTAGATTCAACCGCAGGTCATGAACTTCTTTCTTTTATTGATGCATACTCGGGGTGCAATCAGATCCCCATGCACGTCCTAGACCAAGAGCATACCAGTTTCATTACGGATTTAGGATTATACTGCTATGTGGTGATGCCTTTCGGTTTGAAAATGTCGGCGCTACATATCAGCGATTGGTGAATAGGATGTTCTACAACCAAATTGGGAAAATGATGGAGGTATACGTCGACGATATGTTAGTAAAGTCCAGACAGTCATCCGATCATACTAACGATTTAGCAGAGATGTTTCAAATTCTCCGAAAATATGGAATGAAACTGAATCCTTTGAAATGCTCGTTTGGGGTAGCATTTGGATAATTCCTAGGGTTCATTGTAAGCTCGCGCAGAATTGAGATCAATCCAGACCAAATTACAGCAATCCAAAATATCCAAGAACCAAAGCAGATTAAAGATGTGCAAAGCCTTGCTGGAAAAGTGCAGCGCTCAGCAGATTGATCTCAAAAGCTACAAACAAATGCATCCCGTTTTTCGAACTAATAAAGCGAGGCAAGCGCAACTGTAAATGGTCTCCTGATTGTATAGAAGCATTCCAGAATCTGTTGAATCATCTGGAAAGACCCCCGATACTGTCTATGCCTATGGATCACGAGGATTTATTTGTGTACTTGGCAGTGTCATCCCACGCAATCAGTTCGGCTTTGGTAAGAGAAGAGGATAAGGTGCAAAGACCGGTGTACTATGTGAGTGAGAAATTGGCAGCTGCGGAACGAAATTACCCAAAGATAGAAAAGCTTGCATACAATTTGCTGATTGCATCTAGGAAGCTTCGTCACTACTTCTAGGCTCATCCCGTTATTGTTTATACTGATCACCCGCTTAAGCAAGTCCTACAAAGGCCAGAAGCATCGGGAAGGTTTCTCAAATGGAACATTGAGCTGAGTCAATTCGACCTGAACTTCCAACCCAGAGGTCGATAGGAGGGCAGGCACTTGCAGACTTTACAGCAGAATTAACCATCCCAGAAGATGATGCGGTAACCGAGGAAGACGATCAACCAAAGCTACTCTTTGACCATAATACCTGGAAACTATACACTGATAGGGCTAAAAATGACAGATGATCTGGTGCCGGAGTGGTTCTTGAAACTCCAGATAAACGACTAATATATTACGCTCTTAGATTGGAGTTCCATGCAACTAATAATGATTCCAAGTATGAAGCTCTAATTGCTGGGTTGAAGCTTGCAAAGGAACTAGTGATAACAAAGCTAGACATCTTTTGTGACTCCAATTTAGTCGTGAAGCAAGTTAATGAAAAGTTTCAGGCTAAGAGCCCAAGGTTGATATCATATTTGGAAAAAGTAAGGAAGCTGCTGAATGGTTTTGATCACCACAGTATATCTCACATTCCTCGAGCAGAGAATCAAAGGGCAGACAAGTTAGCGAAGATGGCTAGTTTCGATAATCCAGAACATATGGAGCTAGTCACGATTGAAGTACCACAGTTCCCTAGCGTGGATCAGATGGAAGTTGATCAGGTACTAGAGATTGAACCTGAAATGGGGTCATGGATGACCTCCCTAAAGAATTTTTTGATGAATGGAATGCTCCTAACAAAGAAAAGTGAGAGGCCTGCAGTTATACGGAAGGCTTGCCGATATGTGTTGCAGGGCGAAGTCCTGTACAGACAAGGTTTCCCAATGCCTCTCCTCCGGTGCATCACCCATGATGACATCAAGCGTGTACTGAAGGAAGTCCATGAAGGTGAGTGTGGCGACCACACTGGAGGGCAAACATTGGCAAAGAAGATATTGCGATATGGCTATTTCTAGCCCACCGTAAACAAGGATGCAGCCAAGTATGCACGACGTTGTGATGCTTGCCAGAGGTTTTCCAAGATTCCTAGGGCGCCACCTAACCAGTTGAAGATAATGACAAGCCTGTGGCCTTTTGCTAGGTGGGGAATTGACATAATTGGGAGCCTTCCCATAGCAAAGGGCGGAGCAAAGTTTGCTATTATGGCCGTGGATTATTTTACTAAATGGGTAGAAGCAGATCCTTTAACCACGATCACAACCAAGTGAGTGATCACCTTTGTCGTTAAGAACATTATGTGTCGATTTGGAATTCCAAAAATCATCTTAACCGATAATGGGACCCAATTCGACAGCACAGAGTTTCAGGATTTCTGTAGGAAGTATCACATCGAGAAAAGATACACCTCTGTGGCACATCCGCAATCGAACAGACAAGTTGAAGCAGCAAACAAGATGATTAAATCCATTCTAAAGAAAAGATTGAAGAGGGCCAAAGCCATGTGGGTTGACGAATTACCCCTGTCATTATAGGCCTATAGAACAACGTACAAGTAGGTGACGGGTCACACCCCGTTTTCCCTTGCTTTTGGAGCTGAAGCAGTTATTTTGGTCGAGTTGGAAGTACAATCTCATCGAACCATTTATTACGATCCGATGACCAACAATGAATTGCTCCTTGAATCCCTGGATATGGTTGAGGAAAGAAGGGACGAAGCCGACTTACGTGCCCTAAGGCACAAACAAAAAATAGCTCGGTACTACAACAGAAGAGTACGAGCTCGGACATTTGAACCCGGAAACTTGGTTCTGAAGCGTGTCTTTCCGCCCCTAGTACATATGGGCTCGAAATGGGAAGGACCGTACTCCATTTTACGAAGGGTTGATAATGGAAACTTCAAGCTGGCAACCGTAGATGGAAATGAAATCCCCAGAGTGTGGAATGCCTAACATTTGCGGCCCTATCTGACATAAAAATGTCAGTTTTACTATTTTGTTTTTAGAACCATGTAAAAAGAATCGACTTGCCTAGGACAGTCTGGTTATTTGAGTAGAAGATTATAAAGTGGACGTAGGTCATGATTCGACCAAACCACTATAAAATATCGCGTGTCATTTACCTTAACTGCACCATTTTCTTATCTACTCTTTTATTTTGATCAATATAAACTGTTACCATTTCAAGATTTGTTTTAAATTTATGCAGTAATCTCAAAACAGCTGATTCAAAATGCCGTTTGTCAGTTCGAAAGGCTCATGGCAATTAAAGCTCCAAAAGGTGCAACGAGGTAAATCGCACTACTACTTGCACTCTAACTCTCGAGATTAGGGAGAGAGTATAAAGGACACAGAGATAACGTCCCCAAGGCATGAAGGTGTACCATGATAAAACCGCCTTGATATCACTCTAACCTGCTGAAGGATCGGGAGAGTATAAAGGCGCCAGAGACTTAGCACCCCTAGAACTTCTGCCCCGCTGAAGGATCGGTGAGTCGACCAAGAATCGAGCTTGAACTCTAACCCGCTGAATGATCGGGAGAGTAAAAAGGTGCTAGAGACTTAGCGCCACATGAACTCTAACCCGCTGAAGGATTGGGAGAGTATAAAGGCGCTAGAGACCTAGCACCACATGAACTCTAACCCGCTAAAGGATCGGGAGAGTGTAAAGGCGCTAGAGACTTAGAGCCACATGAACACTACTCTGCTGAAGGATCGGGAGAGTATAAAGGCGCTAGAGACTTAGCGCCATATGAACTCTAACCCGCTGAAGGATCGGGAGAGTATAAAGGCGCTAGAGACTTAGCGCCACATGAACTCTAACCCGCTGAAGGATCGGGAGAGTATAAAGGCGCTAGAGACTTAGCACCATATGAACTCTAACCCGCTGAAGGATCGGGAGAGTATAAAAGCACTAGAGACTTAGCGCCGTAGGAATCATTACCCCGTTGAAAGATCGAGATAGTACGAATATAATCCTAGTCGATCGCCAATGACCCCTGGCCAGGCATTATAATGATGATTGATTAGGGTTATATACATGCACCACTACACATTTACTTAGCACGTGTATTTTTCAATAATTGTTTCGATCATGATTAATAATTGTTAGTTATGACTTTAATAGCTAACTACGAATATTTTAGTTATGACAATTTAGGCTCTGCTAACATGGTGAATTCGCAGGAACACAGTGGTGCAAAAGAAATAGATTTTTATTTTACGGAAAGCGGATTTACAAAGAACGAGAAGCTAAACAAAAGTGAGGGCCAATCTCACGACTACATCTTTTGGCCAAAGGAAATCCTAAAACTAAAACATGAGCTAATAACTGCATTCTATTTATGCCTTGGAGATGGTTTTGATTTCTTGTCCTTCTTCTATTTCTCCAACTCCTCTTTATCAGTACCAGAGCGGTCACTTTTCTTCCTCTTCCTCTTATCGACCAAAGGCTCCGGGGAGGACTGGAAAGTTCGGAGGCAAGTTGTGAAGTTACTGATCTGGAAGAGAATCTTATAACCAACCCAGTTTTAAGGTCGATTTCAGCAATAGGGGGCACAAATACAGGATCGTGTTCCCCCTTCCTAAGAACCAACTGCTTCTCCTTCCTAGCCTGTATGTCAACCAAGGTTTCACTATCATCATCCTTGTCCTCGTCTATGATTTCTACCTCCCCTTCCTCATCTCCATGACTGCCATCTGTGTCATGCAAAGAAGCAATAATCTCGGCGTCTGCAGGAGCGCTAGTGCCAGATTCCATGGGTGCTACCGTAACTCTATTGCATGTTGAGCCCTCGGTTTGCTTTGGAATCTCGGAAACTCGAATACTAGAACCCAGAGGGACATCAACCTTCTCTGCCACTGCCTTCTCCTCTGCACCCTTTTCGACCACTTTGGTACCTACACCATTAGAAGCAAAGGTTAGTGAATCGGGAGGAGATGTGGCCATGTCAGTTGTCTGTCCCATGAGACGACGACAAGTTGCGATTGGTTTAATGAACTGCGGAGAGAATATGGAGATACCTTCAGCCGACTCATCTCCCAGACTTGTACCGGTGGTCCCGATAATCGGAGGAGTTCGATCCAAGGGGGTCAACGGATCATCAGGATTATATCCCTCAAGTTCAGAGGTTTTGGGCTCCACCACCGAGCTCGAGCTTTCCCCAACCTTATCCTTGCCCTTGAGCATACTCTTCTCCCTCTCCATCTCCTCATGGATTAGATGTCTACCTTCCTCCAAAGCCACAGGTTCTTCACCTCTGAGGAAGGTCCGCATCAGCTGGCTTTCGTCAATCTCGTCGATCCCCAATCGCCGATTCTCGCTCTCGACAATTGCGTCCCATACATTGGCCAAGGTAACATGATAGTCTAGAATCCAAGAGATGTCTTGAGTCTTGATGACTTGACCAAAGAAGTCAAACAACAATTCCTCAAAACTAGCGATGTCTTTCTCTTTTTCGACGAGCTTATCGGCTGCAGCAGTTGCCGACTCAAGATCATTATTAGCATTACTATCGACAAGAGCTGCACGCTCCTCGGCTTGAGCAAGTTGATCATTTAAAATCTCTTTTTCCTTTTTTGCGAGAGCGAGGTCATCTTTTAAGCTCGCCTTCTCTTTCTCCCAGGCATCTTTCTCAGCAGTAAGGCATTCTTGTGCTGTCTTTAGCTCGATATTAACTGTCCTGAGATCTCCCACTTCATTTCTTAGGGTCAATCGTTCCTAGCTGTTTAAGTCAAGCTCGTTGCGAAAATGCTCCCTAGCACTCTTTAACTCGGACCTGTAATTCTCCGAGTCCCGCTAAGCTAAAGCCAGTTGGGCCTATCCATCCTCTAGTTCTTTCTCCATTTTGCTCCTAGCCCTAACATCATTATCAATCTTTACTCTGGCTCTGGCCGCGTCCGTCCCCATTTGGTGGATGATAGTGGAAAGTGTAGGGCATGCTTCTTCATTACCCTGTATTGTTTAGCCACATGGCAGACGTACCCTATCACCTCTGTGTCCCAATCCTTGGGGACCGGTTCAAGATCTGAGATGAACACCATCATCTCAAAGTAAATATCAGGGAAATGCTTTCGCAAGCGCTCTAGCCTGGCCATAATCTCAGAACTGGGGGCAACATCCTCTGCGGCAGTGGTATCCAAGCCACGCTCACTAGAGGAAACATGAGCTGTCTTCCCCTTTTCTATAATCCTTCCCTCATCTTTGTTTTTGCCCTCTGGCTCGGGGTGTTTTCTGGAAGATTGGAAGTGAGAAGGAGTACTTTTCGGAGGAGTTAAATCTCTAGGATGTTGCTTTCCCTCAGCCGGTGGCAATGAGCGACTATGTGGCTTTCCATAACCTTGCTTCGGTGGAGATCGAGGTCATGCAGAATAAGATTGATGAGAATCCCGGGGCCGACGGCTATCCCTTCCTCGACTATCGCTACGAGTATGCTCGGGATCTGGAAGGAGGCTTAGTGTGCCCTCACGAAGGGAGCGATTAGAATAAGACCGTTTGCGAGACATCTTCCCTGCAAAGGAAACAAGTGCATGTTAGAACTATGAGCCACAGTAGCAAAAGAGCGTTATGATAAATGGTGCATGTGATTTGTGCATCCCGCGAAATACCATTTTTAAACGGACCAGGGCCCAAAGTTAGGCTCGTTTGGATGACTTCTTTTTCTCTAAATGGGGCACTCATCTCTTTGGAGATGGGAAAAATTGATTCCCCTCCGAAATCTTCTTAAGTATAAATATCTTCTAGCAAAAGAATTTTATTTAATTCCCCGAGTATCTGTTCCTCCGTTAATTCATCTTGGGCGACAGACTCAACTGACGATGAAGTTCTTAAGGAATACTGCCCCTCAGAGGTCGGAACCTCCTTTAATTCATCGGCTCGTCCCTCATCTCCTTTGTATACGTTTAAATCCTCGTCATCCTGATTAATCATCGGTGAAGGATTCTTGTGAAGAGTAGTTGTCTTTACAGATTGAGAAGTTCCTTCTCCTTCAGTCGGGGGTATATACTTGTAAGGTTTACCGCCTGCTCCAAGTCCGAACTTTATGTCTAAGAGACGGTGTTTGTGAAGTTTTCGTTAGTGATACATTTTTTAATCCTTTAGCAATCTGAGTTACTCTTGAGGAGGCAGGACATTCGATCTTCGTCTATCGATCCTTCCGTTCCCTCAAAGTTGTGATCTATGTGGAACAAAATGACTCGTTAGCACTGAAGCTATGCATTCGAATTAAACGCAGAAAAGTTGGAAACATACTTGCTTGTAGCCACCTCCTCGCGCATCGGGCTTGGTGTTTTATATAGAACCAGTCAGATTTGATGTCCCCTATATTACTATAACCAACTGTCATAACTTTTCTAATTGCGACCGATTCGAAGAAAGAGAAATTGGGAGACCCTGTGGAACGATGTTTGAAATGGGAATAGAACTTCAAATCTTTAAGAGTAAGTTCAGTCTGCAGAATCTCCATATAAGCAACGTATAGAGTATACAAAGCCGCATAGGCATTCGGGTGGAGTTGCATGGGGGCAATGTGTAACTGTCTCAAGAGATCAACAACAAGTGGAGGAAAAGGAGGAATAGCCCCAACCCAGCACATGAGTCGACTAATGGTCGTGTACCCCTCTGGGGCAGAATGAGGTATATCTTCATTTTCTGGAACTTTCACGTAGTCCCAAGGAATTCCGTGTCTTAAACATATCTTCTTAATTTTTATATCGTCTAGCTTAGAGGGTAAGGAATCCGTGAATTTTTCTATTTCCTTAACACCCGGAATTTCATCAGGAGCTCGATCATCCTCATCTTCGAGGGACGTGCTCTCGGAAGTTGCTGACTCTATATCGGTGCCTGTCTCGTAATCAGGATCGGATCTTTCCTCATTTGAATCAGAGGAAAGCACATCAGGGTTATGATGTATTAAAGTCTCTGATTCTGTACTTTCACTTGATGTCTCAGTCACTTGTTTATCCGACATAGTTGTGTTGGCAAGTAAAAATTAGAATATAAGTTACCCGTTCCCCGTGTGTGTAAGTGTAAGTGTGTGCCTGTGCATACATTAAAGAAAAGAATGAAGTCAATCAGATAAGGAGATAACAGCTCTTATATGTTGTAAAGTCATGCTGTTGTTCGATCCAGAAATTTCGTCTCGAAGGCTCTAACCTAAATGTCCATTGATATATAATTGCACTATGTTCTTTATTTAATATGTACAAGGTATCGTCAAAAGAGCTGGTACGTAAAAATCTGGGGTTCGGATCGCAATTCACTTGGATCGTGGAATGCAAGTTGGATCGTGAAGAACGGGTCGACCACTGGTCTCGCCAGTAGATGAACTTTGGATCGTGAAACATTTCAGTTCGGGGTATACGAGCGAATCGTGAAACACCCCCACGATCCCATTCCAGTATCGCGACCCGATCCACTATCTAGAAACAACCCCCAGTTTCCTCTCTGGTGCTTCTGTTGCCACGACCCTAGCCTTAACCTCATCTACGATCCGACCTAGTCTGCCTTTTCTCGTTTCTCCTCTCCATTCATGAATCCATGAAATCGAACCCATCTGCCACCATCGCTAAACCCAACGCCATCATTATTCCCCTCGCCACATTGATGAAAGTTGAAAGGGAACAAAGAGGAGAGAAATAGAAACCAAACAAAATAGGAAAGGAGCCTCATGTTGTTACCTTTTAATCGTAGGAAATTCATGATTTTTAGTGAAAGTCAAATTAGGGTTTTGGATGAAAAGGGGGTGGAGGCTGCAAAAGGAAGAAGGAAGGAGAAGAGTAGGAGAGGAGGCCAGCTTATATAGGAGATTTAATGACCGTTCGTATCCCCAAATTTGTCTTATTCAGACCGTGAAGCTCCTTGGACCACGAAGGCTCTACAAGGCCCATCATAGTATTGAAGGCGACCCGTTTGACCATGGCCCCGTTGTATCCACCCCGATCGCCCTATATCACGATGGCCTGGGCACACAAAAAAAAGGAAGAAGAAAAAGAGGGGGGAGAGATATGAAAACACTCATGAAATTCCAAGATTACCTGATGGTTTGGCCACGGTCTGCTCTAAAATTTAAGAGGTGAAATTTGAGCGATGAATGAAGAAATGGTGGAAGATTTAGTCCAATATTTATACTAATCAAGGGACACAACTTCCTGAAGCCACGCGTCATTTCAAACAAGCACGACCTTTTGTTCACATCGCTTCACGAAAAGATGGCTCAGTTATTTCAAAGCATGTTCCATCCTCGATAAAACATACTTCGAAGGGGCAAAATGTTGGCTAGCTTTTTGACCAAGCCACAAAGGTCCGCACACACGAGAAAAATATGAAAATTCACACCTTTAGCCTTCGAAGACCCGATCGGATCGCCCTACCTTACCACGATCGCGATCGCTCCCGTCACCTTGGTCCGACCCGTCCTTTCCTACGCGATCCGACCCGTCCTTTCCTACGCGATCTGATCCAAGCCCAGAAGACGTGGTGAAGGTTTTGACCAAGTCCACCATGATCCGTGAATGCAGGATCTGACGACACCTGTCCACTACGGCCATATTGACTATTTCTCCATCAAGCTACGAACCAGTCCGAGATTCTCGGGATTTGTGCCATGTATGACCACGATCCGCCTGAAGAAACCAGCTATAAATAGCCCCAGACTTGGCATTTTTGAGGATCCTTTTAGCAATTCTGAGCTCTGACCCCACCGTTATTGTATCTCTATTAGTATTGTTCAGAGTTGTCTTGAATTTATTGAGTGAATCAACATTGTAAAAGTGAGGTTGAGGGATAAATCATCGATTGTACTTGAATCTTAAGTATAATCATAGATATAAAGTGGACGTAGGCTCGTTAACGCCGAACCACTACAAATCTCGTGTCTTTCTTGTTTCTCTTGCATTTTTCTGATATTAATCTCTCATAATTGAACAATTTGGGTGTTGGAGCCAATTTTGGATCTAACAGAATTAGAACATATAAATTTATTTAAATCGAAGTTAGAATATAAACATTTATTTTAATTATAAAAGGAATTGGAAATGGCGCGGTAGTTTGAAAATTCGATTTCAAATTTCAATTGAATATACAAGATTCAAAATAAACCGGATTTTAGTAAAACCAAAAATATTTGAATCGGTTTGAAAATATCTTTCCAACGAATGTGAAAAATCTAGATTTCATAACGGGAACAAAAAGTTATGTTTAGTTGAAAATTCAGAATAGTCGCTATGGATATTTATATAATATATAGCCGTTAAAAATGGAGATTTTGCAAACAACTTCCGTTTTTGATGAAACCAATTTTGCTGAATCCGAAATGTCAAATTATTGTTGGATTCCAAATTTCATAATTTTTGGAATCAGTATGTGAGCATGGTGAATTTAAACGTGTATGGTAATTTCAGTTTGAATTTAATAGACTGGAAAATGACTGTTTTTCAAACGGTCTCCAAATTCGACGAAATTAGTTTGGTTAGGACCGTATCGTCAAAACGTAGCCAAATTCATTTTTCTAGAATTTTTGGAATCAGTATATGGCTCAGTAAATTAAAATGTGCATTTGAATTTAAAATATATTGATTTTTATTTTAAATTTGATGGAAACTAATCATAATAGCCGAATTGTGTTACAAAACATATCCCATTGTGTTTGGAATGGGGGTATTTGGCTAGGGATGACAGTCATTGGGTTTAATTTGGAGTTCGTTTGAAAAATCACATTTAAACGAATTAAAATAATAAAATAAATAAATATATTTTCCTATAAAACCCCCCATCCCCAAATTAAAAACCCTAGCCGCCGCCCCTCGTTTCAACTTGTGAAACACTCCGAATTCAATCCCCAAAATTCTCACTGTTCATGTCGAATTAGATTTAGGTTCCAAGGCGAAATTTGGGTAGATTTTCTCTAGCTTTCGAATGGTACTGGTATGATGGGATATGACATTGAGTGGTGCAAGAATTCAAGGCTCAAAAGCCCATTGTTCGAAGGCAGTTTTCTTGGTGGAGGAGCCATCGTAGTGCGTGCGGTTCAGGGAGGAGGTGCGCGCCACGTAGGCGCGTGGAGGGGGTAGTGCGGATCGACATCCTATGGTCCATGGTAGTGGCGATAGGGTGATTTGGATTTTGAGCATATGGGTTTTGATGTCGTGAAGGAGGAAGAGGGATAAAGGGGAGGGTAACGTTTTTGTTAAACGCTGTTAAGTTAATTAATTAATTTAATTACTCTAATTAATTATACAATGTTTAAAATAGGATATCTTTACCAAAAGAAAGCAAAAATGGACAAACTCAGATGTGTTGGATTCCTCTAGACGAGCACTACAACATGAAGCAGACCAGGACAGGAGCAGAAGCCATTAGGATTTTGATAAAATTAAACATCTGTTTAATTTTATTAAAAACGATCGTTATTTAACGATTTCTGGAACCGATCAATGTGAGAGCTTCTCACTCAAATTTTATTTCTAGTTAAATATATACTAGGTTGCAGACGGGGCTTAGTAGCTCCTGACACCGTCGTCCACAGACCATGGATGACTTGTTTGATTGTGTTGTATGGTGGAAATTGATTGTGATTGTATTGTGAAATGGAAAATAAAATATTCATGTGACACCCCACATCCGTTAATGTCACTCACAAAGGGAATGCATTAAGTTTCGTGAAGCGTTTAGGTAAATAGACACAAAATATTACAAGATAGATATAATTTTTTTTGCAGCGGAAATAATTAACTTTATTAATCATCAAAATATCGTGGTCCAAATCATCATTTGTCTGAAATATAAAAACCCATTACAACATAAAAACCACTGTCTTGTACTTTTGAAATATTAGAGTACATAAAAGAAAGAAAATTCCCCAAGAACAAAATATGTCCATAGCAACAAGGATAGGAGCTTGATCCATACTTATCAGTAGCTCTAGCAAAATAAGCAGAATCACGATCAAGCCTGCGTGTTTCCTCCCTGAGAACCTGGGGGGAGGGGAGCGGGGGAAACGGAAGAAAGAAGGGGAAACGGGAGAAAGAAGGGGAAACAAAAAGGGTCAGACATAAAGTCTGGTGAGTCTAGATTCTTTTAGCTAGTAAATAAATAAAAGTAACATGATAGGCATACAAAGTGGATAAGAGAGATCACTATATAAATGGCAGACATGACAAGGTAAACAGGACAACAAGATAGAATACATAGCGCTTCTTGACACTTTACTTGCTCTGCACTAATACTAGCACAACAGATATGTAATAGGATTGCACACTCCCAAATTGCTTAACAAAAAGAGGATGATCCCAACAGAAACATAATGATTTTTTTAGGTATACTCTAGTAATGGGTTTTAACCCAAACATAACCGGTACCTAACAGAAATAACAGGTGTTAGCTCAAACAGAAACACAGGTACCCAACAGAAACAGATAGGACTAGATGTACCCTATTTACTACCCCCAATCGATCGGTACCCTATTCCGTAGATAACCTGTGCTGGCCCAACAGTAGGGTGTATCACTCCCTAAAGTGGCAACCCTTCATTTTCCAGATGTGCACAACTATATCTACTGATGTCACATCATCTTATTTTTCCCCAATAGGCGGAGTTATGCACGCACATGACCCCATTGGGACGCGCCGTCAACACCGCCTAAATGTATGGATCTCATACAATCAGCTCAATAAGTGTGCCCCACTCCGACCTAGTTCGGAGTACCCGTTTGATACCTATTTAAGGGTTACTGACTATAATGGGTCCCATACCAGATGATGCAATCTCTCCTCTTTGTCTGGCATCCCCACTACTAGGTTTTCAACTAGTTATGTTTACCTAAAAGGTGTCTTTAATTACATAACCTTATCAAGTTAAGTTTGTGGGCCAATACATACTAATATTAACCACTTACCCAAGATTTACTTAACCCTCCCACTGATTCAAGCATGTTTACTTAACTAACAAGTTTGTGGGCCTATATATACCAATATTACCTACATACCCAAGATTTACTTAACCCTCCCCTTTTATTCAGCCAAGTTTACTTAACCCCCAACTTAAATTAAGTTCATACAATCCCTATGGCTTAACTTAGGTTAAGTAGTCCAATTCAATACCATGTGCATTTATGGTTATAGTGGGCTAGACCTCCCAAACTAGGCCTACAACATGTGGATGTTGGATATGTTAGTCGGGTCCGGGCAGTCTTATTCCACATTGGACCTAACCTCGTGTCTTAGCCCGATTCGTATTTACGTGTAATGACCTGCATTCGCAGAGGGTATTATAATTAATTTATTTAATTATATAAATAGTGATATAGTGAATTATATGGTGGTTTAATTAAATAATGGTGAATATTTAATTTTAAATAATAAATTAAATAACATATTTAATTTTGAAATAATCAGAATTGGATGAAATGGCGATATGGTATGAATTGGGCAATTCAAAATATATAATTTAGTTTAGAATTGAATTTGAATAACGAATATATTATTTAAACGAAGTTTGAACGTATAATTTTATTATAATTAAAATCGAGCTCGAAATGGCGCTGCAATTCGTAAATTGGCGATTCGAACTTCAACTGAATGTACAGGGTTCGTTTTAAGCCGGATTTTTGTGAAACAAGAAACATGTGGAGCTGGTGGAGTATATCTTTCTAGTGGAAGAGAAAAATCTGGATTTCATCGTGTAGATTTTGATTTATGTCCAAATCAAATATTTAGAAAAACAGAGGTATATTCGTTCGTGGCCATAACGGTTATTTAAAAATATTTGAATATCGGGTTTGAATATAGATAAGGTTCTTTTGAGACATAACGATAATTTATTTTTTATAATTTTACTGTAACTTTTAATTAATTAAATTAGCAACTTTTTATTTGGAGGATTTTGCACCCTGTAATCAACATTTTGGGGTTTCTCGATATGAGTCAATCTACCGATATTATTATATTTCTGAGATCGTGTCACATAGTGTGACCTGGCCGTATTTTTATTTCTATCTATAGTTACTCGCAAAACAATGAAGTTTGGCATAGCGGGGAGCGTAAAACTTTGTTTTGGAAAAACAATAAAATCATATTCTTTACTTAAAAAGCCGAATTTAAAGCACAAAAATGGTGAAGGCATTGCTGATTAAAAACCATCAACATCTAGTAAAATACGATGCAGTCGAAGGTGGCAACTCCTGGTAGAAATCACTGGATTAGTGCAGCGTATATAATATACAACTGTTATACATCAGTCCGTGCTCTGGATAAATGTATTAACTCAACTGGTAAATGCCCTGTCCAACATTATGCTTACTTTCTATATCTATCCTTCCATGATAAGTATTCTTCCATGTTAACCCTATGCGTTTCTAATCACCATGCCTCTCGTTGGCCTCTTTCTGGCTTCAGCAGTTTCAAAAGAAAACTCTTCGTGACCGACATGAGGATATGAAATATATATAAAGCAAATAAAACTCATCTTTTCTGAAAAACATTTTTGAGCCGCTATTACAAAGAGAGAAATAAAAACAAACAGTAAAATGAATGGTGAGCTTTATTTGAATTCTTGTACAATGAAAAAGGGACGTCAGTTGTAGGAAAGGCTAGGGCATGTGTTTCAGTGGGCTTGGTGAGGTCTGAGCGTCGAACTAGGTGGTTGGGTGAAATCGGGGTGGCGATGCGGTTGCTTTGACGATGGTTAGGAGGATCTCGGTGAATGGGATTGAAAGGCGACAGTGGAAATGGCGAGTTTAGGGTAGTAGGTCGTTTCGAACAGAGGGGTTCGAGTTTAACATTTACGGTTTGGGGATGGAGCGTGATGGATGAGGGAAAGTGTAGTGTTTTTATCTTGATTTGTATAGGAGTATTGGAGGAGCAGTAGGATGGTGTGATGGTTGTGGAAGGGTGCGGTTTACTATAGATGGATTTGGGGAAGACAAAGAAGAACGGGTCTGAGAATTATAAAAGGAAATGGGCCGATGCGTGTGAAGGTAAAGGCCCAACTAATTTTAAAACAAAATATATATTGGTTCAACCTTAAAGTAAAGTAGTGTATTATCGTTAAAATGTCGTATCTTAGGCGTATGTGATTGGAATTCAACGAAACAAGATCCGATAGGATCGTATGGATGACGACTACAACATGGAACTGACTGGGAGCGAATCGAAGCTCGTTACAATTTATTGCAATTTGTCCATCTGAATCAAGCGATGGTTATCGTTATTAACGATGATCGTCCAATGTGAGTAAATCTCACTAACTCTGAACAGTTTATAATTTCATATTGTATTTTTAGAACTATTAAATATTGGCTGATTGAATGTGTGTTGGCTGTTTGATTGAACTGCTAGTCAGTTAGTTGAATTTCTATATTGATTCTGTTTAACAAAATATATCATATGGAACTGAAAGTGATGTTGATTTTATTGGGTAACATCTGTGGATGCAGGGAAACAGGTTGGAGGAATCCGACTGGATTCCTCAACAGTTATTTTATTGTTTTTCATATATTGTGATATATGACGTGATTTATAATCTATGGTTGATTATATGTGTTTGGACGATATTGGTCATCGTGATATGATGTGTTAAGTACCATAAAAATATCGGAATGAAAAAGGAGATTTTCACAGTGATATTATGTATAAATTGGAATATTTATAAATAGGAGATATTTAGAAAGGGAATAATTTTAAAATCAAAGAATTTTTATAAAACGATTATTTACTTAGCAAGTAAATAGAAGTATAAAGAAAGATATTTACGTAGAAAGTAAATAAATAGAATAAAGGAATATTTATTTGATAAATAAATAGAATTGAAACGGGATATTTATTTAGAAAGTAAATAAATAGAATAAAGGAATATTTATTAGGAAAATAAATAGGATTATAAAAGGAAATTAATGAGATAGAAAAGAGTTAGTCGATTAGAGTTATCAAATAGAGTCATCAAATAGGAGTCAATTGAATATAGTTATTCGAAAGGAGTCAATTGAATATAGTTATTCGAAAGGAGTCAATTGAACATAGTTATTCAAAAGAAGTTAATCGAACATAGTTAAAAGAAATAGAGTTAAACAAGATTAGAAACTGACTAGAGATTAGTTAAGTTGATAGTTTTCTGAGTATCGATCTGATGTTGGTTTCGGCCTTTGGGGTTTATACTTAGAGAATTGTTCTCCTACTAGTTTACGGTTAGGGACTAATAGTTGTGCAATGGTAGTGATGCGTAATAAGCCATGGAAATATTTTCCAGCGTTAATAACGTATATTTTCTAAATATAGAAAATAAGGAAATATGAATATATATATATATATATGGCTGATGATTGGATCGAATTCCTATCTAGGAATAAGATCGTTGTTTGTACACCAACATGTTTCATTTGATAGTTAAATCATAGACAATCGAAGTTTTGACCATTTTAACGTTGTTAATATGGAGAGACCGGTTGGATTATTATCCAAAGAACCACTCTGTATTGGCATAAGCGTTGCGAATCATATATGCCAAAGATGATTGAAGACGGAGTAAAGTGCAAGGGCTATTGTATAAGTCTTAAATAACAGTGCCTAAGATGGATGTACTGAATAGTGCCTTCGGTTCATCCTGTTCCTGGATGACTCGTATGGATGAATGTCTGACAGAGTATTTCCAGAAAGGTCACGTACATTGATTTCTTCAACCGTACCAAGAGTTGAAGCGGAGAAGGAAACTTCTTTAGCTAACACATAATGTACTGTTGTAGACGTCAATTAGTGATTTTCGATTGATCTGACAATGTGGCATTCGAAGTGAATCTGATGTGATGATGAAGCGTAACCTCAAGCCTCATCAACCTGTAAATGAAGAAATCGGGCAGGCAGCACGGCTAAGTCGGTCGCTCTGAAGTAGGGTGTATAATCACCTGATCTACAGTTTCATTTACTTCTAAAAATCTATTGTCGATGCTGTCCCATTCGGGAAAACGATTGCTGATCCCAACCGTCGGTGATATATATTCGATACACTCAAGCGAAATGAGTGGTCGGTCATGTGTGGCCGGGTTGCAAGATGTTCTTGTTGAACCCAATGTATTCCTTTCTAGTGGTACACTAGCGAAAGGTGGTTCCATACCTTGTCATAGTTGGAAATCCATTACCCAATACGTGCTTGCGGTTTTGATTGTATACTATATATGTAGAACGTGAGATGAAAGCGTTTCTGCTAGATGATTATTATATTGTGGTTGATAGACATTATTATAATATCAAAAGGTTTTTGATATAAAGATAATTTGGATTCTCATAAGGGAAAAACCCGTTCCGTTATACGGCGTGGTCTTATGAGATATCATTTATCTGCTTACACTGTTTTAAACTATTTTACTCATACCAGTCCCATGACTGACCCGGAGTTTGTTTTGTTTTGTTTTCCCTAAACTCTTGGGTGCCCAATTTTGTACGGGCAGTCAAATAGTCGGGATTTACAGATACTTGAAGAGCTGGAGCAGGAGGCTTCAGGATCATATAACTATTGTTTATTTCCGCTGTGTTGTAAGTGATGTACTTGATAATGATATGTATGTTCAAGTAAAACCTTTATTTCAAGGATATGTTATCTATTATATGTTATTCGTTTAGCTGTGAGGTTCATGTTACTCTGATGTTGTGTTCTTCTTGTTCTTCTATTCTAAGTTTCTACCTTATCTTTCCTCACCATCTAATTTCTTTCATTAATCATCCGGTATTTTTCGATGTTTGGTTAGTCATCATTAAGTTTATGGCGATAACCAAAGTCGACAAAATCCGGGTCATTACAGTTGGTATCAGAGCATGAGATTGTGGATAAAAATAGATTGGAGTTTGATTGGGATAACACTGGTATATGTTGAATTGATCACAGGTGAAAGTGACAGAGTTGATATCCCCGACAAAAAGGTACAAGTTTATATTCGATATAAGCATGAGATTTATGAGCCGAATTGGCAAGCTGCTAGGCTGTTTGATTTTCTTTTGGGATGGAGATGGCTCAGAGAGGCGAGTGGTGGTTTGACGTATTGACCAGTACAAAGGAGGTGCTGGCGAAATTTTTCGAAAAATTAAGGTGTTAGAAAATTTTCAGGATTTTTGAAAATTTTCGTTGATAAGAATTAATTAATATTTAATTATAATTAAATTGGTTCAGTTGAAAACTGAAGTTATGAAGTGAACAAATAAGTTATAACCAGTCGATAGGGTGGTCCTCTACCTTTTAGCAATTTCGAGGACGAAATTATTTTAAGTGGGGAAGATTGTAATGACCTGCATTCGCAGAGGGTATTATAATTAATTTATTTAATTATATAAATAGTGATATAGTGAATTATATGGTGGTTTAATTAAATAATGGTGAATATTTAATTTTAAATAATAAATTAAATAATATATTTAATTTTGAAATAAACAGAATTGGCTGAAATGGCGATATGGTATGAATTGGGCAATTCAAAATATATAATTCAGTTTAGAATTGAATTTGAATAACGAATATATTATTTAAACAAAGTTTGAACTTATAATTTTATTATAATTAAAATCGAGCTCGAAATGGCGCTGCAGTTCGTAAATTGGCGATTCGAACTTCAACTGAATGTACAGGGTTCGTTTTAAGCCGGATTTCTGTGAAACAAGAAACGTGTGGAGCTGGTGGAGTATATCTTTCTAGTGGAAGAGAAAAATCTGGATTTCGTCATGTAGATTTTGATTTAAGTCCAAATCAAATATTCAGAAAAACAACGGTATATTCGTTCGTGGCCATAATGGTTATTTAAAAATATTTGAATATCGGGTTTGAATTTAGACAAAGTTCTTTTGAGACATAACGATAATTTAATTTTTAGAATTTTACTGTAATTTTAAATTAATTAAATAAGCAACTTTTTATTTGGAGGATTTTGCACCCTGTAATCAACATTTTGGGGTTTCCCAATATGAGTTAATCTACCGATATTAATATATTTTCCAGATTGTGTCACATAGTGTGACCTGACCGTATTTTTATTTCTGTCTATAGTTACTCGCAAAACAATGAAATTTGGCATAGCGGGGAGCGTAAAACTTTGTTTTGGAAAAACAAGAAAATCATATTCTTTACTTAAAAAGCCAAATTTAAAGCACAAAAATGGTGAAGGCATTGCTGATTTAAAACCATCAACATCCAGTAAAATACGATGCGGTCGAAGGTGGCAACTCCTGGTAGAAATCACTGGATTAGTGCAGCGTATATAATATACAACTGTTATACATCAGTCACTGCTCTGGATAAAAGTATTAACTCAACTGGTAAATGCACTGTCCAACGTTATGCTTACTTTCTATATCTATCCTTCCATGATAAGTATTCTTCCACGTTAACCCTATGTGTTTCTAATCACCAACCCTCTCGTTGGCCTCTTTCTAGCTTCAGCAGTTTCAAAAGAAAACTCTTCGTGACCGACATGAGGATATGAAATATATATAAAGCAAATAAAACTCATCTTTTCTGAAAAACATTTTTGAGCCGCCATTACAAAGAAAGAAATAAAAACAAATAGTAAAATGAATGGTGAGCTTTATTTGAATTCTTGTACAATGAAAAAGGGGCGTCAGTTGTAGGAAAGGCTAGAGCATGGGTTTCAGTGGGCTTGGTGAGGTCTGAGCGTCGAACTAGGTGGTTGGGTGAAATCGGGATGGCGATGCGGTTGCTTTGACGATGGTTAGGAGGATCTCGGTGAAGGGGATTGAAAGGCGACAGTGGAAATGGCGAGTTTAGGGCAGTAGGTCGTTTCGAACAGAGGGGTTCGAGTTTAACATTTACAGTTCGGGGATGGAGCGTGATGGATGAGGAAAGTGTAGTGTTTTTATCTTGATTTGTAGAGGAGTATTGGAGGAGCAGTAGAATGGAGTGATGGTTATGGAAGGGTGCGGTTTACTGTAGATGGATCTGGGGAAGACAAAGAAGAACGGGTCTGAGAATTATAAAAGGAAATGGGCCGATGCGTGTGAAGGTAAAGGCCCAACTAATTTTAAAACAAAATATATATTGGTTCAACCTTAAAGTAAAGTAGTGTATTATCGTTAAAATGTCGTATCTTAGGCGTATGTGATCAGAATTCGACGAAACAAGATCCGACAAGATCGTATGGATGACGACTACAACATGGAATTGACTGGGAGCGAATCGAAGCTCATTACAATTTATTGCAATTTGTCCATCTGAATCAAGCGATGGTTATCGTTATTAATGATGATCGTCCAATGTGAGTAAATTTCACTAACTCTGAACAGTTTATAATTTCATGTTGTATTTTTAGAACTGTTAAATATTGGCTTATTGAATGTGTGTTGGCTGGACGATTGAACTGCTAGTCAGTTAGTTGAATTTCTATATTGATTCTGTTTAACATAATATATCATATGGAACTGAAAGTGATGTTGATTTTATTGGGTAACTTCTGTGGATGCAGGGAAACAGGTTGGAGGAATCCGACTGGATTCCTCAACAGTTATTTTATTGTTTTTCATATATTGTGATATATGACGTGATTTATAATCTATGGTTGATTATATGTGTTTGGACGATATTGGTCATCGTGATATGATGTGTTAAGTACCATAAAAATATCAGAATGAAAAAGGAGATTTTCAAAGTGATATTGAAAACAGAATATGTATAAATTGGAATATTTATAAATATGAGATATTTAGAAAGGGAATAATTTTGAAATCGAAGAACTTTTATAAAACGATTATTTAGTTAGCAAGTAAATAGAAGTATAAAGAAAGATATTTATTTAGAAAGTAAATAAATAGAATAAAGGAATATTTATTTGATAAATAAATAGAATTGAAATGGGATACTTATTCTGAAAGTAAATAAATAGAATAAAGGAATATTTGCTGGGAAAATAAATAGGATTATAAAAGGAAATTAACGAGATAGAAAAGAGTTAGTCGATTTGAGTTATCAAATAGAGTCATCAAATAGGAGTCAATTGAATATAGTTATTCGAAAGGAGTCAATATAATATAGTTATTCGAAAGGAGTCAATTGAACATAGTTATTCAAAAGAAGTTAATCGAACATAGTTAAAAGAAATAGGGTTAAACAAGATTAGAAACTAACTAGAGATTAGTTAAGTTGAGTAGTTTTCTGAGTATTGATCTGGTGTTGGTTTCGGCCTTCGGGGTTTATACTTAGAGAACTGTTCTCCTACTAGTTTACAGTTAGGGACTAATAGTTGTGGAATGGTAGTGATGCGTAATAAGCCATGGAAATGTTTTCCAGCGTTAATAACGTATATTTATAAATATTGAAAATAAGGAAATATGAATATATATATATATATATATATATGGCTGATTATTGGATCGAATTCCTATCTAGGAATAAGATCGTTGTTTGTACAGCGACATGTTTCATTTGATAGTTAAATCACAGACTATCGAAGTTTTGACCATTTTAACGTTGCTAATATGGAGAGACCGATTGGATTATTATCCAAAGAACCACTCTGTATTGGCATAAGCATTGTGAATCATATATGCTAAAGATGATTGAAGACGGAGTGAAGTGCAAGGGCTATTGTATAAGTCTTAGATAACAGTGCTAAGATGGATGTACTGAATAGTGCCTTCAATTCATCCTGTTCCTGGATGACTCGTATGGATGAATGTCTAACAGAGTATTTCCAGAAAGGTCACGTACATTGATTTCTTCAACCGTACCAAGAGTGGAAGCGGAGAAGGAAACTTCTTTAGCTAACACGTAATGTACTGTTGTAGACGTCAATTAGTGATTTTCGATGGATCTGACAATGTGGCATTCGAAGTGAATCTGATGTGATGATGAAGCGTAACCTCAAGCATCATCAACCAGTAAATGACAGAAATCGGGCAGGCAGCATGGCTAAGTCGGTCGCTCTGAAGTAGGGTGTATAATACCCTGATCTAGAGTTTCATCTACTTCTAAAAATATATTATTGATGCTATCCCATTCGGGAAAACGGTTGCTGATCCCAACCGTCGGTGATATACATTCGATACACTCAAGCGAAATGAGTCTTCAGCCATGTGTGGCCGGGTTGCAAGATGTTCTTGTTGAACCCAGTGTATTCCTTTCTAGAGGTACACTAGCGAAAGGTGGTTCCATACCTTGTCATAGTTGGAAATCCATTACCCAATACGTGCTAGAGGTTTTGATTGTATACTATATATGTAGAACGTGAGATGAAAGCGTTTCTGCTAGATGATTATTATATTGTGGTTGATAGATATTATTATAATATCAAAAGGCTTTTGATATAAAGATAATTTGGATTCTCATAAGGGAAAAACCCGTTCCATTATACGGCGTGGTCTTATGAGATATCATTTACCTGCTTACACTATTTTAAACTATTTTACTCATACCAGTCCCATGATTGACCCGGAGTTTATTTTGTTTTGTTTTCCCTAAACTCTTGGGTGCCCAATTTTGTACGGGCAGTCAAATAGTCGGGATTTACAGATACTTGAAGAGCTGGAGCAGGAGGCTTCAGGCTCATATAGCTATTGTTTATTTCCGCTGTGTTGTAAGTGATGTACTTGATAATGATATGTATGTTCAAGTAAAACCTTTATTTCAAGGTTATGTTATCTATTATATGTTATTCGTTCCGCTGTGAGGTTCGTGTTACTCTGATGTTGTGTTCTTCTTGCTCTTCTATTCTAAGTTTCTACCTCATCTTCCCTCACCCTCTAAGTTCTTTCATTAATCATCCGGTATTTTTCGATGTTTGGCTAGTCATCATTGAGTTTATGGCGATAACCAAAGTCGACAAAATCCGGGTCATTACATTACGCACTTAAACCTCCCACATTAGGTTCAACATTAGTGGCTGCTGGATATGCCGGTCGGGTCCAGGCAGACTTCCACCACTAATGTAACCTAACCTCGTGTCATAAGTACAATTACAATTACTAATTGTAATTACTAAACATTTCATTTTTGATAAATTAATTTATTAATTAATCATTTCCTTTTATAGGTGTCAATACCTATTTTACTGATAATTTGAATTACATATCAATTCATTTAAAGATTACATGCCAATTATAAATCCTTTTTCCCCTGTTTCTCTCACTAACATATTCACACGTATTTTGGCGGCATCTAGGCTAATAAGTAGTCTAGCCATAACAATAAAAAAGGGAATATGATGGGGTGATAGTTTCAACATATATTGGCATAAACATACTATCATGATAACAAAGTGAATGGACATGTAATTAACATCATATCAAGGTGAACATACATATTGTCATGGACAAGTAATCATCATCATAACGGCATCTAACATAAATATTGCTTTAGATCTACATAAATGTTCACATGCTTTAGATATAATAGATTAAATTAGATCTATCATAAATAAAGGTTTAGATCTACGGGTTTATAAATAGATCTACCCAAATTCACATCATAGAGGTTACAATTGAGATAAAAGTGTGGATCCAATCCCAATCAATTCAAGGTGGCATATGTTCATGGTTCACAAAAATAATTTGATCTATCCAAATGAAACAAAAATAACATACTAGAAAAATCACATTTGAATTGGATCTCAAGAGATAGATCTATCATAGCATAAGATATGATCATAAAATGGATCTAGCATAAAACATGATCATAAACTAGATCTAGCATAAAACATGATAACAACATGTTTAGATCTAAATATGTCCAAATTACAACATATCTAAGTTGATCGCAACACGAAAGGTGATTTACATACAAAATTAGATCTAACCAATGTTGCAACTATCAAGATTAATAGATTTACATTTACCACAACATAGTTACAAGTCAAGATCCATATAAACATTATAATTGAATCACCACAATTATATTTGATCTAGGAAATTAGATCTTGTCATGACATAGGATAAAGTTTCATATCAACACAGAAGCATACTTTACATCATATCCAGTTCATGGTCTATCAATGCATACTTTTATTTATCTAAACCTAAAAGTAATACAGAAACTCACAGCGTTAGGTTTAGAGAACTGAGAGAGAATAGATCTAAATTCTGAATTCTGAATTTGATTAGCTAAACCGTTGTTGTAGGACTTGATTTTGTTTCAGTTTGCACCCCGACAACATATGGCTCCCATGATCTCCGATGAAGATAATAGGAGAATAGGGGACCATATTTATAGCCTAGAAATAATGAATCAGACCTAGAATCAAGTCCAGGTATGTAAAACGAATTCTGCCCAGATCTGCCCGGGGGGTTGACACCCCTATAGGGTGGTCGACACCCCTTAAGGGTGGTCGACACCCATGTCGATAAACCCCGGGCGGTTCGACACCCACGAGCGGGAATTTTCCCGCTCAATCCGCTTTTGTTGGATTTTGATTTTTGAACTGTTTTGAAGGTTCTGGAATTATTATATATATATGTGTGTATATATATGTTCTTCCTAAGGCTTATAACTTCTCCATACGATATCCGATTTACGCAAACCCAGACTCTATCTCAAGCAGATTTCCAAGACGAAGGCAATGGCGCAACCCGTTTCCCTTAATTCTTCTTCTGAACATTAAGTATTATTTTTTTGTTACTTTTAATATTTTAAAATTACGGGGTGTTACATTCTCCCATCCTTAAAGGATTTCGTCCCCGAAATCCTCAAGTTAAGAAGAATGTATCCTACCATCCATCATCCATCTACTCATCCATCATCCACAAGCATCCATTGTCCTTAAAAGATTTCTAATGCTTATATGAGTATATGCAGCGGTGTGTGTGTGTGTATATGTCCCAATACTAATGCGAAAATCAGGCAGTTTACTTATTCAGTTGACCTGCTTAATGCGATGCACAATCAGTGCCATGAATCCAATATGTATGCAAATAATCCTATTATAACATGTAAGTTCTATATGTGTGCACGTCTATTCGTCCAAGTGCAACATCCATATGCTAACTCATCCATTTTCATCCATAAAAGAAAAAAATGCACATGCGTCCATATGCAGTATGAGAGAGTGATTGAGCCGATCTAGTGCCTAATGTATGTGTATATGCATCCACAGGAAACCACTAGCAAACACTTACATCCACTTGCATCCATCAAACATAACATGTCTCAAACACATGTTTACAATCATTAGATTTCCTACCCTAAAGGTCGAAGATTCGATTGATAGGATATACTCAGATGATAAAAGCAAATGCGAACAAAAGCTTTTGGAAGAGAAGTTAAGAACATTCCCTTGAAAAGGAAAGAGTACGAAGCATAAAAAGCTTTTCTTCGGTCTCCCAAGCTGCATCTTTTTGGTTGTCTCCCCACTAAACCTTCACCAACTTGACTTCTCGTTTGCATAGCTTCTTAACCTCGATCTAAGTATGCAAGTCGGAACTCATCCAATCATTCCTTCCTTATTTATTTTCACATCCTTTCACAAGTTTGGCCCCATTACCTCGAACTCTATACATTTTATCGCCACTTGGATGAATAGTCATCTTGGAACGATACGCTTCCTCAAGGACTGTATTCAATAGGTTTCCCATCCTGATATGATTCACCTATCAAACCTCTTCTCAAGTAGCCCTGCCACTTGCTTATCAAGTTCCCTCTTTTCTTTTAGGAGCCATATGGCACACAAGTAAAGCAACTGACTTTGCATTGTCCACTAGCTATATACAGAAATCAATCTCGCGCCTCGGGGGTAAACCTGAACCTCATCTAAGACATCAGGATACTCACGGACTACTGGTGCCGATCGCAGATCATTGATAGATGCCTCAAGAGACTCTAGGAGACTAAGCATGACAGATCCTTGTGGGTCGTAAGAAATTCTGAGGGTCCTCCTGTGACAAGCTAGAAACTTAATGACTCTCCTCCCACCACCCAGGATGGCACAATATGTGGCAAGCCAACCCATCCCTAGAATCAACCCATAGCCCATAAACTTAAGCACATATGCATCGCATTCAAATTTGACGCCTAACACATATATTCTCAAACCTCTACAAATCATAGATAAATGAGCCGAACCACCAATGGGGTTTGAGACAACTACGGGATCCACTACCATACTAGTAACAAAGTGCAGAGATTCAACAACAGAACTAGGTATAAATGAGTGTGAAGTGATTAACATAGAAATGTGTTTATTTTATGCTCTTATATCTTATCTTTTGTATATAAATAAATATTATTTGGGTATTGTTTTGTCATTTTTTACGGATATGCCAATTAAGCCACCTATAGTCAAAAAAAAGGAAAATAGAGGTCAAATTGTTGTGGATATATATTTGAAGACTTGCAGATGAAAATCTCACATCAGTTGCTTTTCGGACAAGAAAATAATTGGAAGAAGGGCTATGCATATCACAAATCAATGAAGAATTGTCAAGGAAGCAAGAGGAAAAGAGGAAAGGCCCAAATTTACTAGATTTCACTAAGGCCCATTTGTAATTCTGATTGTAAACTCTTTTGTGATTTCCCTAAGGCCCATTTTTCATTGTATTAGGGTTAGGGTTAGGCTTGGCTATCAATCCTATAAATACCCTTGTGTTCTCATTGTAAAAATCAACCTAAAATCAATAAAGTTTTCTTTTTCTCTTTTCTGCATTTTTTATTTTCTTAGCAATCAGTGTTGTCTACACAATTAGATTTGGTAGAACACTATTTGTCTTTTTCATTTATTTTTCATTAGTGATTAACCGTCTGATTAGATTCAGCGGTAATCTTAATTTTATTTCTTGTTTATTATTTTAATTTCTACAATTTTAATTTCTGTTCTTTTTACTACTTCCCTAGGTAATATTGGATTGAATACAGATTTGATTAGATTCAGATCTGATTCAATTCAATAATAGTATAATTGCAGTTTCAATTTCGTTTGCTTTCAAAATCAACCTCGAAAATTTGTCTAACTCACACAAGAAATTATATAAATAATTTAATTTAATTTACCTCCCTGTGATTCGACCTGCATATTACACGATCTGTGTGCTTGCAGTATTTATTTCAAAATTCGCGCTTTTCTAGTTAAAGTGTCGAACAAGTTTTTGGCACCGTTGTCGGGGAGGTAACGATTAAATTTTATTATTTATTTAATTTCTAATTCGTGTTAGGTTTTTTTATTTTTATTTTTTTCTTTCTTTTTGTTTGTTTGTATATATAGAAAAAAAATCTTGATTGGTGAGATTTGGTATTATTTAATGATACTATAATCTTCTGTGCGAGAGAAAAAAAAATTGCCAATTCCTTGTTGATTTCTTTTCCAATTTTTTTTTCATTTCCTTCTACATAATCTTTCCTTCCATCTGTGTACAATTTATTTCCAAATAAAAATTAAAAAAACAAAAAAAAATCCTTGTTGCCATTTTTTTTTGCTTAGTGTTCTCTTCTTCAAACCACCAATCTGCAGAGAACTACCGATCCAATCATACACAAACTCCTTTTAACCGACGTCATCTTCCAAACCAAACTGAAATCATTTTCACCAACCCTTACGCACAGACAAACTACACCTCAACTCGTTGCCACATACCACCATACCCACTTGCCTGATCAACCACCGATTAACCATTACACTACCCGTTCCTCTGCCATCATCCTCCTACAGGCCTTCAACACATGCACAGTTACAAATTTGTAACCAAACAGCAAAACCTTCAGCCAACCATCCTTCACCGTGTCCATAATCAAAACCCGTTACCATCATCTTCCCATCCTTCATCATCACGTTCACACAACCAGAATCCTTTACCAAACTACTAAGCCTTCCACATCAGTACAACTTCTTCACTGCAAACCTGAATTCACACCCCCTTCGAATAGCACCATAGGCCACCCATCCTCTCACCGAACACATCACCATTCACGTAGTCAAGTAAATCCAATCACTCTCCTTCTCACCGCCTTCATTCACACACGTATCGCTCCACCTACCACAACGAAGCGCCCGAAATCCATCCCCAATTACATGCATCCAAACTTGGAAATTCCAAAATTTCTGAACCACGCAACTCAAACCCTTCTCACCAATTAACAAATCACAACCGCTCCAACTCGTACCCAAATCGAACTCCACAACTTACCCGATTCGAACATCGAGAAATCAAATCAGGAATGATAAATCGATCACATGAATTGATTTTGGCGGTTTTGAACAAGAAGGCGGCGTTTGATTGTTTGTTAGGGCACCTCGATTTTGCTTTTCAGAAGGAGGGGCATGCAATTTTTTTAAGTTTGAGAAATCTTTTCCTGAAGAACCAAAGAAAGGGGGATGCGATTTTTTGGGGTTAGATCTCGAATTGTTGGAAATAAAAGTGATGCGATTTGTTTCCCAGAAAAAGGGGCAGGAGTTTTATAATTGGAGCGGTGTGTGTGTGTGTTTTTTTATATATTATATTGGGTAATTGAAATCTGGTTTGTTTCCAGGGATTGTGTACGCATGCGTGTGGCTTAATTTAGATATTGAATGCGTTTGTTCTGACTTGGTATATTGTGGGTTTAGGTTTGTTCTATTTTTGTTAAGTTCTAGGTTTTCATTGAAGTTTAATTTTTTCTTAAAGCTAAGTTATTTTTTTTAGTCTAGTCATTTGTTAGTCAAGTTTTTTTCTTTTTCCTTTTTTTCTGATTTAGATTTTAGTTTTGTTTGTTTCTTTTCTTTTCAAAAAAAAGAAAGAAAAAAAAGAGAGAGAGACGGATTAAAAAAAACCCAAAGATCAAGCGTGAAGCAAAAAGACAGTCAAGCAACAACTAAAGATTCAGAGATCAGAAAGTGGAGTTGAATAGCTATACTCATTTACTCTGGACGAACTGCCATAAATCACAGTAAAAAAATCTAACTATACAAGTGTTATGCTGCAAAGGAAAATAATATAGAGATTTCTTGTAAAAATCTTCTGCAGGGGCAGCGGCTTGCTTGTAAAAATTTTAATTTTTGCAATTATTCATATACTGTGACTGTTTTGTGATTGAAATCTCTAAATCTGTTTGTGAGGAATGAATTTCTATAACTAAAATCATCACTGTCATCGTTTTTCAATTATAAAACTTGATTTGATTTTTGAAATAATATAATTGAAAAGTGGTGCTTTATGAAGTTGGTTGTCTTGTATAATTGGATCGCGGATATATAGTAGTTCAATTTATTGAACTATTAGCAAAAAAGGTTGCATACTACCCGTAAAACATTGGTCGTATCCCTTAGTATTCATACTATGCGTGAACGACCATTAGACCGTCTTCCCCCTTCTAATTGAGTCAGTTAATTAATAGAGCACAACTTAGTATTTTATACTATTTTGAACTAAGAATAATTTCTGTCTTCCCTTGATTGCATTCAAATGTTTGACTCAAAATAATCCTTGAGAGAATTGTGGGATAATAACCTGAGAAGACATTCCCTGAAAGAGTATGCGTATGACTTACAGCTCATGAGACAAGATTTTCCGAAATGTGAGCCCAATGCCAACAATTTTCAAAATTTCCCAACCGACCAACATTTTCAAAATCATAGAAATGATCGAAATTGTGATTTCTATTCAAACTTCAATAATTTCGATTGTGAGTCGCATTCTCATCAAAACAACTTTGAGTCCCAATATAGCTTTGATCAATATCGGGTTGTAAACCAAAATTTTCAAAATTATAGCCCATATCAACATCTTGAAAATAACCAAAATTGCAATTTTCCCTCGAATTCCAACAGTTTTGATTACGAACATAATTTTCATTACAAAATGATTTCCAATATCATTGTCATTTTTCTGAAAATTCAAACAACCATCTCATTGGAAATAATATTGATTGTGAAGCTGATGTGGAGTATAATTTCGAGAATCAAGAAATCCAAAACGAGATCTCTCAAATCATCGATTTTGAAGAATATCATCTTAACATTCTTAGAGAGAGGGTAGAAAGGCAAGATTGACAGCTTGACGAAAAAGATAGACAGCTTGATGAACTTCTTTGTTTAATGACATCTTTGAAAGAACAACGATAACAACAAAATCAAATTCAAATAAGCGATGAATCAAAAAATAATCCATTCTTTACTGATAGTGAAAATTTTTAGATTACAACTTTGGAAATTGAGCATAACGATCAAAATGAAGCTGTTCAAAATTCAACAAATGGTTTGGACTTCAACTCTTTTCAAGAAAAAGATTTAAGTTCAGATTTTGATCTTCCTCTTTCAGGCTGCGAGAAACTTGAAATTTTAGAAATTGAACAAAATGAAAATGTTGAATTTTTCAAAAACTCAAAATTGGAAAAGGATTTTAACGAATATGAATTTTTGGGATTGTATGAGAATGAATTTCCAAATGAGAATGAAATAGAATCAAGCCATGAATCCAAGTTTGAAAATATTAACTTTGAGGAAACTTCCAACGAGCTTGAAATTGTCAGTGTTAGAAATACGTTGTCAATTAATAAAATTGAGAAATGTGATCACATAACCTTGAACAACACCCAGAATTTAAATTTCACGATTGAAACTGAGTCTATATACGATCACAAATTTTTGGGCAATTACACTGATAAATTTGTGGAACACATGAATCATCTTGAAAACATTGTTTCTCTTGGAAAACTTCGGATTAGGATGACCCTGGACATTTATCTGCTGGACTACAATTCTAGGTATAAAGATGAAATGGTTTTCAAAAACCTTTGCTTATTATAAAACGTGCCTAGACATAGTTTGATTGGGACTCATCGGGCTAGAACCAAGTGTAAGGAAAAAGTTGGTGGCATTCTTTGCATTGCATGCATCGCAAACACATAAATCATTGTACATATGATCCATTCTTACATATAGTTAAATTGCATTTTATTTTACAAATCATTTTGCATTTAGTCCATCTTCGGGTACGCTCTTTCAAATTTAGAAAACGTTCACAGTGCGGACACTTTTTTGTCCAAGTGTGGGGGGGAGTCCCCATTGCATTCTTTTTATTTTCTTTAATTTTTCTTCTTTTCATTTTCATTCATTTAGATAAGACAATCACGTATTTTAGGTCATAGTAACATGTCATTTTTTTGGTAAATACGAATCATTTTAGATTGATACAACAAAATAAGTTAAGGATTGTTAATCATTTGATAATATTTTTTTCTCTCAACTAAGATCGAATATGAAATATAATGAAAAGTTGAATTTTGAGGGATAATAGTGTAACTGGTACATAGGGAGATTCTTAGGTGATGGCCATGAAATCTATTCTGTATTAGAGTCTTTGTTTAAATAAGTGGAGGACTTAAAATACTTATATTGGCTTTTCGAATCTTAAAAACTAAGTTGTGTTAAGCTGAATTCATGTAACTCTCTTTTGTGCTTATATTTTCAATAATAATAATAGTAATCCAAGGGTATCCAACATTGCTTGTATATCTAGCATTGGTGAGAAAACCCGCCAAGCTCTATCCAACATGTTGTTGACAAAGTCAGCGTTGGAATATCTTGGTCTCATTTTATGAGATTGGACACCTAAGTATTACCGACATGTTGTTGACAAAGTCAGCGTCGGTCTACACAATCCGCCAAGCTCTGTCCCAACTCTCCGTCAGTCCGCAAGGCAGTGTATGGGTGGTATATCTTGGTCTTTTAAGTAAGGTTAATGTAATTAACCATAAATTTTAATTTTTATAGAGATAGAGAATAAGTGATGATGCCCAAACACTTCTTGACCTTATTAATTTGACTAGTCATACACGAGGAAATAATAATACCACTTTACAAACTATGCCAAGCAAACTAAGAATCTATTTCATGGCTGCGCTATGTTATCGACCGAACCAACTAGCCAAACTAGAGTTTAACATTGAAAACTTGAATTATATTGAAAATTTGTGACAGGTGGAGGTATCTAAAGTAAAATCAGCTGATTAAAATTTGTTAACTTAATTTGTTGTACCACTTTCCTGAAACAAGTCGTGTTTTCAATTTTTGTTTTCAATTGCATAAGTCCTCTGCATTCATGTAATTACATTAGAGCCATAGCATAACGCATTTGGATTTTGTGGGTAGTATCCGCTGAAAACCCTCACGAGACGCCACTCGTCCTACTAGGGACACCTAGAGGTTTAACGGCTTGTTGCATACGCTCCATGCAATCGTGTTTCCTACGAAAGTGCGACCTATCCAGTTTAGCTTTTTCATTTTTTATTTTTCTTTCTTTTTACTCGAGGACGAGTAAAAGATAAGTGTGGGGGTATTTGATTAGCATAGAAATGTGCTTATTTTATGCTCTTATATCTTATCTTTTATATATAAATAAATATTACATGGGTATTGTTTTTGTCATTTTTTACAGATATGCCAATTAAGCCACTTACAGTAAGAAAAATGGAAAATAGGGGTCAAATTGCCGTGGATATATATTTGAAGACTTGCAGATGAAGTTCTCACATCAGTTGCTTTTCGTACAAGAAAACAATTGGAAGAAGGGCTCTGCATATCACAAATCAATAAGAATTGTCAAGGAAGCAAGAGGAAAAGAAGAAAGGCCCAAATTTACTAGATTTCACTAAGGCCCATTTGTAATTCTCATTGTAAACTCTTTTGTGATTTCCCTAAGGCCCATTTTTCATTGTATTAGGGTTAGGGTTAGGGTTGGCTATCTATCCTATAAATATCCTTGTGTTCTCAATGTAAAAATCATCCTGAAATCAATAAAGTTTTCTTCTTCTTTTTCTCTTTTCTGCATTTTTTTATTTTTTTAGAAATCAGTGTTATCTACACTATTAGATTTGGTAGAACACTATTTATCTTTTTCATTTAATTTTCATTAGTGATTAACCATCTGATTAGATTCAGCAGTAATCCAAATTTTATTTCCTGTTTATTATTTTAGTTTCTACAATTTTAATTTCTATTCTTTTTACTGCTTCCCTAGGTCAAATTGCATTGAATACAGATTTGATTAGATTCAGATCTGACTCAATTCAATAATAGTTTAATTGTAGTTTCAATTTCGTTTGCTTTCAAAATCAACCTCGAAAATTTGTCTAACTCGCCCAAGAAATTATATAAAAAATTTAATTTAATTTACCTCCCTGTGATTTGACCTGCATATTACATGATCTGTGCGCTTGCAGTATTTATTTCAAAATTTGCGCTTTTCTAGTTCTAAGAAAGTGTCGAACATGAAGCGCCAGAATCAGAATGTGTTCTAACTGGATGATTTGAAAGAGAAACTAAACTTTCTATGGAAATTTTTCTACCTCTTTCAGGAGCACTGATCGCGAGAGCATGCATCTGCCCTCCAGAAGTTCCTGCCTTTTGACCTTGTCCCTGCTTCTTCAGGCAATCCTTAAGAAGGTGCCTGACCTCTCCACAAGCGAAGCAAGCATTCTTCCTTTTCCTGCAGTCCTTGGCTAGGTGACCCTCTCGCCCACAACTATGACACTTCCTCTTATCTTTAACCTTGTTCTTCTTTTCGCCTTTCTTCTTCTGTTGTCCCTTCATAGGCCACACCTTGTGTTGCTTCCTCAGCCTTTACTTCCTTCTTTTCTCCCTTGTCTTCCTCATGCATTAAGGCCATATCAACAAGCTTTTCAAAAGTGTCTCCCATTGGGATATGGGACATGGCTAACCCATAAAGGGGTTCATTTAGCCCTTTAGCAAACCGCAAAGCCTTTTTGTGTGGCATATCCACCAATTCTAACCCGAACCTTGCTAGTTGGTTAAATTTATTCAAATATTCTTTCACCGTCAAGTTTCCTTGTTTGAGTGCTAAGAACCTCTTCATCTGCATGCTTCTCTCAGCTTGGGAAAGAAAGTTCATTTCGAACCTCTGCCTAAAATCTCCCCAAGTTTTTACTGGTTGTCCAGCTTGGGTAATTTCCCACCAAAAAGAGGCTTCGTCCTTCAGTAGCCAGGCGGCTAACTGAACCTTCCTTCTATCCTTTACTTCAAAGATCAGGAACAAGTCCTTGGTTTCCTTGAGCCAACTTTGAGCTTTAACGAATTTCTCATTCCCATGGAATGGTTTCCCCCCCATAGCATGGAAGTCTTTGCAAATCTTGGCGAAGCTATCTGCTCTTGGAGGGGGGAGGAGGAATGATTGGAGTATCTGGGGGAGGAACGTCTCTTTGGCCTTCGGTAGGCGCCATGGCCTCCAAATACCTACGGAACCATCTGAGTATTGTGACGCCCTCTGGGATATTAGGAATGTTTTGGTCCCCACACATGCTGAAAAAAGGGAAAAGGAAGAAATTTAGATAAAGGACCGAAGGCTGCTACATATGGCTTTTTGGGGAATGTTTTTCAAAACAAACTTTTCTTTTTGAAAAAACTTTCTTTCAAAACTCATTTTGAAAATATTTATCAAAAAATCTGATCTAATCTGGTAACTTCAGCTTTGATACCAAGTGTGACACCCCACGTCCATTAATGTCACTCACAAAGGGAATGCATTAAGTTTCGTGAAGCGTTTAAGTAAACAGACAAAGAATATTACAAGACAGATATAAAAAAATTTGCAGCGGAAATAAACAACTATACTAATCATCAAAATACCTTGGTCTAAAGCATCATTTGTCTGAAATATAAAAACCCATTACGACATAAAAACCACTGTCTTGTACTTCAGAAATATCTAAGTACATAAAAGAAAGAAAATTGCCCAAGAACAAAATACGGCCATAGCAAAAGGATAGGAGCTTGATCCATACATATCAGCAGCTCCAGCAAAATAAGCAGAATCACGATCAAGCCTGTGTGTTTTCTCCCTGAGAACCTGGGTGGAACGGAAGAAAAAATGGGAAACAAAAAGGGCCAGACATAAAGTTTGGCGAGTGTAGTTACCTTTAGCCCGTAAATAAATAAAAGTAACATGATAGGCATACAAAGTGGATAAGGGAGATCACTATATAAATGGCAGGTATGACAGGGTAAACAGGACAACAGGATAGAATAGATAACGCTTCTTAATACTTTCCTTGCTCTACACCAATACTAGTACAACAAATATGTAATAGGATTATATACTCCCAAATTGCTTAACAAAAATAGGATGATCCCAACAGAAACATAATGGTAGTTTTAGGTGTACTCTAGTAACGGGTTTTAACCCAAATAGAACAGGTACATAAACAGAAATAACGGGTGTTAGCCCAGATAGAAACACAGGTACCCCACAGAAACAGACAGGACTAGATGTACCCTATTTACTAACCCCAATCGATCGGCTCCCTATTCCGTAGATACCCTGTGATGGCCCCATAGTACGGTGTATCACTCCCTAAAGTGGCAACCCTTTATTTTCCGGATGTGCACAACCATATCTACTGATGTTATAGCGATTTATTTTACCCAACAGGCGGAGTCATGCACGCACATGACCCCGTTGGAACGCGCCGCCAATACCGTCTCCACGTTTGGATCTCTTATAATCAGCTCAGTAAGCGTGCCCCACTCCGACCTAGTTCAGAGTACCCGTTTGATACCTATTTAAGGGATAGTGACTGAAATGGGCCCCACACCAGATGATGCAAGCTCTCCCCTTTGTCTTGCATCCCCACTACAAGGTTTTCAACTGGTTATGTTTACCTAAAAGGTGTCTTTAATTACATAACCTTATCAGCTTAAGTTTGTGGGCCTATATATACTAATATTACCCATCTACCCAAGATTTACTTAAACCTCTCACTAATTCAAGCATGTTTATTTAACGGTTAAGTTTGTGGGCCTATATATACTAATACTACCCACCTACCCAAGATTTACTTAACCATCTCCTTTTATTCAGCCAAGTTTACTTGACCCCCAACTTAAATTCAAGTTCATACAATCCCTATGGATTAACTTAGGTTAAGTAGTCCAATTTATTACCATGTCCATTTATGGTTATAGTGGGCTAGACCTCCCACTTAAGGCCTACAACATGTGAATGCTGGATATGCCAGTCGGGTCCGGGCAGTCTTATTCCATAGTTGGGCCTAACCTCGTGTCTTAGCCCGATTTGTATTTACGTACCTAGACCTCTCACATTAGGCTCAACATTAGTGGCTGCTGGATATGCCGGTCGGGTCCGGGCAGATTTCCACTACTAATGTAACCTAACCTCGTGTCATAAGTACAATTACAATTCCTGATTGTAATTATTAAACATTCCATTTTTAATTAATTTATTTATTAATTAATCCTTTCCTTTTATTGGTGTCAATACCTATTTTACTGATAATTTGAATTACGTATCAATACATTTAAAGATTACATGCCAATTATAAATCCCTTTCCCCCGTTTCCTTCACTAACATATTCGAATGTATTTTGGCAGCATCTTGGCTCATAGGTAGTTTATCCGTAACAATGAAAAAGGGAATATGATGGGGTGATGGTTTCAACATATATTGGCATAAACATACTATCATGATAACAAAGTGAATGGACATATAATTAATATCATATTAAGGTGAACATACATATTATCATGGACATGTAATCATCATCATAATGGGATCTAACATAAATATTGCTTTAGATCTACATAAATGTTCACATGCTTTATTTCTAATAGATTAAATTAGATCTATCATAAATAAAGGTTTAGATCTACAGGTTTATAAATAGATCTACCCAAATCCACATTATAGAGGTTACAATTAAGATAAAAGTGTGGACCCAATCCTAATCAATTCAAGGTGGCATATGTTCATGGTTCACATAAATAATTTGATTTGTCCAAATGAAACAAAAATAACATACTAGAAAAATCACATTTGAATTGGATCTCGAGAGATAGATCTATCATAGCATAAGATATGATCATAAAATGGATCTAGCATAAAACATGATCATAAAGTAGATCTAGCATAAAACATGATAACAGCATGTTTAGATCTAAATATGTCCAACTTACAACATATCTAAGTTGATCGCAACATGAAAGGTGATTTACATGCAAAATTAGATCTAACCAATGTTGCAACTATCAAGATTAATAGATTTATATTTACCACAACATAGTTACAAGTCAAGAACCATATAAACATTATAATAAAATCACCACAATTATATTAGATCTAGGAAATTAGATCTTGCCATGAGATAGGATAAAGTTTCATATCAACACAGAATCATACTTTACGACATATCCAGTTCATTGTCTATCAAAGCATACTTTTATTTATCTAAACCTAAAAGTAATCTAGAAACTCACAGCTTTAGGTTTGGAGAACTGAGAGAGAAAAGATCTGAATTCTGAATTTGATTAGCTAAACCGTTGTTGTAGGACTTGATTCTGTTTTAGTTTGCAACCCGACAGGACATGGCTCCCATGATCTCCAATGAAGAAAATAGGAGAATATGGGACCATATTTTTAGCCTAGAACCAAAGAATCAGACCCAGAATCAAGTCCACGTACGTAAAACAAATTCTGCCCAGATCTGCGTGGGAGGTGGGGGGTCGACACCCATGTCGACACCCCCGGGGGGTTGACACCCACAAGCGGGAATTTTACCGCTCAGCCCGCTTTGGTTGGATTTTGATTTTTGAACTGTTTGAAGGTTATGGAATTATTATATATATATATGTTCTTCCTTATGTGTATGCAAACTTCTAAGGCTTATAACTTCTCCATAAGATATCCGATTTATGCAAACCCGAACTCTAACCCAAGCAGAATTCCGAGATGAACGGAATGGCGTAGCCCGTTTCCCTTAATTCTTCTTCTAAAAATTAAGTATTCTTTAATTTGTTAATTTTAATATTTTAAAATTACGAGGTGTTACAATTCATGTAGCGAATAAAATGTTTGAATAATAAAAATACCATTTTTATTGTATAAATGAAGTGTATAAAATATTCATATGTTGAAATAAATATTTTATCGTTAAAAATATAATTTTTAACGAGTATATGAATGAAAATAAATATTCATTTACAAATTAGATGATTTGTTTATGTACACACATTTGACTGATATTGATTGGGACAATATATTTTACACATCGCCCAACTGCTCAAATAAAATCCTTGTGTGTTGATTGAAATCCCACGTAGGTATTGGGATGATACTGAACATACACTAATCCCAATATTTAGTTGTATGTCAATCAATGGTTGACAGACTGTTGTAAGCATTAATTATTTATATTTAACGCTTATGCAGTTGTGTAATGCACTCTGGATGATGGTTGACTGTGTTTGATTATCGTTATGTACATGTGTGAATGAAATCCATATAAATAAATTATATGGTAATTGACTATGTCTGATTCCAATCCCGAAAGAACAAATATTTTAAATTAACGAATATTTTAAATTGAAGAATAATGAATATTTTAAAATAACTAATATTTTTAAATAACCAACATTTTAAAATAATATTTGGTAATGGATTAAAATATGATTTTGATGTCCGATTTGGGATGGACACAAAAATATTATAATATACGAAGCCGTGTTGATTAGATTAACGCCATTTTGACGTGAACGATATTTATATCGATTTTATTCATTTTTATAATGAATATTGAAAAGGAAATAATTTTAAAACCTAATATTTTGAAAATATTATCATTTATATATTATGTTGACCTGCTTTTTAGTCAAAGCAGTCACATGGAATCTCTTCTCAACAATACACTCAAGCGTTGGGAATATCGTCAGAAGACATGAAGTGATTTGGTTGAAATCGAATCACAAACAAAGAATGGCCCAAAACTCTTACCAGATGACCTTTTTTGGGCCCGAAAACAGCAATTACGGAGCTGAGCTTGGTAACTCTTGTAGATCTATGAATTAGCTTCAGTTTGAGCTTTGGTTTGGCTCAATCGGACTTACGGTTTGAAAGTTATGCCCGTTTCCGTGAACGCATGCAGAACCGGAAACTTGGAATTTGGAAATTGGCTTGACCTCCCGGATCGGATCGGACCCGCTCCGACTCCTCTCTTCGAAGAAGCATAGCATTGGATGGTTTTGGCAGAGCTCTGACTCGGTTCGGATCGGGTGGAATGGAGCAATCTGACCCGCTTCGCATCGGATCCTCACAAGAGCACAAAGTCTTCGGGTTGAAGACACCAACTCGGTTCGGATCGGACAACCGAACCGACCCGCCTTACACACTGCACTGAAGTGCTTCCACTCTTCGGATCGAAGACACCAAATCGGATTGGATCGGAAGTCCGAACCGACCCGCCTTGCACCAGATGTATAGCAACACGTCTCGCCTTTGGTTGGAATGCTCCGGATCGGTTCAGAAAGAAGAGGACCCGAACCGAACCGCTTCGACCTGCTGCTACACCTCAACTTTGACCTGTTCCCAAGGAGTAACTACCTCCTATTAATCCAGATCGGCTTACACCTATCTCAGCACGATCTGAAGACCACATCTGCACTATCTCCGAGATGGCCTCTCCACATGCCACGTACCCCTCCGATCCGATCCGATTCAGGACTCCCACCAGCTCCTCTACGCCTATAAATACACCACGAGATGGTCGTTTCAAGGGATTTTTCCGGCACTAACACCTCCCGACCTCCATTACCAAGTATTCAAGGACTTTGGGTACTCCTCAACTCAATCAAACACGAGGCTATCGTGCATAAATTCAATCTCTTTTCTCCTCTTCTTCATTACAACACAAGGCTATTGTGTATAATCGAATCTCACAGATTGTGAGACACCATTGTAATCGTAATTCCTCAGGATATGAGAAACTATAAAGTGGACGTAGGCTTGGATTGAGCCGAACCACTATAAAAATCTCGTGTGTTCCCTGTTTTTACTGCTTTTTATCTGTAATCTGTGATTTGTGAGGATTTCACATAGAGTTTGGGTGTTAGGCCCAAATTTCGGTCTAACATTTTGGCGCGCCAGGAAGGGGCGCACACGATACAACTTCTTCTACTAGCTTGAACGGAAGCGGATTATTTGGCTATTGGATCAATGGTCAAGCGAAAGAAAGACGGAACCTTCTATCGTGCTGAGGATGTTGGCACTAAAGGCACAAGGAACGAGGCAAGCCAGGAGGCTTCCTCTCATGAAAATCCATCAGCATACTTAACCAGAGATGAAATGGATGGCGTTCTTGCTGAATTGAGAACTCAAATGGCAAGGCAAGATGATCTCCTCCGCAAACAACAGGAGATGATCAACCAATTCTTCGCTCGGATGGAAGGAAGGCCGAGCGGCAATGCACAACTCACTGGAAATGGTACTGAAATGGCTCCAGCAGGAATAACAAACCGGATCGGTTCGGATCCGATCCGAACCGAGGGCCAAAATCTGAATCCAACGCAGATGGAAATGGGGGACATTCCCCACCGGATTGGTTCGGACCCGATCCGAACAGCAACCCTGCATGAGCCTGGGGGCAGCAGCCTCCCCTCTGGAAATCCAGGCTTCGCTCCTGTTCGACCTACATCCGCACCGGTTTGGGTCGGAAATACCACACAAATTCAGCATCAAGCTCCCTGGTTCGGAACAGGCGAACCTGTTCGGATCGGCACCTCCGATCCGAACCGTGCACCTCTCCATAACCTCCCTCGTTTCTCCGAACCGCAGCAAGGGGGCACCTCCGAACCGAACCGGATGACCTGCCAAGCTCCTTATACTCTTCCACACTCTTCTGAACTCAACGCTGGGGGCACCAGCTCTGGCTTTAGCAGCTTGCAACAGCTCTTTGAAGGCGATCGGCTCGCCAACCTCATTGAACACCTCTCGAGAGGCCGCACTTATCAAAATGACATGGATGATGTCAATCACAATCCATTCACACAAGAAATCAGGAATTCCCGCAATCCTCCAGATTTCAAACTTCCACAACTGGAACCCTAAAACGGCAGGGCAGATCCTACCGTGCACCTAATGCGCTATAAACGGCATATGGAAGTTCAATCGGCGTCGGAAAACGTCATGGTAAATGCTTTCCCCTCTTTTTGACTGATATTGCTGCTATGTGGTTTCGGCAGCTGGAATCTGAATCGATCAACAGGTGGAACATGTTGGTCGCTCGCTTTATTGAACAGTTTCGGGTCCATATCGCTCGACCTAAGAATGTAATGTCACTAACTACAATCAAGCAGAGGCCTAAAGAAACTCTGCGGTCATTTCTGGAAAGGTTCAATGTTGCAGCAGCATCAGTTGATCGACCTGGGCCATCTATGGTATTGATGGCGGCAGTATCCGGCGTTCTAGACAACTCGGAGTTCAAAAAATCCTTGTACCGAGACCCACCAAGGAATCTCAGCGAATTCTATCTTGAATCGGATAGGTTTTTGCGTGAAGAAGACGCAACGTCCGAAAAGAAAATTCTCGATGTTAACATGCTCAAAGACGGAGAACCGTCTGATTCTGATAAAGGCAAAGGAAAAGCTGCCGTCAAGAATGACCGCAACGCTCAGCCCCGGAGAGGGCCCAGATATGAAAAGTACACAGAACTCAATTCGTCACTAACTGACATCTACGTGAACATAAACGGTGACGTCTCCTATCCAAAGCCTCCCAGGAGGGAGCCATCACAAAGAGAACGCGATTCTGGGAAATATTGCATATTTCACGATATGGACGGTCATGACACAAATGACTATAGACACTTGCGAGATCTGATTGAGGAACGGGTTAGACGTGGAGAGCTACCCGAGTATGTGAAACAACCAACAGCACCTGTACCTGTGCTGCCACCACCTGCTCCCCGGAGAGGGAATGACCCTGGAACAAGCTCCCATCGACTCGTCATCAACTGATATGGATTGGATCACTATGCATTTTCAGCATTTCTTAGGATTTAAGATATGTTTCTTTGCTTTCTTTAGGTTTTCCGATTGGCTAAATCGGAGTACACTTGTTTGGGGTTAGGATTTAACTCCAAAGCGTGCGCTGCACTCGATAACAAACCAATCAGGATTTGCTTTGATTTTGTACTTTGAATTGAATAAGGAAGAACTTTCCGAGCATGGATTATGTTTGGCAATTTAAGTATCTTGTCAGGTTGTGGAAGGATTCTCAATCTCAACTAAAGTATGGCTTATACTTATCTCGGTCCCCTAGGCATGGATTATGCTTAGGGACAGACTGTCTTGTCAGGTCTTGGCAAGCATAGTTCTATCCCGACATGGGTATGGATTGTACTCACTAGGACTCTTAAGTATGGATTATACTCTGGAACAGCTTATTGTTTTGTCAGGATTTGGCAAAGGAACTCAATAAAACTCGAGTATGGTTTATGCTCAGTTTGAACTTCCTGGTATGGCTTATACCCGGAAGGTTAGGTCCCTCGTCAGGTTTTGGCAGGATGATTCGAACGTGTCTTGAGTATGGTTTATGCTCAAACAAGCGCCCAAGCATGGTTTATGCTCGAAAGTGTAATTAGTTTTGTCAGGATTTGACATACCTTTCTGCTCTCTTTTCTTCGCAGGTATGGATTATACTTGCTGCTGGCAGGCCCGGCGTGGCCTTGGATTCTCCAGAACACATCTTCCTTCAACCAGCAAGATATGTTTAGGGGGGCAAAATATTGACCTGCTTTTTAGTCAAAGCAATCACACATGGAATCTCTTCTCAACAATACACTCAAGCGTTGGGAATATCGTCAGAAGACATGAAGTGATTTGGTTGAAATCGCATCACAAACAAAGAATGGCCCGAAACTCCTACCAGATGACCTTTTTGGGCCCGAAAACAGCGATTACGGAGTTGAGCTTGATAACTCTTGTAGATCTCTGAATTAGCTTTAGTTTGAGCTTTGGTTTGTCTCAATCGGACTTACGGTTTGAAAGTTATGCCCGTTTCCGTGAACGCATGCAGAACCGGAAACTTGGAATTTGGAAATTGGCTTGACCTCCCGGATCGGATCGGACCCGCTCCGACTCCTCTCTTCGAAGAAGCATAGCATCGGATGGTTTTGGCAGAGCTCTGACTCGGTTCGGATCGGGTGGAATGGAGCAATCCGACCCGCTTCGCATCGGATCCTCACAAGAGCACAAAGTCTTTGGGTTGAAGACACCAACTCGGTTCGGATCGGACAACCGAACCGACCCGCCTTACACACTGCACTGAAGTGCTTCCACTCTTCGGATCGAAGACACCAAATCGGATCGGAAGTCGGAACCGACCCGCCTTGCACCAGATGTATAGCAACACGTCTCGCCTTCGGTTGGAATGCTCTGGATCGGTTCGGAAGGAAGAGGACCCGAACCGAACTGCTTCGACCTGCTGCTACACCTCAACTTTGACCTGTTCCCAAGGAGTAACTATCTCCTATTAATCCGGATCGGTTTACACCTGTCTCAGCATGATCTGAAGACCACATCTGCACTATCTCTGAGATGGCCTCTCCACATGCCACGTACCCCTCCGATCCGATCCGATTCAGGACTCCCACCAGCTCCTCTATGCCTATAAATACACCACGAGATGGTCGTTTCAAGGGATTTTTTCGACACTAACACCTCCCGACCTCCATTACCAAGTATTCAAGGACTTTGGGTACTCCTCAACTCAATCAAACACGAGGCTATCGTGCATAAATTCAATCTCTTTTCTCCTCTTCTTCATTACAATACAAGGCTATTGTGTATAATCGAATCTCACGGATTGTGAGACACCATTGTAATCGTAATTCCTCAGGATATGAGAAACTATAAAGTGGACGTAGGCTTGGATTGAGCCGAACCACTATAAAAATCTTGTGTGTTCCCTGTTTTTACTGCTTTTTATCTGTAATCTGTGATTTGTGAGGATTTCACATAGAGTTTGGGTGTTAGGCCCAAATTTCGGTCTAACATATTATAATGATAAGGAAAATTCAACTTTGATTTATAATTGAAAATGAAGTTGGAATTGTTTTAAAACGAATTTATAAACGATTTATAAAATATGTTTTAAATGGAAATCGATGAAATATATATTATATACATTTAATGGCCTGAATAGAACGTGCTGCGCCGCAGCAGTTCGCGAGTTTCGACCATTGACTTCGAATTGATATTACGGGAGATCCGACCGTCGAATTCTCCTAAAACTGGAACCGTTGGGTGCGTATCGAAAAGAGATTTCCAAAAAATATAAGCGATTTGACATCTAACGGTTGGATTTGGAATTATGTCCAAATCGAATTTGGAAAAGGTTGTTATGGATGCTGTTCGATGGCCTTAGTGGAAATCGACTGTACGGGCCTTGTAAAATTATTAAAAATATTATTAATTTGTGTAAAATCATAAGAAATGATTTGGAAAGAATTGGCATCAAAAATTCCATATTTGGAATGATAAAAATATATTTTTATCAAAATGAAAAGTTATTAACTAGAATTATAATCCAATTATTTTTAAATAAATAAATTGGATTGAGAATGCGTTTTAATATAACTGTAACAACCCAAAAAATCAGAACCAATTTAAAATTTTTATTTCAACTATTTTTATAAAATATAAATAGTTAAAATAATTTATTTTAAATAATAACGATTTAAAATTTATTTAAATCGAAGTTAGAACGAATATATTTATTTTAATTATAAAAGGAGTTAGAAATAGCACGGTAGTTTGAAAATTTGAATATAAACTTTGACTGAAGGTACAGGATTCAAAATGAATCAGATTTTAGTGAAACCAAAAATATTTAAATTTGTTTAAAAATATCTTTCCAACGAATCCGAAAAATTGAAATTTCATAGCGAGAATAAAAAGTTATGGCCAGTTGAATATTCAAAATAGTCGCTACGGAATATAATATAATATATATAAATGGTCATTATACCAACGACCTCCGTTTTCGACGAAACCATTTTTTCGGATTCGGAATGTCAAATTATTGCAAAGTATAATTTTCCAGAATTTCTGGAGTTAATTTGTGAGCGTGGTAAATTAAACTGCGTTCGATAATTTCTGTTGAATTCAATCGACCGTTAAAAAGTCCATTCTTCAAACGGTCTCCAAATTCAATGAAATTAATTTTGTTAGGACCGTATCGTCAAAATATTACTAGGTTTATTATTTGGGAAGTTTCAGAGTCTATATGTGGCCCCGGTGAATTGGAATGTACGATCAAATTAAATAATTAATTGAGCTATATTTTAATTTAAAGAAAACAAGATGAAAATGTTGGAATGGGCTGACGAGACCTAGCCCATAGTGTCCGGAACAGGGGTATTTGGCTACGGGCAACTCTCGTTGGGCTGAATTTGGAGCTTCTATGGGTTAATGGCCTTTATTGAATTTAAAGAATTAAAAATAAAAATAAATAAATATAAAACACGTATAAATACACTATCTGTATAAACCCTAATACGTATTCTGTAGCCGCCGCTTCTATATCGTCAATAGCTATTACAACCCTGATCATTCTTCTCCAATAAATCCCAAACCATTCAACAAATTCGAGTGATCCTGTAGAGGAATTTGTAGAGGATCCTCCCACCTCCACATCCATATCCGTCTCGTCCTTTGTCACGGTGTGTACCTCGAGAACCACGCTCCCAAACATCACCCTCGTCGAGCCCCCTACCGCTGCCGTACCAGCACCGAACTCCACCGCGCCTCCAGCGTTGATGCGCACCTCGGCCCCCGTCAACATGGACAATCTCGATCAGCTTCGTACTTCACTAAATTAGAGATAATTCGAACCCAAGATTGGAGAAAAACCAAAAAGTGGCGAACATGTTCTGTTAACCAAGAAGAAGGTGAAAATCTAATTTAATTGTTTAATAAATTAAATTTAAAATATTATTTTCCACAAATAAATTCGTATCTTGCTCATACTGAATCAGAATTGAACAATTTCATAACCGTTGGAATCATGAGTCCGATATCTATACTTTTGAACATATTAGAACTGATTCGGAGCAGATCAAATTTTGAACAAAAATTCAAATTTGAAATTATTCAGAATTAAAACCGATTATGAGATTTCTATTTTTATAATTAAAAATTTAATTATTTCTCGATATTCGAAATCCATGTAGTTATGTTAATAAAATCAGATCTGTGATGCTTGGGTTAGAATATGTTGATTGTTGATTGTGATGGATTATGATGCTCATGGTTGTTAGATATTGAACTACAATAGCAATTCTTTCCTTAATTTGAATCTATAGTTTATTGTCAGATCTATGAATATTGATTTGATTTTATAATATAAGTTTCATCTTTTATTTAGACACATGAAACATGGTTTGTTTAGATTCTGATTAAATATTCATTTTTATTGTTAACATGAAACATGGTTTTGTCAAATTTAGATTTACAATAAAAATTTCATTTTTATTTGTATTATGAAACATGGTTTTGTCAAATTTAGATTTACAATAAAAATCTCATTTTTATTGTTAAAATGAAACATTGTTTTGTCAAAATTAGATTTACAATAACAATCATCTCATTTTTATTGTATACATGAAACATGATTTTTGTCAAAAATTTGTTTTCATTAAAATAAAAAGATTATAAAAAAAGATTCCATTTTTATTGCCACTTTTGTTTAGTGGTTTAGCGAAAACGAAAATTGTCACTTTTGATTAATAGTTTAGTTGAAAACAAAATTATCACTGTTGTTTCATAGTTTAGTTGAAACAAAATTATCAATTCTGTTTCATAGTTTAGTTTAAACAAAAAATATCACTTTTGTTTGATGGTTTAGTTGAAACAAAAATGAAAAGAACCATTTTTTATCATTTTGTTGAATTAGATTTTTCAACAAAAATGAAAGGAACCATTTTTATCATTTTGTTGAATTAGTATTTTCAACAAAAATGAAAGGAACCGTTTTTATCATTTTGTTGAATTAGAATTTTCAGCAAAAATGAAAAGAACCATTTTTATCATTTTGTTAAATTAGAATTTTCAACAAAAATTAAAGGAACCATTTTTATCATTTTGTTGAATTAGAATTTTCAACAAAAATGAAAAGAACCATTTTTATCATTCTGTTGAATTGAAATAAGAACTAGAAAAAAGTTCATGTTTTAAAATAAAAACATGTCTACATTAAAAATTCACATTTTTAATGTAATTTAAGAAAATAGAGAAATGTTCATGTTTTAAAATAAGAACATGTCTACATTAAAAATTCACATTTTTAATGTAATGTAAGAAAATAGAGAAATGTTCATGTTTTAAAATAAAAACATGTCTACATTAAAAATTCACATTTTTAATGTAATGTAAGAAAATAGAGAAATGTTCATGTTTTAAAATAAAAACATGTCTACATCAAAAATTCACATTTTTGATGTAATGTAAGGAAATAGAGAAATGTTTATGTTTTAAAATAAAAACATGTCTAAATTAAAAATTCACATTTTTAATCTAATGTAAGAAACTAGGGAGAAAGGAATTTTCAACAAAAATGAAAATATCATTTTATTAACAATGCATATATTAGAATTTATATGCAAAGTTAAAATATCATTTTATTTAAGATGCATATATTAGAATTTATATGCAAGGCTAAAATATCATCTTATTGACAATGCATATATTAGAATTTATATACAAAGTTAAAATATCATTTTATTGACAATGCATATATTAGAATTTATATGCAAAGCTAAAATATCATTTTATCAATGCATATATTAGAATTTATATGCAAAGGTAAAATATCATTTTATTGACGATGCATATATTAGAATTTATATGCAAGGCTAAAATATCATCTTACTGACAATGCATGTATTAGAATTTATATGCAAGGCTAAAATATCAACTTATTGACAATGCATGTATTAGAATTTATATGCAAAGGTAAAATATTATTTTATTGGCAATGCATATATTAGAATTTATATGCAAAGTTAAAATATCGTTTCATTGACAATGCATATATTAGAATTTATATGCAAAGTTAAAGAATCATTTTTATTGACAATGCATATATTAGAATTTATATGCAAAGTCAAGGAATCATTTTTATTGACAATGCATATATTAGAATTTGTATGCAAAGTCAAGGAATCATTTTTATTGACAATGCATACATTAGAATTTGTATGCAAAGTCAAATAATCATTTTTATTGACAATACATACATTAGAATTGGTATAAATTATTTTTATTGTCAAAACATGCATTGAAACAATATACAAATATAATATTCCTTTTTATTTGTTAAAGTTAAAATTTGAAGTACAAATAAAAATTAGCTTTTTATTTGTCATTAGCTCAATTGTCAGGTAAATAAAATATATTTTATTTGACATTATGAACATGTAGATATGATATGCCAATAAAACATTCTTTTATTTGGCATGTTAAATACGTTAGAGGAATCGACAAATGGTTTATGTTTATATATAATTTTATATATAAATTAAAATTAAATGAATCGCGCAGTAGTTCGTGTTTTAGAATCGTAACTTTAAACGATTATACCGAAAGATCCGACCTTCGGATTTTCCCAAAAACGGAACCTTTAGGACTGCTTTAGGAAGATCTTTCCAACGATATAATTTTTTTTTAAATCCAATGGTTAGATTTCGAGAAATGTGTAAATCAAATTTTGATCAAAATAGCTCCAGGGCCGCCTATTGACCCGAAGCGTCGTTAAATTAATTGAGCTATTTTTATATAAATAAAAATAGCGATAAATCATTATTAAATAATATTAATGATATGAAATGGTTTTAAATTATATATGAGAGAATTATTTGAAAAGACCGAGTTCAACCTCATTTCAAATAATTATACGACGATTTAAATTAAAGATATTGAAGACGGTGATTGAAGACCAGCAATCTTCACATCGAATGGATAATTACTAATGCCCGACATTGGTTGGCTCCTAGTAAAGGGTTAAAGTGGTAGTTTCCCGGATGTACTTGTTGATTGTCTGGATGAACGAGCACCTTTCTTCCATATTAGACATACGGGACGAGGAATAAGATGTCTCCAGTTTCATTCAGACCCTGAACGGACTTGTAAATGGATGTGTGTCTCACAATGGATTTCATTCCATGTAAATTGATTTCTATCTAATATATATCTGTCTGGTGGCGGAGAATTTATTCTCTTGCTTAACACCCTTCTCGGAGATGCATGAGCTTAGAGGTTATATATTGGTAGTTATCGATCGCATGGCTTGAATTGTCAATGTGACATGCCAAGTTGCTGATCGAGGCTTTGGTGGAAAAGCAGAGCCTTGTGGTTGATGATCAAAGCACAGCCTGTTTAGGCATAGCTTTGTGTATAGCGCTACTTCGTGAGCCTCATACCCCAGTGGGAGTCAAAAATGGGATAAGGGACCCAAGGAGTGCACATGTTTCTTTCTAGCTAGAAGTGGTATTAGAGTTTTGCAAGCCCTGACATTTTACTTATGTGGATGATGGATTATGAGGTATCACGGTTACAATGGTCCATAGTAACCAATTTATAGGTTCAGTAGGACCGGGAAATGTGTGTTCAGACATAACAAATCCACTAAAGTACTTGTGGACCGGCCTTGGATGATCCAAGGGTTGCCCGTAGGTGTGATCCCGAGAAATTGCTAGAGTGTCTTGAATTGGTAAGGAGATCGTCCCTAGCTTTGACTCATGATGGAAACCCAATTTCCAATACCACATTACGGTTTTGATTGTAAACTTATATATGGCCACATAGTATATGGTAGCAATGCCGTCTAGACTTGATACATTTACTTTGAAGTATTTTAAAAATGATTAGACACTAATAATAATATTAAAATATTATTTTCTATGTATCAAGCATGTTTGATCATCATAAGGTAAAACTCTATCCTTCGGTTTGTGTTGCATTGTGTGATGAGACTTGAGTCTTATAATGATTTCATTTTTCTAAAATGCACTGCGTTGTTTTGAATAAAAATTTATTAAACTTATGCATTGGCAATCCAATGGAGTAAACCCGTTCCGCATTAACGGGGTGGTCCTGTGATTAGCCATATTGTTAGATAAGTTAGGGAAGATTTCTCATACCAGTCCCACGACTGACTCATAGTTTGTTTCACTTTGCAAACTCGGTTCCCTCTTTTCCACACGGGCAGCCAAAGGAGGTTCAGGTATTTATGCACATATGCTGGATTGGAGCATGCTTATGGGTTGAAGATGAAGATCATTTTTTTCTTTTATTTCTGCTTTGAAACATTTAGACATCATTGATGTATGTTGTACTTGACGGAGTTTAGACTTTTCTATTTGTGGAGACTTTCTATTTGCTAAGTTGTATCCTGTAACTGTGCCACTCTAATGTTTTGATGTTGATGAAATTTCTGTTTCTGCTGCAATGATTTATGTATTATGATGTTTTCTGGGATCTGCTATTGTTGTAATTATGTTATATTCCAATGATTATCCTTGCTTTCGTACTACAGAAGTTTGGGGTCATCACAGTTGGTATTAGAGCTAAAGGTTAACCTTAGCTTCGGAGTATAACATACTTAAAAAAATTCATCTAGATGGAATCAGTAGTATTCTAAGGTGAGTAGCTCATTAGAGATAGGATTAATAATGTCCTAGAATGAGCACAGCAGAATAGCACATATTAATCAGTCATTACATCATTATCACCTCTCTATATGTCTCTGCTTTTAAACTTTCATTTAAAATTATCATTTCTGTTGGTCTGACCCTTTCTTTGGTTGTATAGAACTAACTGAAAATTAGCACTAGAGCGAGGGCAAGAGCCCAAGGCAGAGGTAGAGCCAGAGGACCAGTAAGAGATGAGAACCCCACTGCTCAGAGGCATAGGCTGTAACACCACCACATCCACATCCACAGCTTTTTGACCTGGACAAGGTGGCCAAGAAGTTCAAGAATTTAGGGGGCATGTCATTCACCTGGAGAGATATAGTAATAGAAGCTCAGGAATGACTCGAAAATTGCAAGAAGATATTTGGAGGCCTGGAATTAGAAGACCACCGCAAGCGTGTTTTTGGCATCGTGGTTATTGAAGGATGAGGCGGAGAATTGGTGGGATACTGTCATAATTGGAAATAATGAGGCTGACATGTCTTGGGCCAAATTCAAGGACCTCTTCAACGGGAAGTTTATTCCTCCGTAGCAAGTAGAGCATCTCCACGATCAATTTGCCGACTTGCAGCAAAGAGACAAGACTGTTTCAGAGTATGTGCAAAAGTTTGAAGAGCTCTCATGTTATGCTCCGGAATTAATTTAGGGCCTAGTCCAAAAGAACAAAAGATTCATTAATGACCTCTCCAGGAAATATCTGAACAGAGTCACAACACACATTAAGCTCCCATTTAATAAGGTGATCTAGATGGCTTATCGATATGAGGACAATGGAAGAAATTTGCAGCAAGAGCGGGAGAAGAATCAGAATAATAACAAGAGGAAGCAAGCTGACAAGAAACCAGAGGCGAGCAACTCTTTAGCCGGAAAGCCCCAAGGAAATAAAAAGGCCAAGGTGAGATGCTTTAATTGTCAGAAGATGGGGCACTTTGACTACGAACGCCAAGCTCCAAAGAAACCAAGGAGGAATGAGTCTGGACCTAGTCAGAATCGCGGTCAGAATCCTCGGAATACTCAGGAGTGCATTAACTGCCATAAGACGGGGCACTTTATCAGAAATTGTCCTCTATTGAAGAAATCTAAGGTGGCTCATGTATATGATGGAGCGGCTGCCCCAGCTTCTTCTGAAGGAGCAGGTAAACCTGATGTCATGGGAGGTACTCTTACCATTAAGAATATTCCTGTTACCATATTATTTGACACTGGTGCATCACGTAGTTTCATTTCTAGTGACACGATTAAAAAGTTAAATTTGAAAACAAAAAATCTTAAAGAATCAATTAGTGTCCATAATCCTATAGGAGTTTCTCTTGTACTCGGGTTATTTTGCAAAGTGCCCATCTCCTATTCTTTTTACCGGTTTCCTTTTAATCTGACCGTGATGAATTTTTTGAGTTCGATATTATTCTTGGGCTGGACTGGTTAACAAAACATGAGGCCGAGGTTAAATGTGCCGAAATAATTGTCAAAGTTAAAACGAAGCTCGGAGATATTATTATACCATGTCACGGCTCAGCAATTGATAGGAAAGAATTTTGGTCTTCTCTAGAAGTCATTTCTACTTCTTTGAGAATATCCCTATTGTCAAAGATTATGTGGGTGTGTTTGAAGAAGTTGATAGCTTACCTCCGCGTAGAGAAATCAACTTTAGGATTGACTTAGTTTCAAATGCAAGGCCAGTTGTGCATCCTATTCGGAGAATGACGCTGAAAGAAAAAGAGGAGCTGAGCAATCAAACTAAACAACTTTTGTGGAAGGGTCTGATCAGGCCTAGCTTCTCAAATTGGGGTGCAGCAGTGGTGTTTGTTCCAAAGTTTGACGGTACTCTCAGACTATGTGTAGACTACCGTGACCACAATAAACAAACGCTGAAAAATAAATATCCGTTGTCGCACATTGATCATCAGTTGGACAGCTTGAATGGAGCGCAAGTATTCTCTAGAATAGACCTAGCTACAGGTTTCCATCAATTGCGCATTGCCAAATAATCTGTTCTTTTGACCGCTTTCAGAGGGCCAGACTTATTCTATGAATGGCTAGTAATGCCCTTCGGTTATATAACGCTCCTGCCTACTTTTTCGATTTAATGAACAGAATATTTCGGGACGTCTTGAATAAATTCATGCTGGTTTTCATCGATGACATCTTAATCTTTTCTAAATCCACTGCTGAGCATGAAAAGCATCTGAAAGAAGTTGTGGAGATTTTGAGAAAGATGTGTTGAAATCCAAATTCTCTAAATGCATAGTCTGGCAAGAAGAAGTGAAATTCCTCGAGCATGTTCTATCGAAGAAAGGCATTTGAGTAGACCTAGAAAAGATCTCAGCCATCCAAGATTGGAAGCAGCCTAGCACTCCTATAGAAGTCAGAAGTTTCTTAGGATTGGCTGGCTATTATCGAAAATTCGTTAAAGAATTTTCGAAGCTATCTTGTCCATTGAAGAAGCTGACTAAAAGCATACAAAGTTTATATGGACACCCGAATTTGAGACAACTTTCCAAGAGCTGAAATTGAGGTTGGCCACTGCTCTCATGTTGACCATTATTGATGGCAATCAAGATTTGAAAGTCTGGACAGATGCTTTTATAGAAGGTATTGGTGCAGTGCTAATGCAAAGGGACAAAGTAGTTGCATATGCTAGCTATCAGTTGAAACTGCATGAGAAAAGATACCCCACTCATGATCTTGAGTTGATGACCATTGTATTTGCTTTAAAGATATGGAGGCACTATCTTTTGGGTGAGAAGTTCGAATAGTATACTGATCACAAATCCTTGAAGTACCTGTCCACTCAAAGAGACTTAAATTTGAGGCAACAACATTGGTTAGAATTTCTTTCGGCCTATGATCTGGACATCCTATATACTCTAAGAAAAGCCAATGTTGTAGCCGATGCGCTTAGTAGGAAGAATACGACCAACACCAATCTTATCATCGCCAGTCTCATTATTACACCTTCCTTGATTGAGAAGATCTCTGCTCTTTATAAGAATGATTAATTTATCCATAGAATTAGCAAAAGAGTTAGGGAAGGCGAACCCACGAGTTTCCAGATTGACAACAACAGAGTTCTGAGGTTGTTTGGCCGAATTTGTGTTCAGAACCTTCCTGAGCTCAGAAAGGAAGTAATGGATGAATGTCACAAATCTAGATTTAGTACTCATTCAGGGGTGAGCAAGATGTATCATGACCTCAAACACACATTTTGGTAGGGATCTATGAAGAGATACATTTCCATATATGTTGCTAGATGTTCCACCTGTCAACAAGTTAAAACCGATCAATAGAAGCTTGCAGGATTGTTTCAACATCTAGAGGTTCCAAGTTGGAAGTGGAACCAAATTTCTATGGACATCATTGATGGCTTGCCCCGAACTATAAAAGGCAGTGACAATATATGGGTGATTGTAGATCATTTCACGAAGACCGCCCACTTTATCCCTGTCATATCTAATAGAACAGCTTGAAGTCTGGCGCAGCTTTATTTCAGAGAGATTGTCAGACTACATGGAGTTCCCAGTAGCATTGTTAGTGATCGTGATCTGATAGTTGCTAGCAAATTCTGGGAAGCATTCCAAGAAGAGTTAGGGACAAAATTGAATCTGAGCACCGCTTATCATCTTAAGACAGACGGCCAGACTGAGAGGGTGAACCACATATTAGAAGACTTGTTGTGAGCATGCATTCTTTACTTTGGCGGGTCATGGGAGGATCACTTGCACTTGGTTGAGTTCTCTTATAATAACAGTTACCAAACAAGCTTGCAGATGTGGCCATTTGAAGCATTATATGGCAGGCCATGCAGATCTCCTGCATGTTGGGTGGAACCAGGCAATCAATTAGTATTGGGTCCCGACATGATTCGTGAAGCATCAGATAAAGTTGATTTTATTAAGAAGCGCCTACTGACTACTTAGAGCCGACAGAAGAGCTATGTAGACTCACGAAGAAGGGATTTAGAATTCTCTATTGGCGATTATGTATACTTGAGGGTTTCCCCACTGAGAGGAGTAATTCGCTTTGGAAAGGCTAGGAAGTTGGCGCCGAGATTTATTGGTCCATTTCCCATTCTCGAAAGGATTGGAACTCTCGCTTATAGGTTGCAGTTGCTGGACTGGTTGCTAGGGGTGCATGATGTATTCCATGTGTCTCAACTCTGGAAGCATGTACATGATCCAGACTTGATTGTGGAGGAAGCAACACAACTTGATTTGGAGATTATCCCGAGCTTAGCAGTAAGGAGGGAGCCAGTGAAAATTGTTGGCAAAGAGACCCAAGTTCTGGGGAATAAGAGGATCCACTTAGTCTAAGTGCAATGGAGCGGGGATCCTAGAGACTGTACATGGGAGACTAAAGATAACATCAAACAGGCTTATCCCAAGTGCAGAGTGGACATCTCTGAGTAACTCTGGTGTTGAGGTAGATTTACAATATGTCGCATTTTCCGTTTTACTTCCTACTCTACTATTGTTTCCTTTTTGGGGACGAAAAGCTTTTAAGTGGGGGAGATTGTAACAATCCGGAAAATCAGAACCAATTTAAAATTTTTATTTTGCCTATTTTTATTAAATTTGAATAGTTAAAATAATTATTTTAAATAATAACGATTTAAAATTTATTTAAATCGAAGTTAGAATGAATATATTTATTTTAATTACAAAAGGAGTTAGAAATAGCACGGCAGTTTGAAAATTTGAATTCAAAATTTGACTGGAGGTATAGGATTCAAAATGAATCGGATTTTGGTGAAACCAAAAATATTTAAATCTGTTTAAAAATGTCTTTCCAACAACTCCGAAAAATCGGAATTTCATAGCAGGAATAAAAAGTTATGGCCAGTTGAATATTTAGAACAGTCGCTATGGAATAAAATATAATATATATAAATGGCCATTATACAAACGACCTCCGTTTTCGATGAAACCATTTTTTCGGATCTGGAATATCAAATTATTGCTAAGTTTAATTTTCCAGAATTTGTGGAGTTAATTCGTGAGCGTGGTAAATTAAACTGCGTTCGATATTTTCTATTGAATTTAATCGACCATTAAAAAGGTCATTTTTCAAACGGTATCCAAATTCGACGAAATTAATTTTGTTAGGACCGTATCGTCAAAACATAGCTATGTTTATTTTTCAGGAATTTTCGGAGTCAGTATGTGGCCCATGTGAATTTAAATGTATGATCAAATTAAATAATTAAATGAATTATATTTTAATTTAAAGAAAACAAGCTGAAAATGATGGAATGGGCTGACGAGACCTAGCCCATTGTGTTTGGAACGGGAGTATTTAGCGAGGGGCAACTCTCGTTGGGCTGAATTTGGAGCCACTATGGGTTAACAGGCCTTTATTGAATTTAAAGAATTAAAAATAAAAATAAATAAATACAAAATATGTATAAATGCACTATCCGTGTAAACCCTACTATGTATTCTGTAGCCTCCTATATCGTCAATGGCTATTACAGCTTCGATCGTTCTTCTCAAATAAATCCCAAACCACTCAACGAATTTAAGTGATTCTGTTGAGGAATTTGTAGAGGATCCTCTCACCTCCACATCCATACCCGTCTCATCCTCTGTCGCGGTGTGTACCCCGAGAACCACGCCTCCAAACATCACCCGCGTCGAGCCTACTATCACTGTCGTGCCAGCACCGAACTCCACCATGCCTCCGGTGTTGGTGCGCACCTTGGCCCTGTCGACGTGGTGAATCCCGATCGGCTTCGTACTTCGCTGAATTAGAGATAATTCGAACCCTAGATTGGAGAAAAACCAAAAAGTCACGAACATGTTATGTTAACCAAGAAGAAGGTGAAAATCTAATTTAATTATTTAATAAATTAAATTTAAAATATTATCTCCACAAATAAATTCATATCTCACTCATACTGAATCCGAATTGAACAATTTCAGAACCGTTGGAATCATGAGTCCGATATCTACACCTTTGAACTGATTAGAATTGATTTGGAGCAGATCAAATTTTGGACAAAAATTCAATTCTGAAATTATTCAGAATTAAAACCGACTGTGAGATTTCTATTTTTATAACTAAAAATTTAATTATTTCTTGATATTCGGAATCCATGTAGTTATGTTAATAAAATCATATTTGTGATGCTTGGGATTGGAATATGTTGATTGTGATGGATTGTGATGCTCATGGTTGTTAGATTTTGATCTACAATAGAAATTCTTTCCTTTATTTGAATCTATAGTTTATTATCAGATCTGTGAATATTATTTAATTTTATAATATAAGTTTCAACTTTTATTTAGACACATGAAGCATGGTTTGTTTAGATTTTGATTAACAATAAAAATATTCATTTTTATTGTTAACATGAAACATGGTTTTGTCAAATTTAGATTTACAATAAAAATCTCATTTTCATTGTTAACCTGAAACATGGTTTTGTTAAATTTAGATTTACAATAAAAATCTCATTTTTGTTGTTAACATGAAACATGGTTTTGTCAAAATTAGATTTACAATAAAAATCTCATTTTTATTGTTTACCTGAAGCATGGTTTTTGTCAAAAATTTGTTTTCATAATAATAAAAAGATTATATTTAAAAGATTCCATTTTTATTGCCACTTTTGTTTAATGGTTTAGTTTAAACAAAAATTGTCACTTTTGATTAATAGTTTAGTTGAAAACAAAATTATCACTTTTGTTTCATAGTTTAGTCGAAATAAAATTATCACTTTTGTTTCATAGTTTAGTTTAAACAAAATTAATAATTTTGTTTCATAGTTTAATTTAAACAGAAATTATCACTTTTGTTTAATGGTTTAGTTGAAACAAAAATGAAACGAACCATTTTTTATCATTTTGTTGAATTAAAATTTTCAACAAAAATGAAAGGAACCATTTTTATCATTTTGTTGAATTAGAATTTTCAACAAAAATGAAAGGAACCATTTTTATCATTTTGTTGAATTAGAATTTTCAACAAAAATGAAAAGAACCATTTTTATCATTTTATTAAATTAGAATTTTCAACAAAAATGAAAGGAATCATTTTTATCATTTCGTTTAATTAGAATTTTCAAAAAAAATGAAAAGAACCATTTTGACATTTTGTTAAATTGAAATAAGAACTAGTAAAATGTTTATGTTTTAAAATAAAAACAAGTCTACATTAAAAATTCACATTTTGAATGTAATGTAAGAAAATAGAGAAATGTTCATGTTTTAAAATAAAAACATGTCTGCATTAAAAATTCACATTTTTAATGTAATGTAAAAAAGACAGAAATGTTCATGTTTTAAAATAAAAACATGTCTACATTAAAAATTTACATTTTTGATGTAATGTAAGAAAATAGAGAAATGTTCATGTTTTAAAATAAAAACATATCTACATTAAACATTCACATTTTAAATGTAATGTAAGAAAATAGAGAAATGTTCATGTTATAAAATAAAAACATGTCTACATTAAAAATTCACAATTTTAATGTAATGTAAGAAAATAGAGAATGTTCATGTTTTAAAATAAAAACATGTCTACATTAAAAATTCACATTTTTAATGTAATGTAAGGAAATAGAGAAATGTTCATGTTTTAAAATAAAAACATGTCTACATTAAAAATTCACATTTTTAATGTAATGTAAGAAACTAGGAAAAAAGGAATTTTCAACAAAAATGAAAATATCAATTTATCGACAATGCATATATTAGAATTTATATGCAAAGTTAAAATATCATTCTATTGACGATGCATATATTAGAATTTATATGCAAGGTTAAAATATCATCTTATTTACAATGCATATATTAGAATTTATATGCAAAGCTAAGATATTATTTTATTGACAATGCATATATTAGAATTTATATGCATAGTTAACATATCATTTTATTGACAATGCATATATTAGAATTTATACGCAAAGTTAAAATACCATTTTATTGAAAATGCATATATTAGAATTTATATGCAAAGTTAAAATACCGTTTTATTGACGATGCATATACTAGAATTTATATGCAAGGCTAAAATATCATCTTATTGACAATGCATATATTAGAATTTATAAGCAAAGTTAAAATATTATTTTGTTGACAATGCACATATTAGAATTTATATGCAAAGTTAAAATATTATTTTATTGACAATGCATATATTAGAATTTATATGCAAAGTTAAAATATCAATTTATTGACAATGCATATATTAGAATTTATATTCAAAGTTAAATAATCTTTTTATAGGCAATTCATATATTACAATTTATATGCAAAGTCAAAGAATCATTTTTATTGACAATGTATATTTTAGAATTTGTATACAAAGTCAAAGAATCATTTTCATAGACAATACATACATTAGAATTTGTATGAATTATTTTTATTGTCAAAACATGCATTGAAACAATATACAAATAAAATATTCCTTTTTATTTGTTAGAGTTAAAAATAGAAATACAAATAAAAATTAGCTTTTTATTTGTCATTAGCTCAATTGTCATGTAAATAAAATATATTTTATTTGACATTATGAACATGTAGATATGATATGCCAATAAAACATTCTTTTATTTGGCGGGTTAAGTACGTTAGTGGAATCATCAAATGGTTTATATTTATATATAATTTTATATACAAATATAAATAAAATTAAACGAATCGCCCGCGGTAGTTCTCGTTTCGGAATCGTAACTTTAAACGAGTACACCGAAAGATCCGACCGTCGGATTTTCCCAAAACCGGAACTGTTAGGACTGCTTTGAGAAGATCTTTCCAACGATATAAATTTTGTTAAAATCCAACGGTTAGGTTTCGAGAAATGTGTAAATCAAATTTTGATAAAAACAGCGCTAGGGCCGCCTATTGACCTGAAGCGTCGTTAAATTAAATGAGCTATGTTTATATAAATAAAAATAGCGATAAATTGTTATTAAATAATATTAACGATGTGAAATGATTTTAAATTATATAAATGCGAGAATTATTTGAAAAGACCAAGTTCAACCTCATTTTAAATAATTATACGACGATTTAAATTGAAGATGGTGATTGAAGACCAACAATCTTCACATCGAATGTATAACTACTGATGCCCGACATTGGTTGGCTCGTAGTAAAGGGTTAAAGTTGTAGTTGTCTAGACGTACTTATTGATTGTCCGGATAAGCGAGCACCACTTTTCCGTATTGGGCATACATGAGGAGGAATAAGGTGTCTCTGGTTTCGTTCAGAGCCAGGACGGACTTGTAAACGGATGTGTGTCTGACGTTGGATTTCATTCCATGTAAATTGATTTCTATCTAATATATATCTATCTAGTGGTGGATAGTTTATTCTCTTGCTTAACACCCTTCTCTGAGACGCATGAGCTCAGAGGTTATATATTGGTAGTTATCGATCGCATGGCGTGAATTGTCAATGTGACATGCCAAGTTGCAATTGATCGAGGCTTTTGTTGAAAAGCAGAGCGTTGTAGTTGATGATCAAAACATGACCTGTTTAGGCGTAGCTTTGTGTATAGCGTTACTTCCCGAGCCTCACACCCTAGTGGGAGTCAAAAATGGGATGAGGGACCCAAGGAGTGCACACGTTTCTTTCTGGCTAGAAGTGGTATCACGGTTTTGCAAGCCCTGACATTTTACTTATATGGATGATGGATTATGAGGTAACTCGGTTATATTGGTCGATAATGACCAATTTATAGGTTAAATGGGACCGGGAAACGTGTGTTCAGGCATAACTAATCCACTAAAGTATTTGTGGACCGGCCTTGGCGGGTCCAAGGGATGCCCGTAAGTGTGATCCTGAGACATTGCTAGAGTGTCTCGAATCGGTAAGGAGATCGTCACTAGCCTTGACTCATGATGGAAACCCAATTTCCAATATGACATTACGGTTTTGATTGTAAACCTATATATGGCGACATAGTATATGGTAGTTATGCCATCTAGGATAGATACATTTACTTTGAAGTATTTTAAAACTGATTAGACTTTAATAATTATTAGAGTTAATGCCCTAGAGGAAATCCATTTGATGAGAATGATAACAATGTTGTTGTTATTATTTTATTTGGAATAAAATAATATTCTATTATATTATATTTTCTACGTAATATAAATATTAATATATTAGAAGTCCTTAGAATAATAATACGGAATTATATAGTTCGAGTAAGACTGAACTTGAGATTATATAATGTGATAAGTATTATAATTCTTAAAAGTCCCGAGTCAAGTTTTATTGTTTATACAGGACAACAATAAAACGTTGAGACTAGTATATTGATTGATTGATGATCACATCTCATTGATCATTAATATACCTGCGTATTGGAGAATAGCGTATTGGGCTGACCCACCGTGAGATAACTACATGGAATATAATTAACAGTGTCATAAGTTATTCTCATAGTGACAGTGATGTAATGGTCCTCAGACCTGAAATCAATATTATTTTATTCGAGGATATTGAGACGACCCCAAACCCCGTACTGACGGTGGCTAGGGTAATACTTGGAATATAACACATAAACAGGTAATAGCAGAATAGAAATAAATAAATACATCAAATAATGCACAATAGAATATACTGGATAAACGTAAACATCAGAGTTACACAGTATACAGGATAATACTTAGTACAAATACAGTTCAGCTATACATAAATGTCTACAGCGGAAGATAAACATAATGTACAATAGGAGCTGAACAGCATAAAAAGAGATAAGTAATAGAATCCATCTTCAGCTCCAGCTATCCAGAAAGAGGCAGCTAAACCTGAATACAAGGCTGCACGTGTAGAAAAACGGGCACCCGAGTTTGAAAGTGAAACAAACTACGAGTCAGTCATGGGAGTGGTATGAGAAATCTACTCAACACATTTATAATTTGGCTAATCACAAGACCACGCCACTTTCGTGGAATGGGTTTACTACATTGGATCGCTAGTGCTTTAAAACAAATAATTCTTTTGAATATCGCAATGCTTTTTATAAAAATGAAGCCATTATAAGACTCAGTTCCCATCACACAATGGAACGCAAACCGGAGGATAGAGTTTTACCTTATAATGGCCAAAATATGATTGATACGAATAAAAAATAGCATTTGATATTATTACTAGTGTTTATATGTTTCAAAAACAATTTCCATCATAACTATCAATCATAGACGGCATGGGTACCATATGTCATGTCGCCATATATGTATACAATCAAAACCGCACAATCACGTATTTGGAAATTGGATTTCCGTCATGAACCAAGGCAAAAGATATTCCTTACCGACTTCGAGACGCTCTAGCCCGCCCCTTAGGAACATCCGCAACTGCCCCTTGGATCGTCAGGGTCGGTCCACCGATGTGGATTATTATGCCTGAACAATAAATTTCCCCGCCCTATGGGGCGTAAATGAGCCAACGAATGGCTCCATCAGTCCCGGATCGACCGATATATCCGAGGCGCCTTGCTATCCATCATCCACATAAGTAAAATGTCAGGCCGTGTAAAAACACCGACACAACTCCTAGCTAGAAAGAAACGCATGCCCTCCCTGAGGTCCTTCTCCCGTTTCTGGTTCATACCGAGGTGTGAGGCTCGCGAATTCACGTTATATGCAAAGCTACGCCACACAGGCGGTGCTTTGATCATCACCACAAGACTTTGCTTTTCAACAAAAGCCCTGATCATTTGCCACTTAGGCATGTCACACTAGCAATTCATGCCATGCGACTGATGTCCATCGATATACAACCTCTGAGCTCGTGCGTTTCAGAGAAGGGTGTTAAGCAAAAGAATAAATTCTCCGCTGCCAAACAGATGTATATTTAATAGAGATCAATCAACACAGAATAAAATCCAATGTCAGACACACAGTCCATTTAGAAGTCCGTTCTAGGTCTGAACGAAACCGGAGGCAGTATATACCTCGCTAACCCATCGATCAGCACGTACGTCTGGACGATCACCACTCATTATCCATATTTCGGGATGCCTCCCAATCAGGACCTCGGTTACCATTCAAACGAGGCGAAGATCTACGGTCTTCGACCACCGTCTTCATCTTCGATTTCTTATCGTCGATTCAGTTATTCAGAATGGGATAAACCCGGTCTTTCTGAGCAACTCGCGTATATAATAAATAAGTGCTACACAAACACTACTACACATCATTTCAATTCATTAGTCACTAACCGTCAAGCAGTAAGAGAACGACTTCCCAAATATTAACCCCGAAGGCCAAAACCAACATCAGATCAAAATCCAGGAAACCATTCAACTTAGCTAACCTTCAGTTAATTTCTAAATTTCACATCCATATCGTTTATAATATTTTATAACGATCTATCACTATTTTTATTTATTTTAAAATGGCCAATTTATTCAAAACGACGCTTCGGGCCATAACGCGGCTGTGGCGCTGTTTTTCTTCAGATTTGATTCACACATATCTGAAAATCTAACCGTTGGATCTTCACAAAATTTACATCATTAGAAAGATCTTTTCAAAACGAATCCAACGGTTCCAGTTTTGGGAAAATCCGACGGTCGGATCTCCCGGTACAATCATTTGAAGTTTCGATTTCAAAATACGAACTACAGCGTCGTTATTCGATTAAATATAATTATATATATATAATCGTTTCTGGCGCTGTTTTTCTTCAGATATGAATTAAACATTCCAGACAATCCAACCGTTGGATTTTTACAAAGTTGGTGCCATTGGAAAGATATTTCCAAAGCGAACCCAAAGGTTGCGGTTTCGGGAAAATCCGATGGTCGGATCTCCTGCACTAATCGTTTGAAATCACGGTTTCAAAATACGAACTGCAGCTTCGTTATTCGATATATTTTAATTCTATTTATATATATATATATCGATTCTTCGATTTCAAAACTATATGATTTTCATACATTTGATAAAAATGATATTTTTATCTAACTGTCTTCTATTTCAACGCTTCACTATTTTTAACAATTCATGTATATAATAAAAATGTGATTTTTAATGTAAAACAATTTATTTCCAAACTTGACTATTTTATGTAGTTAATATAGGTGATAAAAATAGGATTTTTATTATAAAACAATTTATTTCAAAATAAGATTATTTTATATAGTTCATATTGATGATAAAAGTAGGATTTTTATTATAAAACAATTTTTTCAAAATATGAATACCATTCAACACATGAATTTCAATTCAACGAATGAATTTCGATTCAACACATGAAGGATTTCTAAGGTTTATATATATATATATATATAGATAAAAAGGTGATTTTTATATTTGAAACACGAATACCATTCAACACATGCTATTCAACGAATGAATTTCGATTCAACACATGAAGGTTTTCTATAGTTTATATATATAGATAAAAAGGTGATTTTTATATTTAAAAACACGAACACCATTCAATACATGAATTCTATTCAATGAATGAATTTCGATTCAACACATGAAGGTTTTCTATAGTTTATATAAATAGATAAAAAGGTGATTTTTATATTTAAAAACAAGAACACCATTCAACACATGAATTCAATTCAATGATTGAATTTCAATTCAACACATGAAGGTTTCTATAGTTTATATAAATAGATAAAAAGGTGATTTTTATATTTAAAAACACGAACACCATTCAACACATGAATTCAATTCAACGAATGAATTTCAATTCAACACATGAAGGTTTTCTATTCAACAGACGAATATAGTTTTAATACAGGAAAATAATTCTAACACATGAATAATATTCAAAATTTCGGCAGCATAACGGCAGGGTAGTTAAAACCGGGACCGTCCCTAGTACGGCTCCTCGCTCTACCTTAAAGCCTCGCAGCTTTTGACAATGGGGAATCATGCATCTAGTTCGCACGTAGGCGGCATGTATATTTTTCATTTCCACAAACTAATCCTACGTGGTTTCAACCAAATATTTCTCAACCATAAACGGGTATTTTTCAACCACAATGAATCAATTTCAACCACAAACAATTTCAATCAACCATTCGCTATCAATCAATTTTCACACCAATCACAACCAATAAATATCGTCCATGGTTTGTGGACGAGGGGCGTGTGTATATATATTTATATATATATATATATAGCAATTCACATCTATTTCAACACATATATAATTTTTACAACGCATATATATAACTTATACATCGAATGTACAACTTATACAATGCTTATACATGAGGTGTACAATGCTTATATAACTCATACATCGACTATATAATTTATACATCGTCGTTTTTCATATCGTTAATAAATTAGAAATCTCACGTCGGGTTCCACTCCACCAAAAATAACAGAAGGCTCAGAAAAATATGCGGTCTCTTCTAGAATGTAGAAGTTGTCCACACGGTCACGATGTTTCCGGTTTCATCGAATTTCGTCAAGAAACGAAAAAGATATGATTTTTCAAAGTTTGCAACGGTTTAAAGGTGTTAAAATCAGTTCAAAGAAAATCAGCCGTACCTTTCAGAGGAGGTTCAAAACTAGGTTTTGATTTTTTGTGAAATCCGTTGCTCGATACGACGATCGGACACTGCCACGTGGAAGGGCTTGGAGAGGCTCACGTGCGCCAGGGAGGGGGTTGAACTCGGTGGCTCCAGGTGATGGCGGCGGCGGCTTGAAGACGTCGACTTCTCGGCGTCCGTTCTCCCAAAATACACAATGAAAAAATCGAAACCAGGTATGGATTTGAAGAGCTCGGGAAGATCTTCAAAAAGTTCAACTGTGGCACGAGCTAATTCGGCATAGATTGATCGGAAAATGAGGGGGAAAGTTTGAAAGGGTTTCCGCCTTCAGTCGACGTCGGGGAGAGAGAAAAATAATTTTCTGACCAATGAGGATTTTTCTTTAATTTATATTTTTTTCCCAAAAATACCCTCTTTCACTCATGAACACCAATCCAAACCCAATGACTGTCGTCCCCAGTGTTTTACTCCCATTCTGAACACAATGGGATATGTTTCGTAGACCCATTCGACTGTTTCAGTCAGTTTTCCTTCAAATTAAAATATAAAACATTCAATGTTCGATTTGAACGTACATTTCAATTTGCCGGGGCCACAAACTGATTCGACAAATTCCAGAAAAATAAATCTAGCTATGTTTTGACGATACGGTCCCAACAAAACTAGTTTCGTCGAATTCTGAGACCGTTTACAAAAAGGCCTATTTCTGGCCGATCCAGTTTAACTGTAATTGACCAAAACACGTTTTCCTTTGCCACACTCACATACTAGCTTCAAAAATTATGAAATTTGAAACCTAGCAATAACTTCACATCACGGATCCAACAAATGTGGTTTTGTCAAATTCCGAGGTCGTTTGCAAAATGGCCATTTTCACGGGCTATATAATTTCCATAGCGACCTTTCTGAAAATTCATTTGGCCATAACTTTTGCATCCTGCTATGAAACTTCGATTTTTCAGATTCGTTAGAAAGATATTCACTAACAGATTTAAATATTTTTGGTTTCACTCAAATCCGTTTTGTTTTGCACCCTGTACAGTCTGTCGAAGTTTGAATTCAAAATTTGAAACTACCGCGTCTTTTCAGGCCTTGTTTATAATTCAAAGTAATTATATTCGTTTTCAAACGTCGATTCAAACTCACTTTTCATTGCTATTATTTAAAATATTTATTTTAAATATTTAAAATCTACTATTTTAGCCAATTTAAAAAAATTTAATTGGTTCAGATTTTCCGGGTCGTTACAATCTCCCCCACTTAAAACTTTTCGTCCCCGAAAAGGAACAAAGTCGAAAGTGGTTTGATTAATCGACTCTACGTTCGATCTTGCTTCCATTCTCCAACTTTTCAGTTTCTGAGAATTTTCAAATTCTTCAAAAAAATTGGCTAACACCCGGAATTTTCGAAAAATTTCGCCATAACCTCCTTTGTATGGGGAGAGGTTTGGAAATTTATTGGGCCGTATTAGGTACCCAATAAATCCTAATAAGCATACACATATTTATAGTGATATATTCTGGTGTTTACATGGGAGCGTGTATAGATAATAACTCCAGAGAATAAATTCTCATCACCCTGTCAAAGCCTGAGGGAGTGTGTATTTTAATTGCTCCAGAGGATAAATCCTCGTCACCTCGTCCCGTGTGGGAAATAAATAGTCCATGTGCCGTATCTAATAACTAGAGAGACGTGATTATTGTCAACTCTAGACCCGTGTGGGGTTTTTATTAATCTGGCAATTTTATCGTTACAATTTAAATAGTCCATATCAGTCATGAGTTCAACCTGTAAAATATAGTCATCGCCATACAAGCATCTCGCTCGTATGGTAAATCTTCCACCTCATCACACAAGCTCCAAATGCTTATGTGGTATATGATGAAGTATGCCTATCTTCAGAAATATGCCATGTAATGTAGTTCAAAATTAATTGTTACTATCCTATGGCGACGTTTATTATTACACACAGAATAACCAGCACTCTGCATCCAATGGCATTCACAGGAGTTGATATAATAATATTTCACATCCAACTCATTAAGGTTTACCTATTTGTCGGGCACGCAAATAAAATCTTTACTCAACAGCTATCCATTTTCCTGTTCAAACATATATAATGCACATGTATATATTTCTATCTATTTTCTAATCAGTTCAATGTGTGATATAATCGAATAAATTCTACCATTCATTCTATTATTGATTAAATTAACTATCGTTTTAATAATTTTAATTAATCAAATCTACTATCACACAACACAAACAACAATCAAATTGTTTTTAACTTTTCAAAAATATACTTATCAATTTCTATATTCTTTTAAAATCATTCAGACTATAGAATTAAAAATGCACATCCATGAAAGAAAATAACAACAGAGTAGAGAACTAATTGGTAATGCAAAGTACGGTAAATGTACCTTGCACCGGAGTCAATCTGAGATATCCACTCAGCATCTAGGATAGGCTTTCTGAATGCTCTCCTTAGTTTCAAAAGTACAATCTCGCGGATCTCCATTCCATTGCACTTTGACTAAGTGAACCTTTTTGTTACTCAGTTCTTTGGTTTCTTTGCCAATGAACTTTAGTGGCTCTCTTCTCACAGCCAATTCTGGAGTAATTTCAATATCCTGTTGAGCTGCTTCTTCCACGATCAAGTCTGGATCATGAACGTGCTTTCGAAGTTGGGATATGTGAAATACATCATGCACTCCAGGCAACCAATCAGGCAATTTAACTCTATAAGCGAGGGTTCTAATCCGTTCAAGAATAGGAAACAGACAAATGAATTTGGGCGCCAACTTCCCATTTTTACCGAACCGGATAACTCCTCTCATCGGCGATACTTTCAAATATACATAGTCGCCAATAGCAAATGATATATCTCTTCTTCCCCTATCGGCATAACTCCTTTGTCGACTTTGAGCGGCGAGCAATCGTTTCTTAATAAAGTCGACTTTGTCGACAGCTTCTCGGATCATATCGGGTCCCAATACAAGTCTATTACCGGGTTCGACCCAACAACTAGGAGATCGGCACAGTCTACCATACAACGCTTCGAATGGCGACATTGTCAGGCTCGCCTGGTAGCTGTTGTTATATGAGAATTCAACCAAATGCAGATGGTCTTCCCATGATCCACCAAAATCTAGAACACAAGCCCGCAATAGATCTTCTAGTATACGATTCACCCTCTCAGTCTGACCATCTGTCTGAGGATGATAAGCGGTGCTCAAGTTCAACTTCGTTCCTAGTTCGACTTGAAATGCCTCCCAGAATTTGCTAGTAAATATTGTATCTCTATCACTAACTATACTGAGCGGCACTCCATGTTACCTTACAATTTCCTTGAAGTATATCTGCGCCAGACTCTGAGCAGTTCTATTTGATCTGACAGGTATGAAATGGGCGGTCTTCGTGAAGCGATCTACGATCACCCAAATACTGTCATTCCATTTTCTGGTTCTGGGCAGACCATCTATAAAGTCCATGGAAATATGTTCCCACTTCCAACCAGGAACGTCTAGCGGTTGCAATAATCCAGCCAGTTTCTGTTGGTCGCTTTTGACTAGCTGGCAAGTAGGGCATCGGCTAACATACAAAGAAATGTCCCTCTTCATCGACTTCCACCAGAAAGTGCGTTTGATGTCATTATACATTTTGCTTACTCCCGGATGGATACTAAGTTTTGACTTATGGCATTCATCCAGTACTTCCTTTCAGAGCTCAGAAATGTTAGGAACACAAATTCGAACTTTCAGCCTTAGAATCCCCTCATTATCAACTTGAAAACTCGAGGGTTCGCCTTTCTGAATTATCTCTCTGATCTTCTGAATGAAGTAATCATCCTTCTGAAGAGAAGATATTTTATCTATCAATGAAGTCATGATAATAAAACTGGCGATCATTTCATTCTTTCGGCTTAACGCATCGGCCACGACATTGGCTTTCCCTGGAGTGTATATAATCTCAAAATCGTATGTTGCAAGGAACTCTAGCCAACGTTGCTGCCTCAGATTCAGGTCCTTCTGGGTGAACAGATACTTCAGCGACTGATGATCTGTAAATAGTTCGAATCTCTCACCCAGAAGATAATGCCTTCAGATTTTCAAAGCGAATACTATAGCCAATAACTCAAGATCAGGAGTTACGTAGTTCTTTTCATATGGCTTCAGCTGACGGCTAGCATAAGCAATTACTTGTCCCCTTTGCATTAACACTGCACCAAGGCCTTCTCTATAAGCATCTGTCCAGACTTTCAAATCCTGATTGCCATCAATGATGGTTAACACTGGAGCTGTTGTTAATCTTAACTTTAGCTCTTCAAAAGCCTCTTCACTTTCTGGAGTCCATTTGAATTTTGAGTGCTTCTTTGTAAGCTTCGTTAAGTGACCAGATATCTTCGAAAAGTTTTTAACGAACTTCCGGTAATAACTAGCCAATCCGAGAAAACTGCGGACTTCTATAGGAGTACTGGGTTGTTTCCAATTTTGAATAGCGGTGATTTTACTTGGATCCACAGCAGTTCCTTCTTTTGATACGATGTGGCCCAGAAATTTCACTTCATCTTGCCAGAATATGCATTTGGACAGTTTGGCTTTCAATACATTCCGTCTCAGAATTTCTAGAACCTGTTCCAGATGCTTTTCATGTTCGGCCTTTGATTTAGAGAAGATTATAATATAGTCAAAAAAAACCAGAACAAATTTATTCAGGACTCCTCGGAACACTCTGTTCATCAAATCGTCGAAGTATGCTGGAGCGTTACATAAGCCGAACGGCATTACTAACCACTCGTAGAATAAGTCTGGACCTCTAAATGCTGTCATTGGAACACACTCTTCGGCAATTCGAAGCTGATGGAAGCCTGTAGCTAGGTCCATCCTTGAAAATACTTGTGCTCCATTCAGACGATCCAATAAATCATCGATTCACAGCAATGGATATTTGTTCTTTATGGTCTGCTTGTTCAAATCACGATAATCCACACATAGCCGTAGAGTACCGTCTGATTTTGGGACAAACACCACTGCTGCTCCCCAATCTGAGAAACTAGGCCAGATCAGACCCTTCCATACTAGCTGTCGTGTTTGATTGTCAAGTTCTTCTTTCTCTTTCAAGGACATTCTTCGAATACCGTGAACTACCGGCCTTGCATTAGGAATCAAAGGAATCTTGAAATCTATCTCTCTGCGGAGGTAAGCGAACAACTTCTTTGAACACATCCGCATAGTTCTTGACGACAGGAATGTCTTTTACGAGGTCGGGAATATTCTCTGTGACTTCGGGGATATTTTCTATTTGAATAGGAGAAACATCCAAAGCTGCCCAGAAGTCTTTTCTATTAGTATTCTGACCTTCACAGGGAATGGTTATATAATCACCTGATTTAATCTTCGCCCTAACGATTCTGTCGGCGCATTTAACCTCAGCTTCATACTTGGTCAGCCTGTCTAACCCCAAGATAAGATCAAACTATGTAAAATTCATGACGACCGCGATGGTAGGAAACCGATAACGAGAAAAAGAAACCGGCACTCCACAAACCCAACTGAGATCAATGGAACCCCCAACCGAATTCTGGACAGTCATTGGTTCCTTGAGCTTCTTCAAATTCAAATCCAGCTTCTTAGCTGCATTCTTCGCAACAAAGCTTCGCGACGCGCCTGTGTCAAACAGTACTTTAACCGGAATATCTTTGACAGTAAGCGTGCCTTCTAAAACATCTGGCCTTTCCTGAATAGCTGAGGGCTCAGAAGTTTCTGCCACTTCATTCACTTGAACTATTTCAGTCTTTTTCGACAGCCAGCGGTCTTGCTTTACGTGACCAGCTTGTTGACAAAGATTACACTCTCGGGTCACTTGAAACCTGCTCCTGGATTTGGATTTATCCTTTTTTCGTTTGTTCAAAGATTTACAACTTATCGCCAAATGTCCTTGCCTATTGCAGCTTGAGCATGTGGCAGTTATTACTGGTTCCTTGTCAGATTTAGCCCTTTTTCTCTTGGCACTGGGCTTCTTACTGACTTCTGACATCTTACTGGCCTCAGGAAGATCAGTTTCAGACTCAACTTTATTACTAGAACTGACCTCCTCTTCGTAGCATAACATACCTTTCTTGTCGAGATCTTCGTACTGATAAGCCATATTAATCATTTCTGAAAAAGGAAGCTTCACATGCCCCATTACTTTATTCAGGTATTTCCTTTGAAGCCCGTTAATAAATCTCAGATTCTTTCTCTTCGTATTTTGAATTAGATGGGGAGCAAAGTGAGAAAGTTCGTTGAATTTCTTATGATATTCTGGAATGGTCATATCTCCTTGTATTAGATAAGAAAATTCATCACATAATCGCTCAGTCGCTTCGGGAGGAGTAAATCTTTCCAGGAAAATCACTTTGAATCTATCCCAGGTGATATCACCTTCTGGATTATTCTCTATAACCGAATCCCACCAGAACAAAGCTTCATCTTTGAGTGCCCAGGATGCCAGTAATCTTTTCTGGTCATCCCTCAGCTTTAAACCATCAAAGATTTTCTCAGTAGAATGAATCCAAGCCTTTGTCTTCATAATAGATTCTTCACCGGAGAACGGTATTCCACCCATATTTTGATACTTGATTAATAGGGCCTCAATATCCGGTTCTGCATTCCTTATGTTTCTGACACTCATTTTCTAGTACTTCTGCAAATAGCAGATCAAGTGTCAGGTCACAGAAAAGGTATTTTAAAACGTAGAAACATATACTTCAAATGTAAATGTGTCTATTGGGGTGTATTTCATTTTGCTTTACTCATACTAGGATATTACTGATCCTATCTGTAATGAGTTACTCGTCCTAGAACACTACTGGTTCTATTTCTGACGAGTTCGTTAATATGTTATATTCCAGAACTAAGCTTAACCAAAGCTCTGATACCAAATGAGATGACCCCAAACCCCGTACTGACGGTGGCAAGGGTAATCCTCGGAATATAACACATAAACAGATAATAGCAGAACAAAAATAAATAAATAAATACATCAGATAATGAACAATAGAATATACTGGATAAACGTAAACATCATAGTTACACAGTATACAGGATCATACTTAGCACAAATACAGTTCAGCTATACATAAATGTCTACAGCGGAAAACAAACATAATGTACAATAGGAGCTGAACAGCATAAAAAGAGATAAATAATAGAATCCATCTTCAGCTCCAGCTATCCAGAAAGAGCCAGCTAAACCTGAATACAAGGCTGCCCGTGTAGAAAAAGGGGCACCCGAGTTTGAAAGTGAAACAAATTACGAGTCAGTCATGGGACTGGTATGAGAAATCTACTCAACACATTTATAATTTGGCTAATCACAGGACCATGCCACTTTCGTGGAACGGGTTAACTCCATTGGATCCCCAGTGCTTTAAAACAAATAATTATTTTGAATATCACAATGCTTTTTATAAAAATGAAGCCATTATAAGACTCAATTCCCATCACACAATGCAACGCAAACCGGAGGATAGAGTTTTACCTTATAATGGCAAAAATATGATTGATACGAATAAAACAAAAGCATTTGATATTATTACTAGTGTTTATATGTTTCAAAAAGAATTTCCATCATAACTATCAATCATATACGGCATGGGTACCATATATCATGTCGCCTTATATATGTACAATCAAAACTGCACAGTCACGTATTTGGAAATTGGATTTCCGTCATGAACCAAGGCAAAAGATAGTCCTTACCGACTTCGAGACGCTCTAGCCCGCCCCTCAGGAACAGCCGCAACTGCCCCTTGGATCGTCAGGGCCGGACCACCGATGTGGATTATTATGCCTGAACAGTACGTTTCCCCGCCCTATGGGGCGTAAATAAGCCAACGAATGGCTCCATCGGTCCCGGATCGACCGATATATCCTAGGCGCCTCGCTATCCATCATCCACATAAGTAAAATGCCAGGCCGTGTAAAAACACCAACACAACTCCTAGCTAGAAAGAAAGACATGCCCGCCCTGAGGTCCTTCTCCCGTTTCTGGTTCATACCGGGGTGTGAGGCTCGCGAATTCACGTTATACGCAAAGCTACGCCACACAGGCGGTGCTTTGATCATCACCACAAGACTTTGCTTTTCAACAAAAGCCCTGATCATTTGCCACTTAGGCATGTCACACTAGCAATTCATGCCATGCGACTGATGTCCATCGATATACAACCTCTGAGCTAGTGCGTTTCAGAGAAGGGAGTTAAGAAAAGAATAAATTCTCCGCCGCCAAACAGATGTATATTTAATAGAGATCAATCAACACAGAATAAAATCCAATGTCAGAAACACAGTCCATTTACAAGTCCGTTCTGGGTCTGAACGAAACCGGAGGCACTATATACCTCGCAAACCCATCGATCACCACGTACGTCTGGACGATCACCACTCATTATCCATATTTCGGGATGCCTCCCAATCAGGACCTCGGTTACCATCCAAACGAGGCGAAGATCTCTGGTCTTCGACCACCGTCTTCATCTTCGATTTCTTATCATCGATTCAGTTATTCAGAATGGGATAAACCTGGTCTATCTGAGCAACTCGCGTATATAATAAATAAGTGCTACACAAACACTACTACGCATCATTTCAATTCATTAGTCACTAACCGTCAATCAGTAAGAGAACGACTTCCCAAATATTAACCCTGAAGGCCGAAACCAACATCAGATCAAAATCCAGGAAACCATTTGACTTAGCTAACCTTCAGTTAATTTCTAAATTTCACATCCATATCGTTTATAATATTTTATAACAATTTATCGCTATTTTTATTTATTTTAAAATAGCCAATTTATTCAAAACGACGCTTCGGGCCATAGCGCGGCCGTGGCGCTGTTTTTCTTCAGATTTGATTCACACATATCTGAAAATCTAACCATTGGATCTTCACAAAATTTACATCATTAGAAAGATCTTTTCAAAACGAATCCAACGGTTCCAGTTTTGGGAAAATCCGACGGTCGGATCTCCCAGTACAATCGTTTGAAGTTTCGATTTCAAAATACGAACTACAGCGTCGTTATTCGATTAAATATAATTATATTTATATATATATATATATAAATATAATCGATTCTGGCGTGGTTTTTCTTCAGATTTGAAATAAACATTCCAGACAATCCAACCGTTGGATTTTTACAAAGTTGGTGCCATTGGAAAGATATTTCCAAAGCGAACCCAACGGTTGCGGTTTCGGGAAAATCCGATGGTCGGATCTCCCGCACTAATCGTTTGAAATCACGGTTTCAAAATATGAACTGCAGCTTCGTTATTTGATATATTTTAATTCTATTTATATATATATTGATTCTTCGATTTCAAAACTATATGATTTTCATACATTTGATAAAAATGATATTTTTATCTAACTGTCTTCTATTTCAACACTTCACTATTTTTAACAATTCATGTATATAATAAAAATGTGATTTTTAATGTAAAACAATTTATTTCAAAACTCGACTATTTTATGTAGTTAATATAGGTGATAAAAATAGAATTTTTATTATAAAACAATTTATTTCAAAACAAGATTATTTTATATCGTTCATATTGATGATAAAAGTAGGATTTTTATTATAAAACAATTTCTTTCAAAATTTGAATATCATTCAACACATGAATTTCAATTCAACGAATGAATTTCGATTCAACACATGAAGGTTTTCTATAGTTTATATATATAGATAGAAAGGTGATTTTTATATTTGAAACACGAATACCATTCAACACATGAATTTCTATTCAACAAATGAACTTCGATTCTACACATGAAGGTTTTCTATAGTTTATATATATAGACAAAAAGGTGATTTTTATATTTAAAAACACGAACACCATTCAACACATGAATTCTATTCAACGAATGAATTTCAATTCAACACATGAAGGTTTTCTATAGTTTATATAAATAGACAAAAAAAGGTGATTTTTATATTTAAAAACACGAACACCATTCAAGACATGAACAACGAATGAATTTCAATTCAACAGATGAAGGTTTTCTATAGTTTATATAAATAGATAAAAAGGTGATTTTTATATTTAAAAACACGAACACCATTCAACACATGAATTCTATTCAACGAATGAATTTCAATTCTACACATGAAGGTTTTCTATTCAACAGACGAATATAGTTTCAATACAGGAAAATAATTCTAACACATGAATATTATTCAAAATTTCGGCAGCATAACGGCAGGGTAGCTAAAACCGGGACCGTCCCTAGTACGGCTCCTCGCTCTACCTTAAAGCCTCGCAACTTTTGACAATGGGGAATCATGCATCTAGTTCGCACGCAAGCGGCATGTATATTTTTCATTTCCACAAACTAATCCTATGTGGTTTCAACCAAATATTTCTCAACCACAAACGGGTATTTTTCAACCAAAATGAATCAATTTCAACCACAAACAATTTCAATCAACCATTCGCTATCAATCAATTTTCACACCAATCACAACCAATAAATATCATCCATGGTTTGTGGACGAGGGGCGTATATATATATATATATATATATATATATATATATATATATATATATGTGTGTGTGTGTGTGTGTGTGTATGTATGCATGTATGTATATTTATATATAGCAATTCACTTCTATTTCAACACATATATAATTTTTACAACGCATATATATAACTTATATATCGAACGTACAACTTATACAACGCTTATACATGAGGTGTACAACGCTTATATAACTCATACATCGACTATATAATTTATACATCATCGTTTTCCATATCGTTAATAAATTAGAAATCTCACATTGGGTTCCACTCCACCAAAAATAGCAGAAGGCTCAGAAAAATATACGGTCTCTTCTAGAATGTAGAAGACGTCCACACGGTCACGATGTTTCCTGTTTCATCGAAGTTCGTCAAGAAACGAAAAAGATATGATTTTTCAAAGTTTGCAATGGTTTAAAGGTGTTAAAATAAGTTCAAAGAAAATCAGCCGTACCTTTCAGAGGAGGTTCAAAACTAGGTTTTGATTTTTCATGAAATCCGTTGCTCGATACGACGATCGGCCACTGCCACATGGAAGGGCTTCGAGAGGCGCACGTGCGCCAGGGAGGGGGTTGAACTCGGCGGCTCCAGGTGATAGCAGAGGCGGCTTGAAGACGTCGACTTCTCGGCGTCCGTCCTCCCAAAATACACAATGAAAAAATCGAAACCAGGTATGGATTTGAAGAACTCGGGAAGATCTTCAAAAAGTTCAACTGTGGCACGAGCTAATTCGGCGTGGATTGATCGGAAAATGAGGGGGAAAGTTTGAAAGCGTTTTCGCCTTCAGTCGACGTCGGGGAGAGAGAAAAATAATTTTCTGACCAATGAGGATTTTTTTAATTTATATTTTTTTCCCAAAAATACCCTCTTTCACTCACGAACACCAATCAAACCCAACGACTGTCGACCCCAGCGTTTTACCCCCATTCCGAACACAATGGGATATGTTTTGTTGGCCCATTCGACTGTTTCAGTCAGTTTTCCTTCAAATTAAAATATAAAACATTCAATATTCGATTTGAACGTACATTTCAATTTGCCGGGGCCACAAACTGATTCGATAAATTCGAAAAAAAAAAATCGAGCTATGTTTTGACGATACGGTCCCAACAAAACTAGTTTCATCGAATTCTGAGACTGTTTGCAAAAACGCCCATTTCTGGCCGATCCACTTTAACTGTAATTGACCAAAACATGTTTTCCTTTGCCACGCTCACATACTAGCTTCAAAAATTATGAAATTTGAAACATAGCAATAACTTCACATCCCGGATCCAACAAAACTGGTTTCGTCGAATTCCGAGGTCGTTTGCAAAATGGCCAATTTCACAGGCTATATAATTTCCATAGCGACCTTTCTGAAAATTCATTTGGCCATAACTTTTGCATCCCGCTTTGAAATTTCGATTTTTCAGATTCGTTAGAAAGATATTCACAAACAGATTTAAATATTTTTGGTTTCACTCAAATCCGTTTTGTTTTGCACCCGGTACAATCTGTCGAAATTTGAACTCAAAATCTGAAACTACCGCGCCTTTTCAGGCCTTATTTATAATTCAAAGTAATTATATTCGTTTTCAAACGTCGATTCAAACTCACTTTTCATTGCTATTATTTAAACTATTTATTTTAAATATTTAAAATCCACTATTTTAGCCAATTTAAAAATTTTAAATTGGTTCAGATTTTCCGGGTCGTTACAGATATTTGTGTTTTGATATCATCTAAAGTTATTTCGTAACAGAGTAATGATAACGGTGATTATTGGATACATCTCAAATCGAATGAAAAATTATGAATGATCTAGATGGAATATAACCCTATGATATATTCGTAGTGATATCCATGGGCCTCTTGATTGAGTCAGACTAGAAATGCATGGTCGTCCTCAAATATTGATATTTTTTATGTAGTCTACTCATCGATCAAGAAAAACGGATTAAATTGTAAAGAGGGTGATACGATCCATGACTCGAGTTTAATCCTGGATATATTGGTTAAAAGGATTATATTGCATTGATACACTAGTCACAGAAAGGTTGCATCGAATCGTTGATCTTATTATAACTTGGGTAGCAGTGACGCATCGCTAGATGCCAATCACTGTTTATGATTTTAAATACGATTTAGAATCATTGCCAACGTTGTAATAACCTATAGGTTCACACACTTAGAACGTTGTAAAGATAAAATCATTCTTTGGATAAATAAATATCAATTTGTTGATATTTTAGTAAGCGTTGAAAAGGTATCACAGTTGGTTCCATGTTTGATGGGAAGGGTTAGGGTTTAAAAGGGGTTACACACTTCTTTAAAACCGATATATATATATATATATATATATATATATATATATATATATATATATTATTAACCCTTAAATAAATTAGATGAGATCGGCCAAAAAGGGTTATAACCCTAGATTCCCTTTTCAATACAAAATCCAAAACAATGGCGGCGGCTAGCACTGCATCATCTTTGCTTCTCTTCAATTCGATCGAAGAGGCAAACGTTCGTGTGGACTTCTTTGGAGGCAGGGCACTTTGTCGTGCTATCGATTCATTGCTTCATTCATGGATTAGGATTCGATATTAACCCGAATCTTAAAGGTTTCACTTCGTAGGTATGAAATCCTAACCTATTTTGATTTCGATTTATAGTTTTTGCCTAGATCCTATTTTACAGATGTTGAAATTTGTTCAATTTGGTTAACGAATACATCATCTAAAACTTACAATGGTATCGGAGCGAGATTGTGCAAAATTACTGTAATTTGAGTCACGTTTTGAACTGTATGTTTAATTGATTTCATGAATAAATATGACATACATCCGATTCAGGTTTGAAATTGTTTCATCATTAACAAAAATTGTTTTGTTATATGTTGTATATCCAGAACATATGAATGATACTGAATCTATTATACGTATTTAAAATTGCCAATTCTCATATGTTAGAACTTTTAATAATGATTACTTATTCGAACACTGTATAAATTCAAATGATGTTTGGATTTAACATTACAGTGTGAATCCATGTGTTATAATTTCTCATACTTATATTGTTAAGTGAATGGCTAAAATGATTATGAGATTTGTTCTTAACGGTATGTTATGAATTTGGCAATTTTATGACTAATTCGTCCAGCTTTGACATAGAATACTCTGAAATAAATATTGTTTTCTTTAAACAGAAATTAATATTAGATATTAATTCTGATTATACTTTTACTTGATTATGATATGTTTATAAGAATAGTCAGGGATTAATTTATAATCGGATTTTGTTTGATTGATGATTATTAAGTCAATGGATAATCATTAAAACAAGGATCCAGCATATTATGGTAAATTAGTTTCAAAGGTGAAATTGTTTCACTCTATGTTAAAACTGTATTTGATACTAGTTATAAAATGTTTTACTATAAACAAAATTTTATATATGATGTAAAATTTTGAAGTGGATTTCTTTTAATGGTTAAATCTGATTTTGACTGAATTCCAAACTGTGATTACCATGTTTGTTAATTTTGGAATTCTGTAAATAAGTCAAAACCACTTTGGATTGATTAAAATTGATTTTTTTTACGGAAATTGTTTTCATAAAAACATAATATTGCTTGAATAGCAGATATTATGAATTTGTTTTGAAACAATTGTTGTTGAAATATGCAATCAAAACCTTATCCCTAGTTCTATTTGAATTTTGGTTAAAATATTTTTTTTCCTTTCAAATAGATATTTGGAATTATATTTACATGATGGTTAAATTTGTTAATTTTATAAATATCCAAATTATATTTGGTTCTTGTTTTGGAAACAGAGTCAATATATGAATAAATAAGTTTACGTTGATAAACTATAACATCTCAAAGCAGTTACATTCTATACAAGTTTCAATGCTAATCTGCAACTATACAGATTAATATATTAATTGTAACAGATTTTAGAAATCTTGTTAAATATCCACAAGTATAACACTTGTATCAAATTGATGTTGATCAGTTTGTATTTCTATTTTGATGATGTTGATATAAAACAGTTTGTATCATAACTCATTACAAAATACTTATGTAGAACTGCTTATGTCATGCATGTTTAATATATGTATTTTTGATTTTTTTTTCAGATTTGATTTCAGTTCAGCTTTTATAATACTACTAGAGATAGTCCATTAAACCTACTCAAGTCTGTTTCACAAGTTACTGTATAATCCTATGTTTATAAACATGTTTATAGACATATTTAATTATACATGTATATATGACATATATGTATATTGTTTAGCTATGTATATCTTAATTATTTAATGTAAATATATATATATCAAATCATGGTAGATACATCATATATATTGATATATGATAAATGTGAATTTGATTTACAGTTTTATACACTATAGTGAACTGGTTTAATTTTATATATATATATATATATATATATATATATATATATATCGAATCATGGCAGATACATCATATATATTGATATATGGTAAATGTGAATTTGATTTGCAGTTTTATACACTATAGTGAACTGGTTTACATGTACACTCATTATTATGATTTCAAATGGGTATTAGATATTAGAACAGACCATAGTTTTATACATTGGGATTGTCCCAATGATTAAAGAAAAAACCATACGCAAGTTATTAACTTTTACTATGTTTCAATTTCTTTGGCTGTTTCATTTTGATTTTGGATTTTAAAATGGTAGGTACATAATTATATATATATATATATATATACATATACATATATATATATATATATATATGCAGTAGCAAATATGATTTGCCAACTGCATGTGTATATATACATATGAAAGTCAATGTTAAAATTGTAATCAGAACAGTTAATATTATGTAACAGTTTTGATTTTAGAATAAAACCCCTGTTGAGATTGACACTTAAAATCTATGTATTCTTAGTTGCAAACTTGATTTAACTGGAATACTTGTGACTTGTTTTAGATGTCATATATTGGGTGTCTTATTATTGGTCATTACTGTGCTTCTTAAATATATTTACAATTGTAACTGAACAATATAAATATTCTTGTTAGACAAGGAAAGAAACTGGTTAATAAGTTAACCCAGTGTTAATATTATTTGGTTCCTTTTGTCTAAACTCAAAACGGTTTGTAGTTTGAACTTACTTCATGGCAAATTACTTTTGTTGTTATCCTTTGTTTTCATAGATTAAACATACGTTTATGTTTGTTTAACACAATGTGCACAGCTATTTTTTTATGATATATATACATAAGTGGTATGTAATATACATATGCATGGTGATGGACCAAATCTTACATATGTTAATCATATATTGATAGATTGACTATCAATTTGTTTATGTGTATATGATGACTGTTTTCTTTTATGCATAAAGATGCAAAGTGGGTTTGCACAGTTTATTAACTAAAGGATATTGACTCTTGAAACTGTGATGAATGCATATGTCCGCTAGTTCAAGATATTTGTTAATTTTGTCCACTTATATATTATGATATATATGTGGTTGAATTTAAACAGTAATTATATACATACGCGTATTTGATGTATATATGTATATAAAGCGTAAATGTTGCACTGTTAATTTCAAATGAATGTAGATCAAAAATTGAACATAAGTGGATAAATCTTTGCAGAGTCGGATGGGTCAGTGTGACTGAACCAGTGTGCTCAATGGGATGGCAAAGATGATGCAGCACCCTGGACTATCATTGAAACGAGGAGCAAGTGCGATTTAAATACTTTGTTGTTTGACTGCCTTTTGTATTATTATCTCAGCACACACACATATATATATTGTTGTAATGTGATTATAGCTGACCATTCCATTGATAAGATACTTGTAAACTAACGTCCATATCATATAAAACTGTTTGTATAGATGTGATCTGATCGCATTGTTTTGAACTGTACTAATTTAACTGGTTTTATGTTACATATTTATATGTATGTTACTGTACTTGAAATATAGGGATTATAGTGTTGATGGTATTTTGTATTACTGTATGGGTTTTACCTGGTGTTGGTTTCATATGCCCTTAAATTTGTTGTATGGTGTTAATGTAATTGTGGATAAGTGACTTGCCTATATTAGTATATATATGAATATAGTTGAAATGTTCAAAATGTTTTAATGCACATATAAATATTGTATCAGATGTATGCATATTGGTGTTAATGGTCAATAAGCTATGAATAATGTTAGCCTGTGCTGAATTATAAATGAAAGAAAATTGGTTAGTTAAAATTCATATATGATTTGGATATAATCTCTGTTTTAAAGTTATAATAACCAATATTTTTGAAATTTTCAAAATGATATATAGGCATAATTTCCATATATAGTTGGATTTAAAAGGACATATGTGTTTCATATATTATTTAAATCCGACTGATATTATGAATATAAAATACGTATATTTTGATATATATAAATAACTATAATATTGTTCGCCACTACGAATTATAAATTTCCTCTAAAGCAATTTTTTTGTTATATTAAGTCGTGGTGACGTCTTCCAATAATATACTCATCACTGTCCAAAATCACTGGATGTAACTAATGCCAAAGCATTGTGCACCTTTTTATTTTGGGTATATGCGATGGAGTAAAATGTGGTGCTCCAACCTATTATTGGGTCTGACTTAACTAGGCTGCATAATACGATTATGGCCTTAGAGACAAAAGCATGAATTATTCTACATTTTGAGCAAATGAATAATACTGAACAAAATGTTCAACATGCGATCCAAGAGTTATATAGAAAATATAATTGACATAAGATGTCTACCTAAAAGGTTGTGTTTTGAGTTTAACCAAAGCTGGGTCAAGGCATGACTAGATATGGATCTTGGAACACCATTATATGTAAATAATGATTTACATATATAAACAGAGGGATGTTAATTTGAGTGGGAGCGTATTTTAGTTTCAATTACATATTTATATAAATTTTGATTGTCAAAATTTTGTATTAAATAAATATTACAGAATTAGTTATTATTTTATTATCTGATGTAGATATTAAATAGTTAACAACTCGATAATTTAAATTAATCCTTAAGAAGGATATAAATTGAATTAAATCAAATTTGTTGACTAACATTGAAATTTGAGGATTGTCCTCAAACAAATTAAACGAAATTGTTTTAGAAATAAAGGGAGGATCTAAAATAAGTTAAAGTATGACTTCAACCGATCAAGATATAAATATTATAAAATCTACTTATACATCTCTAGTATTAGATACTAGATATAAATAACATAAATGTTTGTTGATTTACAGAAATTGAAGAATAAGTAGAAATCTGATAAAAGGGACAAGTGGACTTATAATTGGAAATGAAGCAAATGTTGCTGGATTATCCATAGCAAGTTGATTCTTGTTGAATATACTGGCTTAAATAAAATAATTGTTATTATGAAATTCCACTAAAAATAAATGTTATAATATATCTTGTTCAGACAAGTTTGAATTTCATTTGTAATAAAAGAGTAATTGTTATTCATTTTATTTGAATGAAATATCGTATGGAATTTCACAAATAGTTGATGATATTTGTAAATCCTTAACTATAATGTACTTGACATTAATAACAAATGGATTAAATTTAATGATTTAAATCCAGCATGCCTTTAGCATTAACAGTTAGCCCGTATAAACAAGAGAGTATGTCAAAACTCCATAATGATAGAATTTTGAGACCATTTGATTTTGAATCATATGCAAATCTTGTCTATTAGGCAAAATAACTGAATCATCCTTCACTTGACACAGTGAATGAGTGATAAGTATTGGGTCTCATACATAATGATGTATTTGGAGCAATGAATACATAAGATAGAAGTAGGTTTTATTACTTTATTATATTTACTGATGATAGCAATAGATACAGATATGTGTATCGTATGAAACATATATCAGAATCCTTTGAAAAGTTCAAAGAATTCAAAATGAAGTTAGAAACCAATTTTAATAGAAAATAAATACTTTTCAAACAGATCGAAAGAGAATATTTAAGCCAACTATTTAATGACCATCCAAACAAGTTTGAAATTGTTTCACAGCTTACTCCATCAAGGACACTATACTGAATGGTATGTATGGAAGGAGAAATCGCACCTTATAAGATATAGTGCGATTAATGATAAGTCATATAGATCTTCCAACAAATTAAATTTAGAACAATTGTATTAAATCCCACTAAAACGATTTAAAGACACCATATAAGATATGGATTAGGAAATGTCCTAATATGTCTAAATGTGCTGATTTGGGACGTATGGCGCTTGTTAAATGTTATTCCCATGATAAGATCGGACCCAAATCAAATAAATATTTTGTGGAATATCCAAAAGAAGAAAATGGATATTAATTCTATAAATCCTCGGAGAATAAAATGTTTATTGCTCGAATTGGTATCCTTATAAAGGAGAGTCAGTTTCTAACGTACCGACGACAATAAAACAGAATCTGAAATGCCTCGGAGACCACAAAATACCATTGAATCTTGTATAGACAAGAAATTGAGTGGGAGTGACACAATAATTACAATGTTATATAATGATAACATGCTAATTATAGTGAATAATGTTAGTTTTAAAATAAGAAATAAATACTAATTCTAAGAAAGAAAATGTTTGGATTAAGAAGGTTCAAAATTGAACTTAATTAATTGTTGATCCAATGATTTGCATTGGGACAACAATATGGCTATTGCTCAGGCTCAAAACGTTAAACTCATTATCGACCCAAACATATATTTAAGAAATATAATTCCCATGTGAAGTTGTTCACAGAAGAAATAAACATATCTGCAAAGTTACAAAAGTTGTAATGTTGCAGACCTATTGAATTAAACTCTATCGCAGCAGAAGTTTAATAGTCACACTAGTTTCATGAGTATGCGATACGTAAATGATTGACTCTAGTGCAAGTGGGAGATTGTTAGAGTTCATGCCCTAGAGGCAATCCATTTGATGAGAATGATAACAATGTTGTTGTTATTTTCTATTATATTATATTTACTGCGTAATATAAATATAAATATATTAGAAGTCCTTAGAATAATAATACGGAATTGTATAGTTCTAGTAAGACTGAACTTGAGATTATATAATGTGATAAGTATTATAATTCTTAAAAGTCCCTAGTCGAGTTTTATTGTTTATACAGGACAACAATAAAGCGTTGAGACTAGTATATTGATTGATTGATGATCACATCTCATTGATCATTAATATACGTGATATTAAAGTCAAGATATAAATACGTATTGGAGAATAGCGTATTGGGCTGACCCACCGTGAGATAACTACATGGAATATAATTAACAGTGTCATAAGTTATTCTCATAGTGACAGTGATATAATGGTCCTCAGACCTAAAATCATTATAATTTTATTCGAGGATATTTGTGTTTTGATATCATCTGAAGTTATTTCGTAACAGAGTAATGATAACGGTGATTATTGGATACATCTCAAATCGAATGAAAAACTATGAATGATCTAGATGGAATTTAACCCTATGATATATTCGTAGTGATATCCATGGGCCTCTTGTTTGAGTCAGACTAGAAATGCATGGCCATGCTCAAATATTGATTTGTTTTATGTAATCTACTCATCGATCAAGAAAAACGGATTAAATTGTAAAGAGGGTGATACAATCCATGAATTGAGTTTAATCCTGGATATATTGATTAAAAGGATTATATTGCATTGATACACTGGTCATGGAAAGGTTGCATCGAATCGTTGATCTTATTATAACTTGGGTAGCAGCGACGCATTGCTAGATGTCAATCACTGTTTATGATTTTAAATACGATTTAAAATCATTGCCAACGTTGTAATAACCTATAGGGTCACACACTTAGAACGTTGTAAAGATAAAATCATTCTTTGGATAAATAACTATCAATTTGTTGATATTTTAGTAAGCGCTGAAAAGGTATCACAGTTGGTTCCATGTTTGATGGTAAGGGTTAGGGTTTAAAAGGGGTTACACACTTCTTTAAAACCGAGATATATATATATATATATATATATTAATCCTTGAAAAAATTTGATGAGATCGACCAAAAAGGGTTATAACCCTATATTCCCTTTTCAATACAAAATCCAAAACAATGGCGGCGGTTAGCACCGCATCATCTTTGCTTCTCTTCAATTCGATCGAAGAGGCAAACGTTCGTGTGGACTTCTCTGGATGCAGGGCGCTTTGTCATGCTATCGATTCATTGCTTCATTCATGGATTTGGATTTGAGATTAACCCGAATCTTAAAGGTTTCACTTCGTAGGTATGAAATCCTAACCTATTTTGATTTCGATTTACAGTTTTTCCTAGATCCTATTTTACAGATGTTGAAATTTGTTCAATTTGGTTAACGAATACATCATCTAAACTTACAATAATAATATTAAAATATTATTTTCTACGTATCAAGCATGTTTGATCATTATAAGGTAAAACTCTATCCTCCGGTTTGCGTTGCATTGTGTTATGGGACTTGAGTTTTATAATTATTTCATTTTTCTAAAAAGCATTGCATTGTTTTGGATAAAATTTTGTTAAACTTATGCATTGGCAATCCAACGGAGTAAACCCGTTCCGCGTTAGCGGTGTGGTCCCGTGATTAGCCATATTGTTAGATAAGTTAGGGAAGATTTCTCATACCAGTCCCACAACTGACTCGTAGTTTGTTTCACTTTGCAAACTCGGGTGCCCTCTTTTCCACACGGGCAGCCAAGTGACTGGCTCAGGTATTTATGCACATATGCTGGATTGGAGCATGTTTATGGGCTGAAGATGAAGATCATTTTTATCTTTCATTTCTGCTCTAAAACATTTAGACATCATTGATCTATGTTGTATTTGATGGAGTTTAGACTTATTTCTATTTGCGGAGACTTTCTATTTGCAAAGTTGTATCCTGCAACTGTGTCGCTCTGATGCTCTGATGTCGATGTCATTTCTATTTCCGCTGCAATGATTTATGTGTTATGATGTTATCTGAGATCTGCTATTGTTGTAATTATGTTATATTCAAATGATTATCCTTGCTTTTGTACTACGGAAGTTTTGGTTCATCACAATAACCAGAATGTCCAATATATGAATTGGAGTGGATTTGAATGGAAATTATCTTCGGAATATTTCGATGTTGGATTTCGTGATTATACAAATACTGTTATTTGAAAGATATATTTATATCGTTATTTCCAATATGATATTTGTTGGTTCCAGAATTTGATATTGAATATAAGCCGATATATTTTCTATTCAGAGCCTTGTATTTAATATCAAATGGGATTTTGGGTTTGTCGTGAACGGTGTCTTAAATAACACTGTTCTTAAACCCAGTTGAGAAAAGAATGAATCTTTTATTAAGATTTAGTGAAAATTTTCAATTAATTAATATTTAATTGGAATTGAATAAAAGAATTGGATTCAGGGTTTGTCGTGAATGGTGTCTTCATTAACACTGTTCTTGAACCCTATGGGAAAAGAATAAATCTTTTAATTAAGATTATTGGAGTTTCGAGTTATATTTAGTAACTGGGATAAAAAAAGGAATGTGAATTGGGTTTATTGTGAACTGTATTTTTAATGACATTCGTTCTTTAACCCGATTAACAGTGAAATGTGATTTGTAATATATAAATCATTTAATTAAGATTTAATAGAATTTTCCAAAGTAAAGTTTTCTAATTTAACAAAATAAATTGGAATGGAATTCGATTTGGTAATAATCGAAATAACTTTTGTGGAGGAATACTGTTACCATATATGGAATTTAAGAGGCTTTCCCATTATTCCATTTGTATTATCGGTTGGATATGGAAGTTTATATTGATTATATATATTGGTCTGTTTTCCGTGAAGATTCCATTGTTAATGGAATGTGATTTTGGGTTTATCATGAGCTGTGTTTTAAATGACATTAGTTCTTTAACCCAATTAAAGATAAGATTAACTTCTTAACTGTGAATAATCATTAAGTAATGATTTTTGGAGATTAAAACTGAATTAGAGTTTTAATGAATCTTTAATTAGATTGAAATGTGAATGTGATAATTTAAATTATCAAATTCAGGAAATGATCGAGAATGGAGTACCACCAGTTTTGCTCCAAGCGATAGTTAAATCTTTAATTAGATTTGAACATGAAATGGTAATTAATTTTCCTGATAACACCGAGATGTTAGATATGAAGTATTACCAGTTTTGCTTCATGGGATGAATAGGTTGGGATTGGGAAATATAATAAATGATTACTTCGGTAAGGTTCGCTAATCCCGACTAGTTTGGATAAACCTTAATTTGGTTGGAATTGACATCCAATGGAAGGCTAAAGAATAAATTTAAAGAATTTATTTTTAATAAAATTAATGGGAACCTTTCCGAAAGGATATGAATATTTAAATAAAAGAATATTCAGAATTGGAATGAGGCGTATGTTGTGTTTTTATAGCACTTGTTTATAAGATACCGAGTTATTAAGAAAGACCGGATTTATCCCATTCTGAATAACTGAATTGATGATAAGTTGACGATGAAGACAGTGGTTGAAGACTGGAGGTCTTCACATCATTTGGATGATTACTGATGTCTTGATTGGGTTATACACCCAAGACAAGGTAATAAGTGGTGATCGTTCAGACGTACTTGGAGATCGACCGGATATGCGAGGTCTCTCTCCTATATTGGACATACGGGACGATGAATAAGGTGCCTCCAGTTTCGTTCAGACCCAGAATGAACTTGTAAATGGATGTGTGTCTGATATTGGATTTTATTCTATGTTGATTGATCTTTATCAAACATATACCTATTTGGCAGCGGAGAATTTATTCTCTTTCTTAACGCTCTTCTCTGAGAAGTACGAGCTCAAGGGTTATATATCGATAGACATCAGTCGCATGGCATGAATTGTCTGGGTGGCATGCAGAGATGCAGTAATCAAGGCTTCTGTTGAAAAGAAGAGTTTTGTGTTTGGTGATCAAAGCACGACTTTAATATAGCATAAATTTGTGTATAGCGTTAATTCGCGAGCCTCACACCCCAGTGTGAACCAGAAACGGGAAAGGACTACGGGGAGGACATGCTTTTCCTTCTAGCTAGGAGTGGTGTCATGGTATGGAGCGCAGACATTTTTGCTCATGTGGATGATGGAAAGCAAGGCACCTCGGTTATATCGGTCACTACGGGGCCGATTGTAACGGCCCAGAAATTTCGACAATTAAATATGGGATTAATTAAAGGTTTAATTATGGATAACCAATTTAATATTGATACGGGTTAGAAACTAAAAGCCAAATACATTGTTTTGATTATGGATTACACTCAATATTTAATTTGGTACGGTTGGTTGGGAATCAAATATATATTTTTGAAAATTTGAATTGAATCTGGTTGGATATTTGAATTCGAATTCGACTAGACAATTTAAATGGTTAGAAAAGAATAAATAAATGTTATTAATGTCAAACAAAATGGAGATATTGACGGATATTGTTTGGCTTAGATATATTGAATTTAATGTTTCGAATTTGAAACCGAATGGAGCTGTTATTCGACAAACGGAATAGAATCGGCGAACCGATAATTTTTTTTAAATAATAACATCGTATATAAATGAAATCGAGTTACAACCGAACTAATTTTATACGATTCAGAACATCAAGATGTAGCGGCACGTCAAACTTCGTTGCGTTTGGAATTTGTGTCAACGGTACAAATATTGAGTGTTCAACAATTATTTACGGTACAATTTAATATTAGAATTAAACCAGATAAAACCTTCCCGAGTAATTTTGCACCAACCTATACTCTGATACGCGCTGCCATCTAAAACCTAGTACGATGTTACATTGTTCTTATCCGATATTTTACTTCTATAAAAATGTCGGTCCTCTCCCTTAACTTTTCTCAGCAAAAGTCGCTACTTTCTCCAATTCCTTCAAAATCGTTCTTTTCCCAAAATTATCTTTCCCAATTTTCAATTATAATAGCCTAAGAGAAAATGGTTTCATTCCCAATCAAGAGGAGAAAATCATTCCTACTTCGCTCAAGTTTTTCTCGCTTTTCCCCTTTTATTTAATCGGAGCAACCATACGCCATCTCTTTCCGACCGTTCACCGACTAAGACATCTTCGTCTCAGCCTTTCTTCCAATCCGCAGTTGTCTCGCTTCCTTTTCCAGTGTAGAGTCGCGTGCAGGTTGAAGGAAGAGGGGAAACAATGGCAGTTCCTCTTCTCTGTTCATCAACACCGAGCCGTTTTTTCCTCTTTCAGTCACTATTTTGTCACCACAACCTTAAGACGAGTAATTCACTCATGATTAATCATATCTTCAAGTAATTAGATACAACATAAACTTGGAATATAGTATCTGATTGTTGTGGTTGTCTGGCTGTACGATTATGTTACCTGTTTTTGGATGATATTGTTTTTTTTTTTTTTGCTAAACACTGTAACTTGAATCCTTTGGCTCACTTGCTAACCCCTGATCCACTTGTCACTTGGATCCAAACTCATTGTCTAGCTTGTTGGTTGCCTTTGTTGTATTGAGGTTTGGCTTTCATGAACTTCTTCTTTCCTTCAAGGGCTTCCCATATACATTGGATTTGACCATAGATAAGCTGAGTGTAATAACCCAGAAAATGTGAACCAATTTAAAATTTTTAAAATTGGTTAATACCAAAGAATTTGAATAGTTGAAATAGCATATTTCAATAAAATAGAGAATTGGGTATAGTATGGCAGTTTGAAATTTTGAATACAAACTTTGTCGGACTGTACCGGGTGGAAAATATAACGGATTTTAGCGAAACTGGAAATATTTAAATCTGTTAATGAATACCTTTCTAACGAATCTGAAAAATCGAAATTTCATAGCGAGAATCAAAAGTTATGGCCAAATGAATTTTCAGAAAGGTCGCTATATAGCATATATAGCCCTTGAAAATTGATATTTTGCATACGACCTCGGAATTCGACGAAACCACTTTTGTTGGGTCCGAGATGTCAAACTATTGCTAGGTTTCAAATTTCATAATTTTTGAAGCTAGTTTGTGAGCGGGGCAAAAGAAAATGTGATTGGTCAATTTCTGTTAAAATGGGTCGACCTAAAAATGGCCGTTTTTCAAACGAGCTCAGAATTCGACGAAACTGGTTTTGTTAGGACCGTATCGTCAAAACAAAGCTAGATTTATTTTTCTGGAATTTTTCGATTCAGTTTGTGGCCCTGGCAAATTGAAATGTACATTCAAATTAAATATTGAATGTTTTATACTTTAATTTGAAAAATAACTGACTGTAACAGTCGAATTGGCCAACGAAACATATCCCATTGTGTCTGGAATGGGGGTATTTAGCTAGGGGCGACAGTCGTTGGGTTTGATTTCGAGTCCGTTTGTGAAATCACTATTTAAAAATTCCTATAAAGCTTCGACCAATAGGAATTTTTCTTTAAAAAAAAAAAAAAATCGAAAAACCCTAGCTGCCCTAGCCGATTTGGACGATCCAGGAAGCTCCGTGCTTCCCTTCCCTTTTCCGACCGCCACAGGCGACGCTAAGCCGCGCCACCACCCCAGTTCGACTCGCCTTCGCCTCCTCTCCACATCCGACCAAGCGCCGCCCCCCACCTTCGCCGGAATCGCCTGAACGACGTCGAGGAAGTCGTCGACTTCCCAGCGCCGCGCTGCCTTCCTCCGACCACCGAAGGGAACCGCACCACCACCGACAGGGGGCTGATTCGTAGCCCTTCCGCGTGGCACGATCTGATCGAAGCAACAATCGACGGATTTTGCTAACCTAGTTTTGAATCAAAAATAAAGGTACGACCTTTATTATTCAGAAATGAAAATAACACTATAAAGCGTTGCAAAACTTTGAAAAATAATATCTTTTTCGTTCTTTAACGAAATTTGATGAAATAGGAGACACCGTGACCGCAAGGAGGCTCTCTACATTTTAGAAGAAGCCGCGGATTTTTCTGATCTTCCTACGATTTTTAGCACTGCAGAAACCAATGTGAGGAATCTAAACTAAATTGTGTGAATGGAATCGCGTTGTATAAATTATATAAGCGAAGTGTAAATTATATACGCATTGTATACCTCATGTACATGTGTTGTATAAGTTATATTAGCGATGTATAAATTATACAAGCGTTGAATGAAACATATATGCTTTAAATTGTGATGAAATGCAAGTGAATAATAATATAATATATATATACTCCCCTCGTCCACAGACCATGGACGATATTTATTGCTTGTGATTGACGTGATATTATATGGTATGACGAATGTTTGGAAATAATTGTTTGTGGTTGATATTGTGGTTGAAAAATACCTTTATGGTTGAAAAAATACCCTCTTGTGGTTGAAACAAATTAGAATAGGATTGTGGAATTGAAAATAAAACATGTCGCCTGCGTGCGAACTAGATGCATGATCCCCATTGTCAAAAACCGCGAGGTTTTAAGGTAGAGCGAGGAGCCGTACTAGGGACGGTCCTGGTTTTAACTACCCTGCCGTTATGCTGCCGAAATTTTCAGAAATTCATGTGTTGAATATTATTTGAATTTAAACAAATAGCTTTAGCGATAAAAATCACATTTATATATGTATATATATACAAACCATAGATAATATTCATGTGTTGAGTTGCAATTCATTCGTTGAGTTGAAATTCATGTGTTGAATATTATTTGAATTTAAACAAATAGCTTTAGCGATAAAAATCACATTTTTATATATATACAAACCATAGCGAATATTCATGTGTTGAATTGAAATTCGTTCGTCGAGTTGAAATTCATGTGTTGAATATTATTTGAATTTAAACAAATAGCTTTAGCGATAAAAATCACATTTATATATATATACAAACCATAACGAATATTCACGTGTTGAGTTGCAATTCATTTGTTGAGTTGAAATTCATGTGTTGAATATTATTTGAATTTAAACAAATAGCTTTAGCGATAAAAATCACATTTTTATATATATACAAACCATAGCGAATATTCATGTGTTGAGTTGCAATTCATTCGTTGAGTTGAAATTCATGTGTTGAATATTATTTGAATTTAAACAAATAGCTTTAGCGATAAAAATCACATTTTTATATATATACAAACCATAGCGAATATTCATGTGTTGAGTTGCAATTCATTCGTTGAGTTGAAATTCATGTGTTGAATATTATTTGAATTTAAACAAATAGCTTTAACGATAAAAATCACATTTTTATATATATACAAACTATAGAGAATATTCATGTGTTGAATTGAAATTCGTTCGTCGAGTTGAAATTCATGTGTTGAATGTTATCGTATTTTAAAAATAAAAGGAATTGACAATAAAAACTACATTTTTATTGTGAATATGAAGTGTTAAAAACATTCACGTGTTGAATAAATATTTTTGATGATAAAAATATTTCTTTTATCATGTATACGCTTTGATAAAAATACACACGTGTTGAAATAAATAATAGTTTGCTAGAAATATTATTATTAGCTTTGTTCTGCATATATATACATGTGTTGAACAGGAAAAATGGATTAGCTGTAGAGTAAAGAAATTATTTGCGTGCCCGACAAATAGGTAAGCCTTGATGAGTTGGCTGCACAATTTTATTTTTATATCAACTCCTGTGAATGCCATTGGATGCGGAGAGCTGGTTATTCTGTGTGAAATAATAAACGTCGCCATAGGATAGTAACAATTAATTTTGAACTACACTACATGGCATACTTCTTGACGATAGGCATACTTCATCATATTCCACATTAGCAATTGGAGCTTGTGTGACGAGGTGGAAGATTTACCATACGAGCGAGAGGCTTGTATGGCAATGATTATATACTACAGGTTGAACTGATGACTGATATGGATTCTATAAAATATAACGATAAATTGCCAGATTAATAAAAACCCCACACGGGTCTGGAGTTGACAATAATCACGTCTCTCTAGTTATTAGATACGGCACATGGACTATTTATTTCCACACGGAAACGGGGTGACGAGAATTTATTCTCTGGAGTGATTATCTATACATGCTCCCCCGTAAACACCAGAATATATCACTATAAATATGTGGATGCTTTTTAGGATTTATTGGGTAGCTAACACGACCCAATAAATTTCCAAACCCCTCCCCGTACAAAGGAGGTTATGGCAAAAAAATTCGAAATATTAAGGCGTTAGTGAAATATTTGAAGTGAAAACGAAGTTGAAAATATAGAATGAACTATAGTTGGAATTATAGAATGAACTATATTTATATATATAAATATAAATATAATTAAAGGAAATCGAAGCCGTGCAGTTCGTGTTTTGGAATCGTAATTTGAAACGATTAGTACGAGAAATCCGACCATCGGATTTTCCCGAAACCGCAACCACTGGGTTCGCCTTGGAAATATCTTCCCAACGGCACCAACCTTGTAAAAATCCAACGGTTGGATTGTCCGGAATGTTTAATTCAAATCTGAAGAAAAACAGCGCTAGAATCTTTTATATTTATATATGAAATATAATTAAATTAAATCGAATAACGACGCTGCAGTTTGAATTTTGAGACCGTAACTTCAAACGACTAGTGTGGAAGATCCGACCGTCGGATTTTCACGAAACTGGAACCGTTGGGTTCGCTTTGGGAATATCTTCCCACTGATATAGACTTTGTAGAAATCCAACGGTTAGATTTTCCGATATGTATAAAACAAATTAGGGGAAAAACAGTGCCACGGCACGACCTGAAACGTCGTCTAATTAAATATGGCCATTTTTAAATAAATAAAAATGGCGAATAATCGTTATAAAATATTATAAGCAACATAGATTGCAAATAAACCAATTGGGCTTGAATTGTTTGATATTTGATGGTTGTATGTGTTCGACACGAAAATAACACTAAAGAACTGAAAGATGGATGTCGAATAATATAACCATGGAAAGAATCGATTTAAATTCTAATTACGTGAATTATTTGAAAAGGCCGAGCTAACCCTCATTTCAAATAACTCATCGAGCGATTCGAATTGGAAAATACAAAGACGATTCAAGACCGACGATCTTCGTATCGGTTGGATGAGCGCTGCTGAGGTTCCTGACCGGAGTAGCTACTGGAATGGGACGGAAGTAGTAGCCGTCTGAACGTATGTGTTGATTGGACGGATATACGAGGAATTTGACGCCTCCGGTTTCGTTCAGACCCAGGACGGACTTGTAAATGGACTATGTGTCTGACATTGGATTTTGTTCTATACTGATTGATCTCTGTTAAATATATATCTGTTTGGCGGCGGAGAATTTATTCTTTTGCTTAACGCCCTTCTATGAGACATACGAGGTCAGAGGTTATATATCGATGGAAATCAATCGTATGGAGTGGATTGCCTATGTGGCATGCCAAGATGCTGTGATCTAGGCTTCTGTTGCAAAGCAAAGTCTTGTGGATGATGATCAAAGCACGGTCTGCGTGGCCTGGCTTTGTGTATAGCGTGGATTCGCGAGCCTCACACCTCGGTATGAGTTAAAAACGGGATACGGACCGCTGGGAGAGCACGACGTTTCTTTCTAGCTATGGTGGTGTCAGTGACTTACTAGTCCTGACATTTATATCTACTTTTCACCTTTGTGGTTGTTGGAATGCGAGGCGCCTCGATTATAGGTCTGTAATGACCGGGAAACGTGTGTTCAGGAATAACTAATCCTCAAACGTAAGAGAGGACCGGCCCAGTCGAATCCAGGGTTGCCCAGAGTGTGTAGTCCTGAGGCATTTGCTAGAATGTCTCGAAGCGGAGAGGAGCTTGCCCCTTGCCTCGATTCATGACGGAAATCCAATTTCCAATACGAAATAACGGACTCGATTGTAGAACTAGTATGGCGACATAGTATATGGTAGCTATGCCGTCTATGATTGATATTTATGATGCTATTCGCTTTTGAAACATATATGCACTAGTAATAATATCAATTGATTTTGCTTTATACGTATCAAGCATATTTGGCCATTATAAGGTAAAACTCTATCCTCCGGCTTGCGTTGCATTGTATGATGGGACCTGAGTCTTATAATGGTTTCATTCTTTTTAAAAGCATTGCGTTGTTTTAAAAGAATTTACTTTGTTTTAAATGCACTAGCAATCACTGGAGTATACCCGTTCCGCGAAAGTGGCGTGGTCCTATGATTTGCTATTACTGTTGTTTAACTGTTAAATAGATTCCTCATACCAGTCCCCATGACTGACTCGTTGTTTGTTTCACTTTGCAAATGCGGGTGCCCTTATTTTCACACGGGCAGCCTAGTTCACAGGCGACAGGTTGTTTTTGGCTCTGCACTGTTGCATAGAGTGCATTTTGGCTCATGGCATGGCTGACTTCACAGAGATGACTTTGACATTTTCCGCCATTACTGTACTTATATTATGATTCCGCCACGGGCGATGCAGACTGATTTACTTTCCGTACTTCTTATTGTATGCATTTGTACCGCCTTCGGCGATGTAGACTGATACCCTTGTTATGTCTCACTGCATGTATGTATTCCGCCTTCGGCGATGATGACTGATCACTTCCCTTATTTACTAAGTTATATCCTACGCTGTGCTATTCTGATATTGTTACATGCTGTGATTCCACTGTCATATCCATGTAAAATTATTCTATTTATTGTTTTTGCTATTATCTGTACTCTGCTATGATGATTAATGTGTTATATTCCAATGATTATCCTTAATACCGCCCCTCGGATTTTGGGATCGTCACAGTTGGTATCAGAGCTTTGGTTAACCTTAGTTCCGGAATCTAACACATTAAACACCTCGTCAGAGTAGAATCAGTAGTGTTCTAAGGCGAGTAGCTCATTAGAGATAGGATTAGCAATGTCCAAGAATGAGCTAAACAGATTAGCAAAACAATTTGATCAGCGCATCATTACCTTTCCTTATGTTCCCCTGCTTTATCACATATGAAAATTATCAAATCTGTGAGCTTGACTCTTTTCTTGCTTATACAGTACTCTCTTTGATGGCTACACGAGCAGCAGCAGCTAGAGGAGGCCGTGGAGGCCGAGCAGGAACAGCAGGAGGACGGGGGAATATCCCCGTAGCTGAGGGATGCCCTATTGTTCAGCCACCAGCACCCGAGGACTTCGAGCTAGACAGAGTAGCGAAGAGGTATAGGAACCTTGGGGGAAAACCCTTTTCTGGCACGGGTACAGTGACAGAAGTTATTGCTTGGTTGAAGACCTGTGAAAAGATCTTTGAAGGCATGGGTTTGGGAACCAATAACAAAGCACGACTAGGTATTTGGCTCCTACAGGAGGAAGCAGAGATGTGGTGGGATGCCATCACCTCAGAGGATGCAGTAGGTACTGTCAGAACCTGGGAGCAATTCAAAACCATGTTCAACGAGAAGTTTGTACCTGAACAGGCGCTAGAGAGGATGCGAGAGCAGTTTGCTAATCTCCAGCAAGGAGATCTCTCTATCCAGGATTACCTCAATAAATTCACCCAGTTGTCGCGCTACGCCCCAGAGCTTATTATGACTAACAAAGCAAAGAACAAGAGATTTATATTTGGGCTAAAGCGCAAGTACCATGACAGAGCTATGAGCAACATCAAACTCTCCTTCTCAGAATTGGTAGAAATGGCTTGCAACTATGAAGATATGGATGAAAGGCACGCCAGCCAAGACCGCGCCAAAAGCCAAGCTGGAAATAAGCGCAAGGCTTCAGCAGATCAGCCAGAGTCTAGCATTACAGCGGCCGCTACTCATAAACCTGGAAAAATACCAAAGGGAAATTGCTACAACTGCGGGAAGTCAGGTCATTTTTCTAATGTATGCAAAGCCCCGAGGAAGCCAAAGGCAAATCCAGACTCAGCCGAATGCTACAACTGCCATAAGAAAGGGCACTATAGCAGGAACTGTCCTCTGAAGCAGAATGCACAAGTGGCTCATGTGTATGACGGGAAGACCCCGCCAGCTATCACGGATGGATCAGGTAAACCCGACGTCTTGGGAGGTACCCTTACCATTAAAAATATTCCTGTTTCTGTACTTTTTGATACTGGTGCATCACGTAGCTTCATTTTTGGTAACACTGTTCACAAGTTAAAATTGAAACGTAGAAAGCTTAAAGAACCAATTAAAGTTCAAAACCCGATAGGAGGTTCTGTTAGTCTCAGTACATATTGTAAAGCACCTATTTCCTTTTCTCGGTACCGGTTTCCTTTTAAAGTGTTTGGCATGGACCTTTCCGAATTTGATGTTATACTGGGGCTGGACTGGTTGACACAATATAAGGCCGAAGTTAGATGTGCCGAAAGGATAGTCAAAGTCGAAACGAAGCTTGGACCTATATATATACCATGCCACGGTTCAGAAATAAATAGAACAGAATTTTGGTCTTCTTTAGAAGTTACTCCCCCTTCATTAGAAAAGATACCGGTCGTTAAAAACTATGCGGATGTGTTTGAAGAAGTAGAAAACTTACAGCCGCAAAGAGAAATTGAATTCATGATAGATCTAATTCCTAACGCCCGGCCAGTAGTGCATCCAATTAGAAGAATGGCCCGGAAGGAAAAAGAAGAGTTAGGTAGTCAAACCCGAGAATTTCTTTGGAAAGAGGTCTGATCAGACCGAGCTTTTCAGCTTGGGGAGCAGCAGTAGTATTTGTCCCGAAATCAGACGGTACTCTAAGACTTTGTGTTGATTACCGAGATCTCAACAAGCAGACACTGAAGAACAAATATCCCTTGCCACGTATAGATGATCTGTTAGATCAATTAAATGGAGCAACAGTATTCTCCATAATGGACCTAGCTACAGGTTTCCACCAATTACGTATAGCCGAAGACTGTGTTCCTTTAACGGCCTTCAGGGGTCCCGATTTATTCTACGAATGGTTAGTAATGCCGTTCGGCTTGTGTAACGCTCCAGCATACTTCGTCGATCTTATGAACAGAGTGTTCCGTGGTGTATTGAATAAATTTGTTCTAGTCTTCATCAATGACATTTTAATCTACTCCAAGTTGGAAGGCGAGCATGCAAAACATTTAGAACAAGTGTTGAAAATTCTAAGGAGAAATGTCTTGAAAGCTAAATTTTCTAAGTGTGTCTTCTGGCAGGATGAAGTTAAGTTCCTTGGCCATGTCGTATCAAAAGAAGGGATTGCTGTAGATCCAAGCAAAATTACAGCGATTCAGAATTGGAAACAACCTACTACCCCCACAGAAGTTCGAAGTTTCCTTGGATTGGCTAGTTACTATCGGAAATTCGTTCAGGATTTTTCAAAGATATCTGGTGTACTGACAAAGCTTACAAAGAAGCAGGAGAAATTCAAATGGACTCCCGAATGTGAAGAAGCTTTCCAAGAGTTGAAACTGAAGTTGACAACCGCTCTAGTATTGACAATTATAGAAGGCAACCAAGACTTGACTGTATGGACAGACGCTTCTATTAGAGGGCTAGGCGCAGTACTAATGCAAAAAGGCCAAGTGGTCGCTTATGCCAGCCGTCAACTGAAGCCGCATGAAAGAAACTACGCAACTCATGATCTTGAGTTATTAGCTATCGTGTTTGCTTTAAGAATCTGAAGGCATTATTTATTAGGTGAGAAGTTCGAACTATTTACCGATCATCAATCCTTGAAATATCTATTCACTCAGAAAGATCTAAACTTGAGACAACAGCGTTGGTTAGAATTCCTTGCGGCATACGATTTTGAAATTCTATACACTCCAGGGAAAGCCAATGTTGTAGCAGATGCGCTCAGCAGAAAGAATGAAAACATCGCCAGTCTTGTCATCACGTCTTCATTAATAGACATGATCTCGACCTTGCAGAAAGACGATGAATTTATTCAAAGAGTCAGTCAGAGAGTCAAGGGAGGTGAATCCACAAGTTTCCGACTCGATGACAAAGGAGTTCTAAGATTGAAGGGCAGAATTTGCATCCCAAACCTCCCAGAGCTTCGAAGAGAAATACTAGATGAGTGCCACAAGTCCAAACTAAGTATCCATCCAGGTGTGGGCAAGATGTATAACGATATCAAACGCACATTCTGGTGGAGGTCAATGAAAAGAGATATTTCATTATATGTTAGTAGATGCCCCACTTGTCAGCTAGTTAAGAGTGATCATCAGAAATTGGCTGGATTATTACAACCATTAGAAATTCCAGGGTGGAAGTGGGAGCAAATTTCGATGGACTTTATTGATGGCTTGCCTCGAACTAAGAAAGGAAACGACAGTATATGGGTAATCGTAGATCGCTTCACGAAGACTGCCCATTTCATACCTGTCCGATCCAACAGAACGGCTCAAAGTTTAGCGCAGATTTACTTCAAAGAAATAGTTAAACTGCATGGAGTGCCGCTCAATATAGTCAGTGATAGAGATCCCCTGTTTACTAGCAAATTCTGGGAAGCATTCCAGACAGAATTGGGATCCAAATTGAATCTAAGCACCGCTTATCACCCTCAGACAGACGGCCAAACTAAGCGGGTGAATAGAATTCTAGAAGATTTACTGCGGGCTTGCGTTATTGATTTTGGAGGCTCATGGGAAGATCACTTACATTTAGCCGAATTCTCTTACAACAATAGCTATCAAGCAAGTCTGGGAATGTCTCCATTTGAAGCATTATACGGTAGACCGTGCAGATCTCCCGCATGTTGGGTAGAACCTGGCAACAGACTTGTGTTAGGGCCCGATATGATTCAAGAAGCATCGGATAAAGTCGACTTCATTAAGAAGCGATTGAAAACCGCACAAAGCCGACAGAAAAGTTATGCTGATGCGAGAAGAAGGGACTTATCATTTGCCGTTGGCGATTATGTTTATTTAAGAGTTTCCCCAATGCGGGGAGTAATCAGATTTGGCAAAATTGGGAAGTTGGCACCGAGATTTATTGGTCCCTTTCCTATACTTGAACGGATTGGAACTCTTGCATATAGGGTTTCATTACCTGATTGGTTGCCTGGTGTACATGATGTGTTCCACGTGTCTCAACTCAGAAAACATGTTCATGATCCAGATCTTGTTGTGGAAGAAGCAGCGCAACAGGATGTAGACATAACTCCAGAATTAGCGCTCAGAAGAGAGCCACTAAAAATAGTTGGCAAAGAAACTAGAGAGCTAAGGAGCAAAAAGATTCATTTAGTCAAAGTGCAGTGGAGTAGTGATCCTAGAGACTGTACTTGGGAGACTGAGGAAAGCATTAAACAGGCCTACCCCAAATGCAGAGTACACATCTCTGACTAACTCTGGTGCAAGGTACCTTTACAATACTTTGCATTTACATTTTATTTCCTACTTAGCTGTTATTTCCTTTTCGAGGACGAAAAGTTTTAAGTGGGGGAGATTGTAATAACCCGGAAAATGTGAACCAATTTAAAATTTTTAAAATTGGTTAATACCAAAGAATTTGAATAGTTGAAATAGCATATTTCAATAAAATAGAGAATTGGGTATAGTATGGCAGTTTGAAATTTTGAATACAAACTTTGTCTGACTGTACCGGGTGGAAAATATAACGGATTTTAGCGAAACTGAAAATATTTAAATCTGTTAATGAATACCTTTCTAACAAATCTAAAAAATCGAAGTTTCATAGCGGGAATCAAAAGTTATGGCCAAATGAATTTTCAGAAAGGACGCTATATAGCATATATAGCCCTTGAAAATTGATATTTTGCATACGACCTCGGAATTCGACGAAACCACTTTTGTTGGGTCCGGGATGTCAAACTATTGCTAGGTTTCAAATTTCATAATTTTTGAAGCTAGTTTGTGAGCGGGGAAAAAGAAAATGTGATTGGTCAATTTCTGTTAAAATGGGTCGACCTAAAAATGGCCGTTTTTCAAACGAGCTCAGAATTCGACGAAACTAGTTTTGTTAGGACCGTATCGTCAAAACAAACCTAGAATTATTTTTCTGGAATTTTTCGATTCAGTTTGTGGCCCTGGCAAATTGAAATGTACGTTTAAATTAAATATTGAATGTTTTATACTTTAATTTGAAAAATAACTGACTGTAACAGTCGAATTGGCCCACGAAACATATCCCATTGTGTCCGGAATGGGGGTATTTAGCTAGGGGCGACAGTCGTTGGGTTTGATTTCGAGTCCGTTTGTTAAATCACTATTTAAAAATTCCTATAAAGCTTCGACCGATAGGAATTTTTCTTTAAAAAAAAATTAAAAATCGAAAAACCCTAGCCGCCTTAGCCGATTTGGACGATCCAGGAAGCTCCGTGCTTCTCTTCCCTTTTCCGACCGCCACAGGCGACGCTAAGCCGCGCCACCACCCCAGTTCGACTCGCCTTCGCCTCCTCTCCACATCCGACCAAGCGTCGCCCCCCACCTTCGCCTGAATCGCCTGAACGACGTCGAGGAAGTCGTCGACTTCCCAGCGCCGCACCGCCTTCCTCCGACCACCGAAGGGAACCGCACCACCACCGACAGGGAGCTGATTCGTAGCCCTTCCACGTGGCACCACCTGATCGAAGCAACAATCGACGGATTTCACGGATTTTGCTAACCTAGTTTTGAATCAAAAATAAAGGTACGACCTTTATTATTCAGAAATGAAAATAACACTATAAAGCATTGCAAAACTTTGAAAAATAATATCTTTTTCGTTTTTTAACGAAATTTGATGAAACAGGAGACACCGTGACCGCAAGGAGGCTCTCTACATTTTAGAAGAAGCCGCGGATTTTTCTGATCTTCCTACGATTTTTAGCACTGCAGAAACCAATGTGAGGAATCTAAACTAAATTGTGTGAATGGAATCGCGTTGTATAAATTATATAAGCGAAGTGTAAATTATATACGCATTGTATACCTCATGTACATGTGTTGTATAAGTTATATTAGCGATGTATAAATTATACAAGCGTTGAATGAAACATATATGCTTTAAATTGTGATGAAATGCAAGTGAATTATAATATAATATATATACTCCCCTCGTCCACAGACCATGGACGATATTTATTGCTTGTGATTGATGTGATATTATATGGTATGACGAATGGTTGGAAATAATTGTTTGTGGTTGATATTGTGGTTGAAAAATACCTTTGTGGTTGAAAAATACCCTCTTGTGGTTGAAACAAATTAGAATAGGATTGTGGAATTGAAAATAAAACATGCCGCATGCGTGCGAACTAGATGCATGATCCCCATTGTCAAAAACCGCGAGGTTTTAAGGTAGAGCGAGGAGCCGTACTAGGGACGGTCCCGGTTTTAACTACCCTGCCGTTATGCTGCCGAAATTTTCTGAAATTCATGTGTTGAATATTATTTGAATTTAAACAAATAGCTTTAGCGATAAAAATCACATTTTTATATATTTACAAACCATAGCGAATATTCATGTGTTGAGTTGCAATTCATTCGTTGAGTTGAAATTCATGTGTTGAATATTATTTGAATTTAAACAAATAGCTTTAGCGATAAAAATCACATTTTTATATATATACAAACCATAGCGAATATTCATGTGTTGAATTGAAATTCATTCATCGAGTTGAAATTCATGAGTTGAATATTATTTTAATTTTAAAAAAAAGCTTTAGCGATAAAAATCACATTTTTATATATATACAAACCATAGCGAATATTCATGTGTTGAGTTGCAATTCATTCGTTGAGTTGAAATTCATGTGTTGAGTTGCAATTCATTCGTTGAGTTGAAATTCATGTGTTGAATATTATTTGAATTTAAACAAATAGATTTAGCGATAAAAATCACATTTTTATATATATACAAACCATAGCGAATATTCATGTGTTGAGTTACAATTCATTCGTTGAGTTGAAATTCATGTGTTGAATATTATTTAATTTAAACAAATAGCTTTAGCGATAAAAATCACATTTTTATATATATACAAACCATTGCGAATATTCATGTGTTGAGTTGCAATTCATTCGTTGAGTTGAAATTCATGTGTTGAATATTATTTGAATTTAAACAAATAGCTTTAACGATAAAAATCACATTTTTATATATATACAAACTATAGAGAATATTCATGTGTTGAATTGAAATTCGTTCGTCGAGTTGAAATTCATGTGTTGAGTGTTATCGTATTTTAAAAATAAAAGGAATCGACAATAAAAACTACATTTTTATTGTGAATATGAAGTGTTAAAAACATTCACGTGTTGAATAAATATTTTTGATGATAAAAATATTTCTTTTATCATGTATACGCTTTGATAAAAATACACACGTGTTGAAATAAATAATAGTTTGCTAGAAATATTATTATTAGCTTTGTTCTGCATATATATACATGTGTTGAACAGGAAAAATGGATTAGCTGTAGAGTAAAGAAATTATTTGCGTGCCCGACAAATAGGTAAGCCTTGATGAGTTGGCTGCGCAATTTTATTTTTATATCAACTCCTGTGAATGCCATTGGATGCGGAGTGCTGGTTATTCTGTCTGAAATAATAAACGTCGTCATAGGATAGTAACAATTAATTTTGAACCACACTACATGGCATACTTCTTGACGATAGGCATACTTCATCATATTCCACATAAGCAATTGGAGCTTGTGTGACGAGGTGGAAGATTTACCATACGAGCGAGAGGCTTGTATGGCGATGATTATATACTACAGGTTGAACTGATGACTGATATGGACTCTATAAAATATAACGATAAATTGCCAGATTAATAAAAACCCCACACGGGTCTGGAGTTGACAATAATCACGTCTCTCTAGTTATTAGATACGGCGCATGGACTATTTATTTCCACACGGAAACGGGGTGACGAGAATTCATTCTCTGGAGTGATTATCTATACATGCTCCCCCGTAAACACCAGAATATATCACTATAAATATGTGGATGCTTTTTAGGATTTATTGGGTAGCTAACACGGCCCAATAAATTTCCAAACCCCTCCCCGTACAAAGGAGGTTATGGCGAAATTTTTCGAAATATTAAGGCGTTAGTGAAATATTTGAAGTGAAAACGAAGTTGAAAATATAGAATGAACTATAGTTGGAATTATAGAATGAACTATATTTATATATATAAATATAAATATAATTAAAGGAAATCGAAGCCGTGCAGTTCGTGTTTCGGAATCGTAATTTGAAACGATTAGTACGAGAAATTCGACCATCGGATTTTCCCGAAACCGCAACCGCTGGGTTCGCCTTGGAAATATCTTCCCAACGGCACCAACCTTGTAAAAATCCAACGGTTGAATTGTCCGGAATGTTTAATTCAAATCTAAAGAAAAACAGCGCCAGAATCATTTATATTTATATATGAAATATAATTAAATTAAATCCAATAACGACGCTGCAGTTCGAATTTTGAGACCGTAACTTCAAACGACTAGTGTGGAAGATCCGACCGTCGGATTTTCACGAAACTGGAACCGTTGGGTTCGCTTTGGGAATATCTTCCCACTGATATAGACTTTGTAGAAATCCAACGGTTAGATTTTCCGATATGTGTAAAACAAATTAGGGGAAAAACAGCGCCATGCGACGGCACGACCTGAAACGTCGTCTAATTAAATATGGCCATTTTTAAATAAATAAAAATGGCGAATAATCGTTATAAAATATTATAAGCAACATAGATTGCAAATAAACCAATTGGGCTTGAATTGTTTGATATTTGATGGTTGTATGTGTTCGACACGAAAATAACACTAAAGAACTGAAAGATGGATGTCGAATACTATAACCATGGAAAGAATCGATTTAAATTCTAATAACGTGAATTATTTGAAAAGGCCGAGCTAACCCTCATTTCAAATAACTCATCGAGCGATTCGAATTGGAAAATACAAAGACGATTCAAGACCGACGATCTTCGTATCGGTTGGATGGGCGCTGCTGAGGTTCCTGACCGGAGTAGCTACCGGAAAGGGACGGAAGTAGTAGCCGTCTGAACGTATGTGTTGATTGGACGGATATACGAGGAATTTGACGCCTTCGGTTTCGTTCAGACCCAGGACGGACTTGTAAATGGACTGTGTGTCTGACATTGGATTTTTTTCTATACCGATTGATCTCTGTTAAATATATATCTGTTTGGCGGCGGAGAATTTGTTCTTTTGCTTAACGCCCTTCTCTAAGACATACGAGCTCAGAGGTTATATATCGATGGAAATCAAACGTATGGAGTGGATTGCCTATGTGGCATGCCAAGATGCTGTGATCAAGGCTTCTGTTGCAAAGCAAAGTCTTGTGGATGATGATCAAAGCACGGTCTGCGTGGCCTGGCTTTGTGTATAGCGTGGATTCGCGAGCCTTACACCTCGGTATGAGTTAAAAACGGGATACGGACCGCTGGGAGAGCACGACGTTTCTTTCTAGCTATGGTGGTGTCAGTGACTTACCAGCACTGACACTTATATCTACTTTTCACCTTTGTGGTTGTTGGAATGCGAGGCGCCTCGATTATAGGTCTGTAAGTACCGGGAAACGTGTGTTCAGGAATAACTAATCCTCAAACGTAAGAGAGGACCGGCCCAGCCGAATCCAGGGTTGCCCAGAGTGTGTAGTCCTGAGGCATTTGCTAGATTGTCTCGAAGCGGAGAGGAGCTTGCCCCTTGCTTCGACTCATGACGGAAATCCAATTTCCAATACGAAATAACGGACTCGATTGTAGAACTAGTACGGCGACATAGTATATGGTAGCTATGCCGTCTATGATTGATATTTATGATGCTATTCGCTTTTGAAACATACATGCACTAGTAATAATATCAATTGATTTTGCTTTATACGTATCAAGCATATTTGGCCATTATAAGGTAAAACTCTATCCTCCGGCTTGCGTTGCATTGTATGATGGGACCTGAGTCTTATAATGGTTTCATTCTTTTTAAAAGCATTGCGTTGTTTTAAAAGAATTTACTTTGTTTTAAATGCACTAGCAATCACTGGAGTAAACCCGTTCCGCGAAAGTGGCATGGTCCTATGATTTGCTATTACTGTTGTTTAACTGTTAAATAGATTCCTCATACCAGTCCCCATGACTGACTCGTTGTTTGTTTCACTTTGCAAACGTGGGTGCCCTTATTTTCACACGGGCAGCCTAGTTCACAGGTGACATGTTGTTTTTGGCTCTGCACTGTTGCATAGAGTGCATTTTGGCTCATGGCGAGGCTGACTTCACAGAGATGACTTTGACATTTTCCGCCATTACTGTACTTATATTATGATTCCGCCACGGGCGATGCAGACTGGTTTACTTTCAGTACTTCTTATTGTATGTATATGTACCGCCTTCGGCGATGTAGACTGATACCCTTGTTATGTCTCACTGCATGTATGTATTCCGCCTTCGGCGATGATGACTGATCACTTCCCTTATTTACTAAGTTATATCCTACGCTGTGCTATTCTGATATTGTTACATGCTATGATTCCGTTGTCATATCCATGTAAAATTATTCTATTTATTGTTTTTGCTATTATTTGTACTCTGCTATGATGATTAATGTGTTATATTCCAATGATTATCCTTAATACCGCCCCTCGGATTTTGGGATCGTCACACTGAGTGTCATTTAGTCTGGAGGTATATTTTTATTTGGATGACAATCTAATTTTTGAACTGTTGCATGAAAAATTAAACTACAGACAAAATAGTTTGGATCTAGGGAATACGCACCAAAATGTGAGATTAGAGTTGAATGAACTGCCTTTAACTTGCATAAATGGTTATGAACATGAAAACGAAGTGACAGGTTCTTAGGATAAATCAAATGACCCTAGGGTACTTCTATCCTAATCCTGATAATTTTGCAACCCATGTGGTTACGAATAAAGTTTTCTATTTGATTTTATTGTTCTTGTTTTGAGTGAAATATGGAATACAAAGCAATTCTTGTCAGTCACACTTTAGTAAGGCATAGTTGGATATCAGCTTCCATTTGATGCCATATTATTTTACATTAGGATTATACTGGGGCAACTGGGATTCTAAACTGAATGAAGTTTGAATTTTAGAAAAATAGAATTTTATGCACGTAGTTGGAAGAATAAAGTAGCGTAAGACTAATTAAATTTTTTGAATTTAAACCAAACATTCTTGTGCATCTGGTTTCCTGATTCGCATATGGAGTTCCATACGCAGAAGTTCCTTGATCCACCATTTTGTCCTACACCACATATATATAAAGGGCACTGTTACTGACACTCCCTTTTTGGTCAAGGAGTGTCACAAATTTTTGTTTTTAAATTTTGTTAGGGGAGTACACTGCAGACTAAACGCCCCATAACAATACACAATAGTAAGACAAAATTACCCTTAATTTGAAGAAGAAGCACGACGTGGTGAAATTCGGTCGTGAGTCATAGTTTTCCAAAGCACGACGTAGACGTGAAAATACAAAAAACGGCCGGCAAACATCAAACAATCGTTATAAGGATTGAAAATTATGAATGTTTTTAGTGTGCAAATACGGTAGAGTATAACCATTTTCGTTTTTTTTTTGTTAAATTTTTTATAGAGATAGAAAAGATGTTTTAATGCCACCGTTTTTATTAAATATAAACGGTATACTCTTACCGTTTTTACCAGTTAGAGCGCGAGGTTTGGAAAGTCATGAGTTTGATTAAAAAAAAAACATTATAGAAGGGGTAATTTTGTCCCTTAAAATTAATACTTGTGTTGCCCCTTAACATAAACAAATTAACACGGTGTGTACTTAAAATTTGACACCCCTTAACCAAAAAGGGAGTTTCATTAACAAAGCCCTATATAAAATAAAATTCAAAGTTCAAACCTTTGGCTTTTTTTTCCAATTTGACATCAAAGTTGCATAACAACTTTGCTTACTGTTGGATACTCAATGCTTTATAAATGTATATCAGGTCTCTTAAGATGGTTACTTAAGTACTTTTATTAGTGTGCTTGATTCAGGGAAGAGTTATATTGCGAGTCAATAAGGAAATAGCAGGAATTTGTGCATTAATAATATTTAATAGTAATCACATCAAGTTATCCTTTTAGAATTAATTTTGGTGAATTTCCTTGACACGCATTAGAGCTGACGAACTAGTATTTATGATATATGCTTAGCCTAGAAAATAATGACTGAACGAACCCACAGTAGCTTGTCACATATCATGATAGATTGTATTCAAAATACTTCGGCATCTCTGAAAAATTCAAGTTCACTGGAACTTGAGTTGGACCAGATGGAAACTACTAGGTTACTTATCATCTTTATGCATGGCTATGGATGGTTTTGACGTTAATTTTCAAGTTGTATGCTTCGTTGTATCCAAAACTATAAATGGATCAAATTCAAATCATGCCTTGTGTACACATATGTGTCTATGCATCATTTTGACTTTTGAGACAAACTCATTTTTGTAACTAAAATAAATTATTTATTTAAATAATGCATGTATGATTAAATAGATTATAAATCTTTGAAACAATTAATTTCATCAATGCAACATAAGCGAAACCATCAATGCAACATAAGCTCAGTTTCGCCGCAATGCGAGCTCCAACACTTATTCATCTACTACTCAGTTTGCAAATCACTTTCAATGCTAGTTGTAAGTAGATTTTAGTGCTCAAGTTTGCATAAGTAAACCATCGACTGAACCCCTTTATACGTATGGTATCACCTGGTCCTTGCATAGATATTTGCCTACATGTTTTTTAATTGGCCTGCTTATATTGAACCTGCTCATATTTGTATTGCCTTGTCACCTGTCATACCTCGCACTGCCCTAGGTGTTAAATAATTTGTACAACCATAATTGTGTTCCATGTTAGCACATGTTGATGTCCTACCTGTTGTCTTTGTTACACTCGGCTGATGTTTGTAACACCCCACCTCCGTTAAGGTCACTCACAAAGGGAATGCCTTAACTTTGATGGAGCGTTTTAGTAGACAGAACCAAATGTTACAAGACAGATATAAAATAGTACTTGAAAAACTTCATAACTTTATTGCAGCGGAAAAAAAACAGAATTCAGTTTGGTTACAACTTTACCAAAAACTCAAGTACATATATATCAGCCTTGTTCAAAACCATCAGAGTACAAAACTTTAAAATCATAATCCTCACAGAACAGAAGCCATAAAGAGCCATACTTTAAGCACTTCAAGCAGAAGGAATCCGGATCAAGCTAGAGTATTCCTTCCTTGGAAAACTTGGGTCGAACGGAAGAAAAGAGGCGAAACAACAAGGGTCAGACATAAAAGTCTGGCAAGCTCAGTGACTTTCAGCATATGAACAGATAATAATAATCATAACATGAAAATAAAGCTGGATAAGAGATGACAGCAACAAGAGTAACAGATATACTTAAACTAAACAGAAGAAACAGGATGATATAAGCTATTATTTCTCACTTCACTGCACTAATACTAGTATAACAGGATTAGGTGTCACCCCAATGTCTAAACTGAAACAGAAAAGGGAATAGAATAATTTCCACAGAAGAGAATGCTAGTAATGGGCCTTTACCACCCCCAACAGAAAGTACAGAAACAGAATGCTAATAATGAGCCTTTACCACCCGAACAGAAGGTATAGAAACAGAAACAGATTATTCCCTATGGAAACAGAATGTAGAATTAGGTGTACACTAGTAAATGGGCCTTTACCACCCCAACAGACGGTACCACGCAGAAACAGACAGGTGTTACCACCCAACAGAAAATAGACGGTACCCCACAGAAACAGACAAAGCTAAGTGTACCTTAAGTCCTATCCCCTGCGATCGGCTTCCTAATACATAAATACCCTATGCCAGCCCCACAGAAGGGAGTATCACTCTCTAAAGTGGCAACCTTTGAATGACACAGACCTATTTACAGATGTCACAGCATCTTACATCCTCAGAGGTAGACCGGGATCCACGCACGCACATTACCCAGTTGGAACGCACCATCAACACTCCTCGCCATTATCAGAATGAACCGCTTATAATTAGTTCAGTAAGCGTACCCGGACCATGCCTACTGTTGGGTCATAGTTTTTGATACCAGAAAGGGTTACTGACTAATATGGGTCCCAAACAACAGATGACACAAGTAATTTCCCTCCTAACCTTGTGTCCCCAGAATAACAGATTTCAGGTTAACTTGTTTACAAGTTCAGACGTACAGAGTTCAGATCAACTAGTTCACAGATCAGACAACTAAGTTAACAAGTTTTCAGACTAACGGATCAGATATATGGATTTAACAGATTTACAGATTTGTCTAAATTTATATTGGGCCTACAGATGCACGAACGGGTTTGTTAAATTCATTAGTCCAGTTGGTTTAACCCTATCCACCCAACACGTTTTAGACATCATATTTATCTTAGATTTGCATTAATTAATTATAAATGCGCAGATCTCTCATATTAGGTCACTAGCTTGTGGTCGCTGGATGTGCCGGGCGGTTCCGGGCAGACTTCTGCCACAAGCCAGACCTAACCTCGTGTCTAAGCATATTTTAGTTATGCCTACGACCTCTCACATTAGACTGACAGTTTGCAGTTGTTGGTTAAGCCGGTTGGTTCCGGGCAAGCTTCCACTGCAAATGGAATCTAACCATGTGTCATAGCCACTTTATTCCCTTACAGAAAATATCAGACTATTTATGTTCATTTAACAAATTTAACTTCTTCTCAAGTCGCAGCAGATTAATCAAATTAACATGTTTTACTCAATCTTAGGTTGCATACAAATTACAATTATTCAGCTTTTCAACAGATTTAACAGATTAGGCGACACAACAGATTTAGCAGATTAGGCAGTTTAACATAATTAGCAGATTTGGCATTTCAACATATTTAGCAGTTTAAGCAATTCAACAGATTAAACAGATAACAGATTTAGCAGATTAGGCAATTCAATATATTAAACAGATTTAGCAGATCAAAAACATTCCTTAAGGTTTCATTGACAATTCTTGCCTAATTATAAATTAGGCCTAAATTCACATGCCTAAATCATGATTCATAATATGACATATACCCAAATTTTAGTTAAATTTGCATAGTACAAAATATGCTCAAAAATCTCAATCGTGATTCACACATAAATTATGCCAAATATAACCATTAATTACAATGCATGTCACATATCCAAAAATCCCCATTTAGGTGTATTCACACTTAATAGTTATCAAATCTTAATATAGATTTTTACACCTAAGTCATATGCAAATTAATTCTCTTTTTTTTTTTTCAAATTACAGACTGTAATATGTATAGTATGTCCAGATCTAGATCTTGAATTACAACTTGTACTATGCATCCAAATCAGTTACATGTTCATAGTTAAATTTTACGCCCTAAATCCCATGTCATATATCCAATATTCTTTATACCTCAAAACTATGTTCAATTATATGCCTCAGATTTATGTTTCTAAGTTGCGACCTATTTTATGTTTTAAGTCACAATAATCCTCTTCTTCCAAGTCATAGGTCATCTTATGCAATATGCCTCAAATTTATGTCCAGAATTACAACATGCTTTGTGTCCTCAAATTAGTTACAAATCAATTATGCCCAAATATGCCTCATTCAATATTCTTTCCAAAATTTAGCGTTTATACGTTCATCTCTTATGAGATTTGGCTCAGGCTCGTGGTAGCCTGGGAATCAAACAAAAAGAAAAAAAGAAGGAAGAAATACATAACAAACAGAATAATAACAATAAAGTAGAAGAACAGATCTGATAAACAGAAAAAGACATAACCTCAGATTCAGATTCATTATCATGCTACGATCATAATTAAATTTCATATCGGAAAATAACTGTACTTGCCTTAGTTGGATTCTAAAAGAAAAAGGTTTTGTAGTTGTTCTCTTTTAATCCTAATTAGAATTGGAGGAAGAAGAAGCACAAGTCCTAGCTTAGATTTCCGCAGAGTAGAGACGCCATTGATTTATTTTTTAGAGAAGAAGAGAGCAATGGAGGCTAGAGAATTGTGTAAGAGATTTAGGTTTAGGTTAGGGATGTATATATAGGTGTAGGAAGTTATTTAGGACCATTAGATTAACCCTGAACTATGAGAACCAATCAGATGCAAAATCTGCATTTGAGCGAATCGGCCCACGGATTGACAGCCAAACACCCTGGATTAACCCCTAGTCGACCCAGCGAGGCTCGGGTCGACCTCAAAAATGGGTCGATTCGGTTATTCCCCCTCCCAATTCGTTGTTTTGAACTTTTTTGCATATTTATTTATTTAATTTATATATATATATATAAATATATATATATATATATATATATTTCTCTCATATACATACAAACTTCAAGTCTTAATAACTTCTTCATAATTAACCATTTTCACACTAAACCACTTTTTTGAACTGCGTTCACACTAAGCCACTTTTTAGCCATTCCTCTAAAACAAAAATATGGCGCTGGCGGGGATCGAACTCTTTACCTCTTGTATGCAAGTCACATGTTCTAACCAAATGAGCTACTAAGTCTTTTGCTTACAAACCTTAGAACAATGCTAAACATTATTCTTTTCTCATTCCTTTTTTTCAAATTATTTATTCTTTAATTTGTTATTTTGATATTCTCAGAAAATACGGGGTGTTACATTCTCCCCTCCTTAAAGGATTTCGTCCCCGAAATCTTCAAGTTAAAAAGAATGTATCCTAACATCCAACATCCATCTACTCAACCATTCAATCACATGCATCCATTGTCCTTAAAATGTTTTTAATGCCGTATGAACATATGCAAAGTGTGTGTATATGTTTCTTATCTAATACAAAATCAGGCGGTCTACTGATACAGTTGACCTCCTTAATGCGAATCATGTTAGTGCCATGAGTCCAAATATGTATGCAAGAAATCCTATTTGATACACATCATTTCTGTATGAGTGCATAACCATTCATCCAAATGCAACATCCATGTTAGGAGTCAATCATTCCGCATCCACAAAAATTGAAAATTGCACACACATCCATATGCAATATGAGTGTTTTTGAGCCGATCTAGTTCCTAGTGTGTGTATATGCATCCACGAGCAACCACTAGCAACCACTTGCATCCACTTGCAACCATCAAACATAACATGTCTCAAACACATCCATAGGATTCTTATCTATAGGTTGAATACTCGATCAATAGGATACAGTCGAGTGATGGAAGCGAGTACAAATAAAACAAAAACTTGGTTCACATCAGGCATTGGTTGAGAGAATAATTCCCCTAAGTATCAACCCCGAAGACCTAGATCAACATCAGGTTGACACCCAGAGGATTACCCTCTTTAGACAATGTCAAAACTGGAAATCTTAACCTTTTCAGAAATATCCAGATGCTTACAGACTACTAGTACAGATCAGATTATCGAATGATTCTTAGAAAACTAAGCATGGAAAAGTCCCACCATATCCCTCAAAAACCCAGAATGTATGCATTACAATCGACTTGACGCCTAACACAGATACCCTCAAACTCCAACCTATCACCAACAGATGAGTCGTAACCCCTATGGGGTTTGAGACTATAACCAGATCAGAAACAAGACTAGTATTAAAGTGTAGAGACTCGACTACAAAATCAGAATGCCATAATCGGAAAGAGTTCTAACTCAGTAATCAGATAAGGAAACTAAACTCTCTACGGAAAATTTCCAACTTCTATCCTATCCACCAACTATGAGAGCATTCGCCTGCCTTCCCGAAGTAGGTCATGTCCTCTGTCCTTGCCCCCGTTTCTTCGGGCAGTCCCTAGTGAAGTGTCCCATCTCACCACAGTTGAAGTGAGTGTCCTTCCTCTTTCGGCAATCCTTTTTCAGATGAGTCAAGCTTTCATAAGTAAAGTACTTTTCTCCTCCTTTATCTTCAGACTTTTCTTCCTTCTTTTGTGTTTCCTTTTTGCCTCCTTTGTGAACCAAGTCCATATCCATGAGTTTCTCATCCTTGGGTTGTGCTCCTTAGCCAAACTCCCTCATTCTCATCTTTACTATCCGTTTGTAACACGTTGACAAGTCCCTCGAAAGCGACCTCCATCGCACGGAAAATCCTACACAGCTCAAAAGAAAATTAGCCGTAGGTGAGACTACCGCAGCTACAGATGGAAGTCGGGCACTTATTTGCCCTTTGACCGGTGTCGTAGTCTTATCAAGCCTACAGAACCATGCCGCGATGAGGTTACCTCCCAGAAAGCCGGGAGCCCCGGAGAAAGAAGGAAACAAAGATTCAAACAGAGGATCAAAAGATAGATATATGGCTTTTGGGGATTATGTTTTTCAAAAATAAGCTTTACTTCTGAAAATACTTCCTTTTTAAAACCTTTTGAAAATAGTTTTCAAAACTTTTTATCATATCTGGTAACCTTCAGCTCTGATACCAAGTGTAACACCCCACCTCCGTTAAGGCCACTCACAAAGGGAATGTCTTAACTTTGATGGAGCGTCTTAATAGACAGAACAAAATGTTACAAAACAGATATAAAATAGTACTTGAAAAACTTTATAACTTTATTGCAGCGGAAAAAAACAGAAATCAGTTTGGTTACGACTTTACCAAAAACTCAAGTACATATATATCAACCATGTTCAAAACCATCAGAGTACAAAACTTTAAAATCATAATCCCCACAGAACAGAAGGTACAAAGAGCCAAGCCATACTTTAAGCACTTCAAGCAGAAGGAATCCGGATCAAGCTAGAGTATTCCCTCCTTGGAAACCTAGGGGGAATGGAAGAAAAGAGGCGAAACAACAAGGGTCAGACATAAAAGTCTGGCAAGTCCAGTGACTTTCAGCATATGAACAGATAATAATAATCATAACATGAAAATAAAGCTGGATAATAGATGACAGCAACAAGAGTAACAAATATACTTAAACTAAATAGAAGAAACAGGATGATATAAGCTATTACTTTTCACTTCACTGCACTAATAATAGTATAACAGGATTAGGTGTCACCCCAATGTCTAAACTGAAACATAAACAGGAACAGAATAATTTCCACAGAAGAGAATGCTAGTAATGGGTCTTTACCACCCCAACAGAAAGTACAGAAACAGAATGCTAATAATGGGCCTTTACCACCTGAACAGAAGGCACAAAAACAGAAACAGATTAATCCCTATGGAAACAGAATGTAGAATTAGGTGTACACTAGTAAATGGGCCTTTACCACCCCAACAGACGGTACCATGCAGAAACAGACAGGTGTTACCACCCAACAGAAAACAGACGGTACCCCACAGAAAAAGACAGAGCTAAGTGTACCCTAAGTCCTATCCCCTGCGATCAGCTCCCTAATACATAAATACCCTGTGCCAGCCCCACAGAAGGGTGTATCACTCCCTAAAATGGCATCCTTTGAATGACACATACCTATTTACAGATGTCACGGCGTCTTACATCCTCAGGGGCAGACCGGGATCCATGCACGCACATGACCCAGTTGGAACGCACCATCAACACCCCTCGCCATTATCAGAATGAACCGCTTATAATTACTTCAGTAAGCATGCCCGGACCCTGCCTACGGTTGGGTCATAGTTTTTGATACCAGAAAGGGTTACTGACTAATATGGGTCTCAAACAACAGATGACACAAGTAATTTCCCTCCTAACCTTGTGTCCCCAGACTAACAGATTTCAGGTTAACTTGTTTACAAGTTCAGACATACAGAGTTCAGATCAACTAGTTCACAGATCAGACAACTAAGTCAACAAGTTTCCAGACTAACGGATCAGATATACGGATTTAACAGATTTACAGATTTGTCTAACTTTGTGTTGTGCCTACAGATGCACGAAACGGGTTTGTTAAATTCATTAGTCCAGTTGGTTTAACCCTATCCTCCCAACACGTTTTAGACATCATATTTATCTTAGATTTGCATTAATTAATTATTAATGCGCAGGCCTCTCACATTAGGTCGTTAGCTTGCGGCCGCTGGATGTGCCGGGCGGTTCCGGGCAGACTTCTGCCACAAGCCAGACCTAACCTCGTGTCTAAGCATATTATAGTTATGCCTATGACCTCTCACATTAGACTGACAATTTGCGGGTTCTGGTTAAGCCGGTTGGTTCCGGGCAGGCTTCCACCACAAATGGAGTCTAACCTCGTGTCATAGCCACTTTATTCCCTTACAGAAAATAACAGACTAATTATGTTCATTTAACAAATTTAACTTCTTCTCAAGTCGCAGCAGATTAATCAAATTAACATGTTTTACTCAATCTTAGGTTGCCTACAAATTACAATTATTCAGCTTTTTAACAGATTTAACAGATTAGGCGACACAACAGATTTAGCAGATTAGGCAGTTTAACATAATTAGCAGATTTGGCGTTTCAACATATTTAGCAGTTTAGGCAATTCAACGGATTAAACAGATAACAAATTTAGCAGATTAGGCAATTCAATAGATTCAACAGATTTAGCAAATCTAAAACATTCCTTAAGGTTTCATTGACAATTCTTGCCTAATTATAAATTTGGCCTAAATTCGCATGCCTAAATCATGGTCATGATTCATAATATGACATATACCCAAATTTTAGTTAAATTTTCATAGTACAGAATATGCTCAAAAATCTCAATCGTGATTCACACATAAATTATGCCAAATATAACCATTAATTACAATGCATGCCACATATCCAAAAATCCCCATTTAGGTGTATTCATACTTAATAGTTATCAAATCTTAATATATATTTTTACACCTAAGTCATATGCAAATTAATTCTCTTTTTTTTTTCAAATTACAGACTATAATATGTATAGTATGTCCAGATCTAGATCTTGAATTACAACTTGTACTATGCATCCAAATCAGTTACATGTTCACAGTTAAATTTTACGCCCCAAATCCCATGTCATATGTCCAATATTCTTTATACCTCAAAACTATGTTCAATTATAAGCCTAAGATTTATGTTTCTAAGTTGCAACCTATTTTATGTTTTAAGTCACAATAATCCTCTTCTTCCAAGTCATAGGTCATCTTATGCAATATGCCTCAAATTTATGTCCAGAATTACAACATGCGTTGTGTCCTCAAATTAGTTACAAATCAATTATGCCCAAATATGCCTCATCCAATATTCTTTCCAAAATTTAGCGTTTATACGTTCATCTCTTATGAGATTTGGCTCAGGCTCGTGGTAGCCTGAATATCAAACAAAAAGAAAGAAGGAAGAAATACATAACACACAGAATAATAACAATAAAGTAGAAGAATAGATCTGATAAACAGAAAAAGACATAACCTCAGATTCAGATTCATTATCATGCTAGGATCATAATTAAATTTCATATCGGAAAATAACTGTACTTGCCTTGGTTGGATTCTAAAAGAAAAAGGTGTTGTAGTTGTTCTCTTTTAATCCAAATCAGAATCGGAGGAAGAAGAAGCACAAGTCCTAGCTTAGGTTTCAGCAGAGTAGAGACGCCGTTGAATTATTTTTTAGAGAAGAAGAGAGCAATGGAGGCTAGAGAATTGTGTAAGAGATTTAGGTTTAGGTTAGGGATGTATATATAGGTGTAGGAAGTTATTTAGGACCATTAGCTTAACCCTGAACCATGAGAACCAATCAGATGCAAAATCTGTATTTGAGCGAATCGGCCCACGGGTTGACAGCCAAACAGCCTGGATTAACCCCTAGTCGACCCAGCGGGGCTCGTGTCGACCTCAAAAATGGGTCGGTTCGGTTATTCCCCCTCCCAATTCGCTGTTTTGAACTTTTTTGCATATTTATTTATTTAATTAATTTATATATATATATATATATATATATATATATTTCTCTCATATGCATACAAACTTCAAGGCTTAATAACTTCTTCATAATTAACCATTTTCACATTAAACCACTTTTTTGAACTGTGTTCACACTAAGCCAATTTTTAGCCATTCCCCTAAAACAAAAATATGGCGCTGGCGGGGATCGAACTCTTTACCTCTTGTATGCAAGTCACATGTTTAACCAAATGAGCTACTAAATCTTTTGCTTACAAACCTTAGAACAATGCTAAACATTATTCTTTTCTCATTCCTTTTTTTCAAATTAATTATTCTTTAATTTGTTATTTTAATATTCTCATAAAATACGGGATGTTATAATGTTGATATTCACTTGTATATACTAGTGCCATAGCTTGAACTGTATCATATCTGATGTATTCATTTTGCTGATTAGCCTATAACATGATGCGCATTGTTTCATGCAACAAACATGTTTTCATTTCATCGTCATACGTTAACGTAGTGGGTTTGCTCTTATTGTTAATGGTTGCGGGAAGCTGAGGCAGTGCACATGTGTATCTGTGCGCGAGTGTACATGCAGGCTTTCACGACCATTTGTCCCTAGAATAAAAACTGATATGGATAGTTACTACATCACTTATATTCTTGTGAATGTTTCGGAAGTCAGGATTAACTATTATATTTCAGTTGATATTGAAATCATTTTACTTGAACTATGATTAATCCTGAGTCGAGTGTTTTATGTTTTTGCATGGAACGCTCGGGTTAGACTTGAGCATTTCATATTTAAAGAATTCAGCTTAGGATTTGAAGATTGGCAAAACTGGGGATTCCAAAGACGGTGCACTCTAAAGATCTGAAAACAGTAAATAATTTTTTTTATTCAAGGTGTATTTTCAAGTTCCGCTGAGTATTGAAAATTTGTATCAAACTTTTGGTTATATATAAAAGTGATATTTTGCTGTTAAATACTGGGTCTTCTATTTATTTTGTATTTTCTGTGTTTATTCTATTTCTTAAACTCTGTAAGTTAAATAACGATCCATCGATTTGAATGTTTTAAGTTGGTTTAATTACTGATTTGAAGTAGTCAAAAAGGCGGGACTTTACAAGTGGTATCGGAGCTTTGGTTTATTCAAAGCATAGCTTATCGGGTTTAAAATGAGTTGGATCGATACTAGAAAAAGCGGGTTTTTAAAATAAAAAGAGTTTTGAAATATAAATTTTGAAAGGAAAATTATTTTGAAAAATATTAGTTTGCAACTGGTATTTTGAAACTAATACGGTGGGAAAGAAATTATTTGAGATTTTAAATTTTGTTTGGAATCCCCAGTCTTCCAATCCGAGTTTACCAGAGTTGTTCCTCGATAAGATTCCTTAGGGTTGAATCTCGAATCCATCATCGAATGATATCTAAGGAAGATAAGTATAAGCGAATCAATTGTCTATTTCAGTAATTAGAAACAACTGAAATTTATTAGAAGTAAGAATTCAGATGGAAATTTGAATAAATAAAAGAGGAAATTTGAAATTGTTTTAAAGATGAAATAGTGAATTTTATTTTGATATTCGGAAGATAAATTAATGAAATAAAATCGAAAAGGTAACAACTGGAATTCGATTGTGTAAATTTTTATTTAAATGATTCGGAACGGGGCGAGATAAATTATAATTGGTTTTAAACCAATAAGGTGAATCAAATGTATAAATTTGATAATAAAGTATAAACTTGTTAATTGATTAACAAGAAGTGAAGTATAAATGAGAATATGATGAAGCGATATATGAATAAGGATTGTGAAGAGAGTTGAATCGATATTTAAATGAAATCAGAATAATTTAATGTAACGAGTTCAAATTTCAGAAAAGAAATAATATTTACTTTTTAGAAGTAAATAACATGTGAAATCAAGGATGTTGCAAATGGAATTGGGAATAAAGGAATTAGAGTGGACCAGTACGGTGAAATTATTTTAAAGTTCACAATATAAATCAAATGAGATTTTCCCGAAGTTCGGAATATATTATCAGAAAAGAGATTATCCGAAAGGAGTTATTTATAGGAGATAATTATGTCGAATTTCAGGAAAGTACCATTTACTTTCCGTTTTTTATTAAACTTTAATATATTACTGATTAATTATTTATATATTCAGACTAAGGATTAAATTATATTTTAGAGTTAAAAATTTCGAAGGTGTGAATTATTGTTATAATCAACTTTGATTGTAAAGGAAATAAATTCTTAACTAAAAGTCTAAAATTTTGAAAATAAATGTTTTACTGGTGATTGAAGTAGTGAATTTTATCTGTTTCAAAGTTAATAAGGTTGTTCAGTTAAGGTCTGGGAGGTAATTATACCCCAACTTGATTGACTTTATTATTAACTAAGAAATGGTTAAGGTTCGATATAAAGAATTGATTAAGTGAAATAAGTTAGTGAGTGTTAACAGTTAAGTGGGAATAATAGTGTTTTATTTAACATCTGTTTAATCCAAAAATCAAATTTGGAAATGTTGACCATGCGAATGAAATATATTTTCTATTGAAAATAAAAACGTGTGAATATATGAGAATTTTTTTGATAGTAATGAGAGATTTCTAGAAAATAAATGTGATAATTTAAAATATTTTCCAAGGAGTGTGAGAGACTACCGGGTATCGATAAATCAGAATGACAATGACTGAAGAACAAAAAGTCACACGTCGAGAATGAAGAACGGCAGAACGTAAAGGGAAGCAGATTCTTAAATGGAATCTGAGAGTTATGCAAGTAATTATTTGATAAAATTTTAAAAAATGGAGTTAAAGAAATTTAGAAACTAACCGAAGATTAGTTAAGTTGAATAATTTTCTGAATGTTGATCTGATGTTGGTTTCGGCCTTTCGGGTTGATACTTAGGAAGTTGTTCGCTTGCTAATTGACAGTTGAAGGATGTGAATATGGAAGAAGAATAATGCATGGATGAGGAATTTGTTATAAGAACGAAAATTCTGAAAATTTTGAGAGCATAAATATTTAAATTAGTGATGAATTTAAGAATTGGAAAATTGGGAGAAAATGTTAGATTCATAAATCTGAGTTTGAGAAGTTATCAAAAAGTTGAGTTGATCAAGAGATCGAAACTGAAATTTTGAAATTGGAATGAAGTTTGAGGATATCCAATTTAAAATATTGAATATAGAAATTTTCGGAACTTATATGAGAGATAAAAGAATATGGTGAATTTGAAACCACTGGATTGGAAGGTAAGTGAATTTAAATGAAATCTTATATAATAGAATTTATATAAGAATAAGATGTTTGAGAAGATGATTTAGAAAGATAATTTTATATATGATTTATGAGGTGTATGGAATGAAATTCTATATGTACATAGTACTATATGTTTTCAAAGCAAAATAAGGAAAGTACCTTCCTTCGCCTTTGAATTTCGAGCTTAGTAAGATGTGCTGGTGGTGGTAGTAGGTTGTCCGGACATAAAAATCGAGTTGTCTGAAAGAACACGATCGTGTAGCGTAATTCGCAGGGCTGTAAATAGCCTACGGTGGACGGATGTTTCTTGAGGGAACCAAACGTAACCATTGTGTCTGCTGCGATTTACAGTCGTGATAAGTGTGTAATCCGCAGTGCTGTGAAAGCTTACGAGTATGGATGTTTCCTGATGGAATCAGGCATAACCATTGTGTACCTGCGGTCCCCATGGCATATCTACAAGTGAAAGAGATGTAACCGCTAGAGTTACTAAAGGTAGAATGGAGCCATGTAATGTGTGTAATATCTTAGTGATAGTAAGCCACCTGTTTGACACATCAGTTAATCTTCGTGACTTGATTGGTCTTTATGACCTGATTTGTCTTTAGGACTTTTTTTGTTCTCGTGACTTGAAGTATCTTCATAATTCCATAATTTGTTTCCATGAATATGAGATAGAGGAATCAACGCTCAATGACTTCAGAATGTCTTTTGATTTCAAAAATATTTTCTGTTGATCTGTCCATGACGAAATTCGCAGGGAAATGATTTCCTACGGATACGGATGTTTTCTGGGGGATCCAGACGAAACCATTATGTATCTACGATTCATGAACAATCAATATATCAATATCAAATTAGTACTTTCTGTATATGTTTTCTAGAATTTTTGAAATATTTTTCACTAGAAGTTGGAACAAGGATATTTAGTACTTGAAAATTGTAGTCGTGCGCCTGGCCAGCGTATGCCTAACATTTTTTAGAACAACAATAGGCTTGTCAAACTTTGAGGTATCAAATTTTTTCAAATCAATAATTCGGAATAAGTTAAAGGATTTCGAAGTATATTCAACTTTGGAGTATTAATACAAATATTTTCTACATGAATTTTGTATAAGAATAATAAAAGATTACATATTTTGGAAAAAAAATCAAGTCGAAAATTTGCAACTAAAAGAAGGGATGTTATTTACACTTTTCAATGAGTGTTGGAAAAGATTAAATGGATTGAATGTAAGGAGATTGGGTTGAGGATTGCTAAGTCTAGACCCATTACAGTTGCGACGATGGATAAGTAACATTGACAGGTGAGGTTTAAAAAGAAATTTGGAATAATTTGAGATGCAGTAATCCGATTTATAAAGAGATTTAAATTTAAATAGAGATTGGTTTGGAAAATAAATTATATGATTTTGAGTATCTTAAATGATTAAATAGGTCGAAAAGAAACGAGAAATATCTCGAAATAACTTGAGATAGAAAATAGGTCTAATAAAATTGATCGGAATTTAAAGAGCATAAAAATAAATACAACCGTGGTTGATCAGAATTGATCCAGACTATAAGAAAGGAAAATTGATTTTTTTCGAGTTAACTGAACATGATAAATGAAAGGGATCGATGAGTTAAATATCGATATTAAATTAGATATGGGAGAATTCCACGTGAATATATATATATATATAAAAATTTAGAAGTATACGTTGGTATAACTATAACGATCTATCCTTTTTGGGGACGAAAAGTTTTAAGGGTGGGAGATTGTAACGGTCCAGAAATTTCGACAATTAAATATGGGATTAATTGAAGGTTTAATTTTGGATAACCAATTTTATATTGATACAGGTTAGAAATTAAAAGCCAAATATATTGTTTTGAGTATGGATTAAACTCAATATTTAATTTGGTATGGTTGGTTGGGAATCAAATATATATATTGTTGAATTTTTGAATTGAATCTGGTTGGATATTTGAATTCGAATTCGAGTAAACAATTTAAATGGTTAGAAAAGAATAAATAAATATTCTTGATGTCAAATGAAATGGAGATATTAATATATATTGTTTGGCTTAGATATATTGAATTTAACGTTTCAAATTTGAAATCGAACGGAGCTATTATTGGACAAACGGAATAGAATCGGCGAACCGATAAAATAATTTTTTAAATAAAATAACATCGTACATAAATGAAATCGAGTAACAACTGAACTAATTTTATTGGATTCAAAACATCAAGACGTAGCGGCACGTCAAACTTCGTTGCGTTTGGAATTTGTGTCAACGGTACAAATATTGAGTGTCCAACAATTATTTACGGTATAATTTAATATTAAAATTAAACCAGATAAAACCTTCTGCAGTAATTTTGCACCGACCTATACTCTGATATGCGCTGCCACCTAAAACCTACTGCGATGTTATGTTGTTCTTATCCCATATTTTACTTCTATAAAAATGTCGGTCCTCTCCCCTAATTTTTCTTAGCAAAAGTCGTTGCTTTCTCCAATTCCTTAAAAATCATTCTTTTCCCAAAATTTTCTTCCCTAATTTTCAACTATAATGGCCTCCGATAAAATGGTTTCATTCCCAAATCAAGAGGAGAAAATCGTTCCTCCTTCGCTCAAGTTTTTCTCGCTTTTCCCCTTTTATTTAATCGGAGCAACCACACGCCATCTCTTTGCAACCGTTCACCGACTAAGACAGCTTCGTCTCAGACTTTCCTCCAGTCTGCAGTTGTCTCGCTTCCTTTTCCAGCGTGGAGCCGCGGGAAGGTTGAAGGAAGAGGGCAAACAATGGCAGTTCCTCCGCTCTATTCACCAACACCGAGCCGTCTTTTCCACTTTCAGTCACCATTTCGTCACCACCACCTTAAGGTGAGTAATTCACTCATGATTAATCATATCTTCAAGTAATTTGATACAACACAAACTAGGAATATAGTAGCTGATTTTTGCGGTTATTTGGTTGTACAATTGTGTTACCTGTTTTTGAATGATACGTTTTTTTTTTTTTTTTTTTTTGCTAAAACCTGTAACTTGAATCCTTTGGCTCACTTGCTAACCCCTAATCCACTTGTCACTTGGATCCGAACTTGTTGTCTAGCTTGTTGGTTGCCTTTGTCGTATTGAGGTTTTGCTTTCACAACCTTCTTCTTTCCTTCAAGGGCTTCCCATATACATTGTATTTGATCATAGATAACTGAGGGTCATTTAGTCTGGAGGTATATTTTTATTTGGATGACAATCTAATTTTTGAACTATTGCATGAAAAATTAAAACTACAGACGAAATAGTTTGGGCATAGGGAATACACACCAAAATGTGAGATTAAAGTTGAATGAACTGTCTATAACTTGCATAAATGGTTATGAACATGAAAAAATGAAGTGATAGGTTCTTAGAATAAATCAAATGACCTTAGGGTACATCTATCCTAATCCTGATATTTTTGCAACCTATGTGGTTACGAATAAAGTTTTCTGTTTGACTATATTGTTCTTGTTTTGAGTGAAATATGGAATACAAAGCAATTCTTGTCAATCACACTTTAGTAAAGCATAGTTGGATATCAACATCCATTCGATGCCATTATTATTTTACGTTTGGATTATAACAGGAGCAACTGGTATTCTAAACTGAGTGAAGTTTGAATTTTAGAAAAATGGAATTTTATGCATGCAGTTACAAGAATAAAGTAGCGCAAGACTAACTAAATGTTTTGAATTTAAACCAAACATTCTTGTGCATCTGGTTTCCTGATTCGCATATGGAGTTCCATATGCAGAAGTTCCTTGTTCCACCATTTTGTCCTACACCACGTACATATAATATAAAATTCAAAGTACAAACCTTTGGCTTTTTTTTCAATTTGACGTCAAGGTTGCATGACAAATTTGCTTACTGTTGGATACATAATGCTTTTTAAATGCATATCAGGTCTCTTAAGATGGTTTTGCTGCTGGATATATAAGATGGTTATTTAAATACTTTTATTAGTATGCTTGATTCAGAGAAGAGTTATGTTGCGAGTCAATAAGGATATAGCAGGAATTTGAGCATTAATAATATTTAACAGTAATCACATCAACTTATCCTTTTGGAATTAATTTTGGTGAATTTCCTTGACACGCATCAGAGCTGTCTAACTAGTCTTTATGATATATGCCTAGCCTAGAAAATACTGACTGAACGAACCCACAGTAGCTTGTCACATATCACAATAGTTTGTATTCAAAATCCTTCGGCATCTCTGAAAAATTCAAGTTCACTGGACTTGAGTTGGACCAGATGGAAACTACAAGGTAACTTATCATCTTTATGCATGGCTTTGGATGGTTCTAAAATTATTTTTCAAGCTGTATGCTTCTTTGTATCCAAAACTATAAATGGATCAGATTCAAATCATGCCTTGTATATGCGTATGTGTCTATGCATCATTTTGATTTTTGAGACAAACTCATTTTTGTAACTAAAATAAATTATTTATTTAAATAGTGCATGTATGATTAAATAGATTACAAATCTTCGAAACAATTAATTTCATCAATGCAATATAAGAGAAACCATCAATGCAACATAAGCTCAATTTCACCGCAATACGAGCTCCAACACTTATTCATCTACTGCTCAGTTTGCAAATCACTTGCAATGCTAGTTGTAAGTAGATTTTAGTTCTCAAGTTTGCATAATTAAGCCTCTGATTGAACCCCTTTATATGTATGGTATCAACTGCCTATATGTTTTTTTAATTGGCCTGCTTATATTGAACCTGCTCATATTTGTATTGCCTTGTCACCTATAATGCCTCGCGCTGCCCTACATGTTAAATAATTCGTACAACCATAATTATGTGCCTTGTTGGCACATATTGATGTCCTACCTGTTGTCTTTGTTGCACTCGGCTGTTGTTGATATTCACTTGCATATATTAGTGTCATAGCTTGAACTATATCTTATTTGATGTATTCATTTTGCTGATTAGCCTATGACGTGATGTGCAATGTTTCATGCAGCAAACATCTTTTCATTTCATCGTCATACATTAACATAGTGGGTTTTCTCCTGTTAATTGTTGTGGGATGTTGAGGCAGTGAACGTGTGTATCTGTGCACGTGTGTACATGCAGGCTTCCGCAACCATTTGTCCCTAGAATTAAAACTGATACGGATAGCTACTACATCACTTATATTCTTGTGAATATTTCGGAAGTCAGGATTAACTATTATATTTCAGTTGATATGGAAATCATTTTACTTGAACTATGATTAATCCTAACTCGAGTGTTTTATGTTTTTGCATGGAACGCTCTGCTTAGACTCGAGCATTTCAGATTTAAAGAATTCAGCTTAGGATTTGAAGATTGGCAAAGCCGGGGATTCCAAAGACAGCGCACTCTGAAGATTTGGAAACAATAATTTTTTTTTGTATTCAAGGTGTATTTTCAAGTTCCGTTGAGTATAGAAAATTTGTATCAAACTTTTGGTTATATATAAAAGTGATATTTTGCTGTTAAATACTAGATCTTCTATTTCTTTTGTATTTTCTGTGTTTATTTTGTTTTTTAAATTATTTAATCTAAATAATATCTGTCGATTTGAATGTTTTAAGTTGGTTTAATTACCGATTTGATGAAGTCAAAAAGGTGGGGCTTTACACCGATGGATGGTTTGGTCGATTTCACTCCGTGTGGACCGGCCCTGACGATCCAAGGGCCCACCTGAGTCTGGGCCTTAAGGCTCGGGCTAGAGAGTCTCGAAGTGGTAAGGAAGATCCCTTGCCTTGGTTCACAGATGGAAATCCAACTTCCAGTACATGACTTTGCGGTTTTGATTGTAAACCTATATGTGGTGGCATAGTGGCATGGGACGCTCATGTCGCCTATGATTGATACATTATGATTGAAATTGTTTTTGAAACATATATTCACTTATAATAGTATCAAAATGATTTGTTTTAAACGTACCAAGCATGTTTGGCTATTATAAGGTAAAACTCTATCCTCCGGCTTGTGCTGCATTGTGTGATGGGACCTGAGTCTTATAATAGCTTAAAATTTTCCAAAAAACATGCACTGTTTTGTTATATGCACTTGTAATCTTAGGAGGAAACCGGTTCTGTGTTATACAGCGTGGTCCCTTGATATATCTAATTTTAACGTAAAGTTTTAAATAACTGTTTTAGTTTTCACACCAATCACATGACTGACCTGGAGTTTATTGTTTTAACCTAAACTCTGAGTGCCCCTATTTACCACATGGGGCAGCTAGTAGTTTTGGTTTTGCATATATTATATTCACAGGGTCCTGGTTTACAGCCAGAGCTATATTTGGAACGCTCTGTATCCTTGTATTTCTTTCAGTTGTGTTTTGTATTATTTTCCGCTGCATTGTAATTTGTAAGCCTCTAATATTTATCAAATGTATAATATTTGTTCATACTTTGTATATTCTTGTACTCTGATGTAAATTTCTGTAATAATAAATGAAATGTTCTTCTGTTTGTGTTTAGATTTGTCATGTTGTCAACTCAATCCGGGCTTTCCTCTACGGGGAAGCTTGGGTCGTTTTATTTAAAATTTAAAATTTAAAATTTTAAAGAATTCATAAATGTGAATAACAGAAGTGGAAAGTGAATTGAATATAAAATATAAATTTATCGAAATCGAAAAGTTTATATATCTTTGATATTTACTTTAAATTAACTTGATGATAGTAATAATTGAACCGTGAACCATGAACTCGAGATTTTTATAAACGAAAATTCAAAGTGAGAATTATAATTGAAACTCAATTATTTGAATCAAATTATAAAATTGAATTTTTTGAAATCGAACTATTGAATTGAATTGAAATATATATGGGAAGTCAAATCCTTTTGAATTAAAATATCGAAATTTAGTGAATTAAATTGAAACTGGAATATGATTCCAGTTTGGTTAAATTTTGAAGAAACGATGCTAATTCTAACTATAGTATTTTAAAACATTTTAAAAACTATTTTATATTAATTATTTCCTTTATAACCTATTTACCTTGTTACTATTTTATTTTATTACTTATTTTAATAAACCATTTTAATAATTACTATTTATTTTATAAACTATTTTATAATAATTATTTTCTTTATAAACTAATTTACCTTAAAACTATTTTATTTTATTAATTAATTTAGGAAAACCATTTTGATAATTTACTATTTGTTTTATGTACTAATTTATTATTTTAACTATAGACTTTACTAAACTTGGTTATTCTATTTTAAATACAAACTATTATTTTCCAAACTATTTCAATTATATATCTAAACTATTTCAAATATATTTTTAACTATTTTAATATTCAAATTATTTTAAAGTTGGAATTGTTTCAAGACTTTAAATTAGTTTAAATGTAGGTTTTATGATGAATAATATTCTCTTTTGAATATTGAAATGATTTTTATGAAAATCTGATATTTTGGTATGAAGTACGAACCCCTTTGAAATGTAAAAGAACTGACCGGTGTGAAAAATGTAAACGATTGATCGTCAAAGAGACCGGGATTGGATATTATCATACCCTTTACCAATACCGAAAACTAACTTAACAACTGTGTACGCGGTGGAGTTGTAGAATGAAACAGGTTGGATTTGGAGGCGATTACTGGACTTGAAGAAAGAGAATGATGATGGATAGCCTTAACCTTCGGGTCATAATTAAAATGACTGAAACATGAGCCATACCCAGGTTAATGTGAGCTAGCTCCTCTGAGCAAACATGCTTTTTCGATATCATATGTATTACTTTGTGAGAGGTTGGCGCCTTTGACTTTTGGGAGTATTGTCTTGAGTGGGCGGTAGTCGCGGCTATGCGTTACCACTGGTCTAGGTCCGCAATCCGGTAGAATCCTACTGATGGGTATTGCCTCGATGCCTTGTCATATTTATCCTGATTGAGCCCCCTACGACTTTGATTTGTACCGTACCTATGGAATGCCCTCTGATAGCCACTTCGTACTGTGGACTTTACAGTATCTATATATACTACGGTAATATAAACGGTGTAAGGGTAAAAATGTAATCCCGCTTACACTATTTTAATATATATTTAACCATAGACACTATTATAATAGCGTATTATATTATATAGTATCTAGTTTGACAGATCTTTAAGATGGAATTTCCCGTAACATCTCTTAAGTTATTGCTCTCATATTATCGCATGAATTTGATTTAACTAATATGATAATATTTTAGTTCAAATCCGAGTATTTTTGTCTTTCCGTTTGTGCTCGAGTCAGCCTGGGTTTTCAGTTATTGAAGACAATGTTATGAAGATAAAGATGGAGCTCAATAGACGTATTTATTATTATTACTCCACTGCAAATATTGGTATGTTTATGATAGTTAACTTTGATAATTGTTGTAAAATATAATCAAATGTATGTTTTAACAGCTTCATGAACTGTTATTTAATTCTTATATTTTGTCCTTCCGTTGCGAGATTCTGTGTTGGTTATTCTTCTTCTCTTTTTTTATATAAATCCCAGTAACTATCCGTGTTTTTGATTTGCTTATGTCGACATTGAGAATCATTGTCGATTTGAACGGTTAAAAATCACGGATGTTACAGTCTCCATTCACTTAACCACAGACAATTTCACTATTTGACCTCTGCTAACCAGTCACATCAGATTGCACTGCAACCTACAAACCAGCTAGCGCAAAGCTCCTCCAACTCAAATAGCACAATCTGATTACTATCGTTAGCCACATCAAACTTTATCATGTTGCTTCAAGAAAAGATGTTAAGGTCATTTATTACCAAACCATAATCAAATCAAAAACTAATTTGCTAGTTATAAAAGAATATTTTGTTTAAGTAGGTTGGTTAAATTAAGTTGCAGGCTAAACAACATATAACGCCTTTTTTCATTGCATAACTTAGGAATGTCATAATGCATTATAGTATAAGGTACTATCGAGTAAGATTACATTGCAATATTGTTGGATAGTCAACCTTTTCCCATTATAATATCTTGTAACTATCCTTTTGTGAATAGGGAGTTCGACTGGCTAAAATTTGGTCAGGCGTATTCTGATTATCTCAAGTGCAGATGGCAGCCTGATCAATGTGTTGTGATTAATCCGATTCTAGACCACTTGAATCCGATATCTAAACCACAATGTGCTAGCGGAAGACTAGATCGTTGTTAGACTTGCAAAAACAACCAAAGCAATAACTCTAGTCACAAAACCAATATCAACCAATCACGAACAATCCAAATCTCAATCACAAGCAAGAAACTAATGACAAAGTAGCAAAAATAAATCACACAAGGATTTATAGTGGTTCCACTAACATCTTGTTAGTATACATCCACTTTGGAGAGAGTATTTTATTACCACGATGAAAGGAATACAAGAGATTGATCCAATAATCACTATATTTCAATATAGAAAAGAGTTTGAGGAGAATAGAATTGAAGAATTGGAATTAGGCTATAAACCCTAGTTCTCCCTTGAGAATAAACCCTTGATCCCAAATCAAGTCTTCAATCTCTCCTAATTCACTTCAGAAAAGAGCTTATATAGAGGTTGGCCAATTACCCAAATTGCCCCCGAATTAGTCACAAATCAGCTTGCTTAAACTTCAGCCCGAAAATAGCCCAAAGCTCGCATGGATGTCTGTCGAACCTCCTGACAGACGCCTGTCATCTTCCAGAGATTACTTGGGCAAATTCACTCAGCACAGACGTCTGCCAGGAAAGTGTCAGACATCTTTCTGAACTCTCGGGAAACCAATTCTCTGCAGTCAGACGTCTGTCATCCCCTATAACAGACGTCTGTCCCTCAACCCAGCTGACAGTAAACATGTTTCTGCTCATATCTCCTTCATACGAGCTACGATTTACGAACGACCACCTCCGACTCGAAGCTATCTTCGACCACTTCAATCAACCATATAGTACCGCATATCACAACACTTCACCTTGATACTATAACCATCTCAACTCCAAACTCCAATGCACCATGCACTTCCCTCTACCTTCGACCAAGCAAACTTGAATGTTTTCCCAATGAGCTCCGGCATGGCCACCGCCCATTGCACTACACCAACGAGTTCACGCAAAGCCCCCACCCATAAACGTAGTGTTGAAAACATTCAAACCACAAACCGTCTCACCAAAAGAAAATGTACTCGGGAGTGTAACGAGTACTTACCTTAAAGATAGATATCCAATATCTCACCGCTATTCCTTTTCCATCAAAAAAAAATCACTCTCTCCACCTCGTGCCACCCCGTGGCACCTAGCAACTCAATAAGCGGATTAAGTTCGAGCAATGCTTGAACTTCCCATATGGCAATGCCTTCGTAAACATATCCGCCGCATTATCCTTTGTGTGCACTTTCCGAAGGTATACTAGTTTATCCTCATCCATGGCTACAAGAAATGACTCCCTCACCTCAATATACTTGGTCCGTGAGCTAAATGCCAAATTCTCCGCCAAATGGATAGCACTTTGGCTATCACATCGAACATCAACACTCATGTTCGAAACCAAAGTCACACAACAATCGGTTCAAGTAGAGTGCCCCCTTAGCCGTTTCCATAACGGCAATCAACTCCGCCTCCATAGTGGATAAAGCGACTACGGTTTGCAATCGCGATCTCCAACTAATGGTTGTCCCGCCAAGTGTGAAGACATACCCGGAAGTTGATTTCCTCCGATCCTTATCACCGGCGTAGTCCGAGTCACAATAACCAACCAACTTGCAACTCCTATCATCACTACCGCCAAATACAAGTCCATGAGATGCTGTGCCTTTCAAGTATCTCATAATAGCCTTCACGGCTTCCCAATGCGATTTCCCCGGATTAGCCATATACCGACTAACCACCCCGACGGCATTTGCAATATCGGGCCTTGTATACACCATTGCGTACATCAAACTACCAACCGCACTTGCATATGGCACCTTTGCCATATAAGCCTTGTCTTTATCCCCGATAGGTGATCCCTTCTCCGAAAGCTTCATATGCAAAGGTAAAGGTGTATTTAACGCCTTTGCATCCTCCATGCTAAACCGACAAAGCACTTTCTTAATGTATTCCTTTTGAGTCAATCTTAACTCAAAACGATTTCGGTCCCTTCCTATTTCCATGCCTAAGATTTTTCTTGCTTCTCCAAGATCCTTCATCTCAAATTCCGATTTCAAAAGCATCTTTAACTTGTTGATTTCATTTCGATCCTTGGAAGCAATGAGCATATCATCCACATACAAGAGTAAATACACCCAACAATCACTTCCCAACCTCTTGAAATATACGCAAGCATCCTTGATGCTTCAATGGAAGCCACTTTCAAGCATGAAATGATCGAATCTCTTTTACCATTGTCTAGGCGATTGCTTTAACCCAAATAGTGATTTCTTCAACTTGCAAACCATATTAGACTTACCATCTACAACAAACCCTTCTGGTTGCTCCATGTAGATGTCTTCATCCAAGTCTCCCTGCAAGAAGGCGGTTTTCACATCAAGTTGCTCCAACTCCAGGTCACGGATAGCAACTATCGCTAGTAAAACTCGGATAAATGTATGACGAACCACCGGTGCAAAAATTTCATCATACTCCTTTCCTTTCCTTTGTGAGAACCACTTTGCCACTAACCTTGCTTTGTACCTTCCATCATCCTTTACCTTGTAAATCCATTTGCACCCTATAGCACAGTTTCCTTGAGGAAGTGGAACCAACTCCCAAGTTCGGTTCGTCATAAGCGATTGCATCTCTTCCTCCATGGCACAAATTCACTTCAAGCTCTCTCTCGACTCCATAACGTCATCAAGGTCCATAGGCTCATCTTGGAATACATTGAGAGCATAGTCTAAATGATCACTAAAGCTAAGGTAGTTCCAATCACCATATCTTTTGGAAGGCCTTATTACACGTCGACCAACCCTAGTAGCAATACTATCACCCAAACCCCTTTCGTCTCCACCTTGAGTCGAAACTTCTCTAGTATCATGTACATCACCAACATCATCACTAGAGGAACCATGTGGACTATGTGATGTTTCATCAACCGCTTCAACCCCACCAACTTGTTCAACTCTACTACCACTTGGACGGAATGTGGGAATGACTTCCTTCTCCTTTGATTCACCATGAACCAAATCTGGAACGTCCGATGAGCTCTCATTCACCTTGAATAAAGCCGACTCATCAAAAGTGACATGACGAGAATTAACAACCTTCTTCATTTCCGGATTCCAAATCCGATAGCCTTTCACGCCATCCGTGAAACCAAGCAAGACCCTTTTGAATGCTCTAGCTCCAAGCTTATCATTCCCCAGATCATGCACATAAACCGGGCTGCCAAACACACGAAGATATCTCAAGTCCACACTCTTCCCTTTCCATACTTCCTCCGGAAGTTTGTTACCAATGGCCGAGCACGGAATTCGATTTACAATATGCACCGCGGTTGACAACGCTTCGGCCCAAAATCCCTTAGACAAACCCGATGTCAATCTCAAGCATCGAGCTTTCTCAAGTAGAGTTCGGTTCATTCTCTCCGCTACTCCATTAGATTGCGGATCTCCCGGTGTAGTAAAATGTCTCTGGATCCGGTGATGCTTACAATACTCCAAGAATTCACGCGAGACATATTCGCCGCCATTGTCGGTCCTTAACACCTTCAAAGTCTTACCACTCTCATTCTCAACAAGAGCCTTCCACACTTTGAACTTAGCAAATGCCTCCGACTTGGCCCCCATTACATACACCCATACCTTGCAAGACAAATCATCAATGAAAGAGATATAATACCTTGCTCCTCCCAAAGAAGCAACCGGTGCCGGTCCCCAAACATCTGAATGAACATACTCAAGAACCTCCTTTGAGTCATGCTTGCCTTCATCGAATGATAACCTTGTTTTCTTCCCCATGACACATTCCTCGCAAAACTCTAGTTTGTTGAAACTCTCACCCTCGATCATCTCCCGCTTCCGAAGAATATCCAAACTCCTCTTCGTGACATGACCCAATCTCAAATGCCACAACCGCGTCGCATCCAAGTCACGAGAACTATCAACACCCACACAAGTCTCACCTCTTATGGCCAAACCTGAAGAAAATATATACCATGAGTCCTAGCACCCTTCATAACCACAGTCGCTCCCTTCGAAACCTTCAAGCAATCCTTTTCGATAGTGACCTTGCATCCTACAGAATCCAATTTCCCCAAAGATATAAGAGACTTCCTAAGTCCCGGAACATAGCGAACATTAGTGAGCGTGCAAACAACTCCATCAAACTTCCTTATTTGCACGGAGCCACTACCCATTGACTTGCAAATAGCACCATTTCCCATAGCAATTGCATTTCCCTCTTTGACCTCAAAGGACGAAAAACAATCTCTATTTGGCGTCATATGATACGACGCACCTGAATCGAGTACCCATTCGTTACCCGAAACACTCATTGCTACCGCCGTCAACACATTCTCATCTACTTCACCATCCCCACTCTCCACCGCCATGGATGAAGACGCTACTTCCTTCTTATCTTTGTCCAGACATTCATTTTTCCAATGTCCCGGTTTCTTACATATAAAGCATTTCCCATTTCTCTCTCGATTTACCTCTTTCACTGAGTTTTCTTGATTTAGAACGCCCCCGGTTTCCTTTCTTCACATTCTTTTCTTTCTCCACAAAAAACCTGTGATTACTAATAGCTCCACTACTACCCTCACTCATCTCCTTCATTTGACCTCTCTGCTCCTCACTAAGAAGACCCGTCTTGACATCAACTAGAGTCAAGGTATCCCGGCCATAGATCAAACTATTTGAGAAACCCGTATAGCGATACGGTAATGAACATAATAATATCATCGTCTTTTGCTCTTCATCAATCTTTAAATCAACGGCCTTCATCTTCATGAGCAAGTCATCAAAGGCATTTAAATGGGCCTTAAGCGAATTACCCTCCTTCATCTTGAAGGTGAAAAACGTTCGCAACAAGATCAAACGATTAGTGAGCGACTTCTTCATATAAAGTTCTTCCAACTTGTCCCAAATACCTTTAGCGGTAATCTCACCACTAATTTCGGAGATCACATTCTCCCCCATAGCTAGTTAAAGAGTAGTGTAAGCCCATTCCTCCATCTCTTCTCTCTCAACATCCGAGATATCACTTGGCAACAAGTGAGTATCAAATACTATGTGCACCCGATTCCGCCTATGAACCGCTTTCATTTTCCATTGCCACTTCTCAAAGTCATTATCACCATTCCACTTGTCAATAACCAATTGAGAACCCGACGCCCTATACGAACCCCGTACATATGGCGCCACACTATTCAGACTTCCGGTTGAAGGACTTACCGAGCTACTATCCATCTCCGGCATTTTCACAAACACCTAACAAGCACCAAAACAGCTCTGGTACCAACTGTTGTAACCATTATGATTAATCTGATTCAAGACCACTCGAATCTGATATCTAAACCACAATGTGCTAGCGGAAGACTAGATCATGGTTAGACTTGCAAAAACAACCAAAGCAATAACTCTAGTCACAAAACCAATATCAACCAATCACGAACAATCCAAATCTCAATCACAAGCAAGAAACTAATGACAAAGTAGCAAAAATAAATCACAGTAGGATTTTTAGTGGTTCCACTAACATCTTGTTAGTGTACATCCACTTTGGAGAGAGTATTTTATTACCACGATGAAAGGAATACAAGAGACTGATTCAATAATCACTATATTTAATATAGAAAAGAGTTTGAGGAGAATAGAATTGAAGAATTGGAATTAAGCTATAAACCCTAATTCTCCCTTGAGAATAAACCCTTGATCCCAAATCAAGTCTTCAAGCTCTCCTAATTCACTTTAGAAAATAGCTTATATAGAGGTTGGCCAATTACCCAAATTGCCCCCGAATTAGTCACAAATCAGCTTGCTTAAACTTCAGCCCGAAAATAGCCCAATGCTCGCATAGACGTCTGTAGAACCTCATGACAGACGTCTGTCATCTTCCAGAGATTACTTGGGCAAATTTACTCAGCACAGACGTCTACTAGGAAAGTGTCAGACGTCTTTCTGAGCTCTCGGGAAACCAATTCCCTACAGTCAGACGTCTGTCATCCCCTATGACAGACGTCTGTCCCTCTACCCAGCTGACAGTAAACACCTTTCTGCTCATATCTCCTTCATACGAGCTCCGATTTGCGAACGGTCACCTCCGACTCGAAGCTATCTTCGACCATTTCAATCAACCATATAGTATCTCATATCACAACACAATATAATATTCCAAGCTCAGTTGTTTTTTAACTATCATTTCTAATCCATATTCGAAGACTTGGAAAGAAGAAGAGGTGTGTAAAGCGAAAATTTTATGACTAACAGGCGTGCATTATTTTAACTGAGGTGACCAAACTTATGAAGCTTTATGAGAAGTTTGATTTATTTAATTCATAATGGCTGCTAAAATGCATCTCTCTATTGTTTGCTGGTTTCTTTTTACAGTTAAAAAGGTTTCATAGGAGGAGCATGCTGAGGAAATATAGAGGAAAGAAGATATTGTTTGTAGGTGATTCATTAACGTTGAATCAGTATATGTCATCCTTATGCATGTTGAATGCTCTGTTGCCTGATGCATGGATGAGTTCAACCAAGATAGGATCATTGACTATGGTTGTGTTTGAGGTTTGTTTCGAATGTTAATTATTTGTCAAATGCACATCTTTTTGTTTAATTTATTGAAGCAAAACTTATAATTTATCCTTATTTGAAAGCCAGGTGATGCGGTAACAAATATGCATACTGCTAGCAAATATGTGGCAGCACCCTATGAAGAAACATTGCACCAGGAAGGTAGTTTTTTTTATATCGTTATAATTAGTAGCTAATTCTCTTTTATTATGAAATTATTTAGACCTAGATGGTTAGGAACATAGGCAAATGGTATTGCTCCAGCTGTAAAAATTGGTTTCAAGGAATCTTGTATGGGTTGTTAGATAAAGGACTACTGTGTAATGCAAACAACATGAAATGAATTAATAAAATCCTTCTTTTACTTATGCAGTCTCCAAAATATCTCCTTTCTTCCCCTCTTCTTCTCTCTTCTTCCTTATTTACTGCATTTTTTTCCTTTCTATGGCTTCTCGCCTTCTCCTCCTTCCTCAAGCTTTTCAGTACCGCATCAAATGGTGCTTTCATTTTCGATCTCACATCCTCCCAAACTTCACCAGCTCACCGATAACTTCCTCCACCATTTCACCGACAACTCTTTTGCAAAGTCTTGCCTGCAAAAACAGAAATCATTTTCGACAACCGTCAAGATGGCAGCAGCTCCACTGCATCCTTTTCTAGCTTACATCATTTCATCCAGCCCATCAGTTCAGATATGGGTCTGCCTATAACCTCCTGCCTCCTTCTAGCACCACCCATCTCATCCTCATGCTCTTTCCCCGCCAATTTCTCCACTTGCTTCGTTCCCGGCCTCCTCAATGAGTACATGGTCCCTAGCCTCTTCTCCTAGCTCCACCTCTCCGAACTCGGCTCCGGAATAAAACTTGAAACCCTCTCCCCTAACCGTTACCTCGCCGTCACATCCAACGTTAACTTTACCCTAAAAATATTCGTCAATGGAGTCTGAATCACCCGTCCATATCTGTCCAATGGCGGAAAACTCGTAATCCATGGCATCCAAGGTTTTATCTCCCCTCTTTCCCCCTTCTCTTGCACCACCGACAAATCAATGAGTCAAATCGACTCACCTGCATCAACTTTTTTGATAACGCTTTATGATGCCATGATACGGTTTAGAAGCTCCACCTATATTGTGCTTGCAGTCCCGATGAGGATCAAATCACCTGCGCTTAACACATTGAACTACATGATGGTTTTTGCATTGGATGACATGGCTATTTTCAGCAGAGGTAGTCATATGCACATCCATGAAGAAAGATTTCATGTGGTGTTGCAGGTGTACAATAATTATTGTGATCCAAAGACTGTGCAAGTCAGCAGCATGGCACATGATGGCAGTTGCTTTAAGACAGAAATAACATGTAACTCCTGGAATGTATCATTCAAAGATGCAATGAAAGTGTTCGATAAAATGGCACAGTCGAAATTGATGCTCGACTTGTCCTTTACCATCTTCTCACCCATCAACGTCAACTATAGTCAAACCAATGACAGCCTCCCTACCTCCTTCGACATTGCTCTCAAAGTTATCTCTCCGCCACCACAATCAAAAACCGTTGCTAAAATCTCCACTAAATTTTGTCAAAAATTCTCAATTATGCATTATGCATCAACGCCATCATCATTTATTGTTGCTAGCTCTGCCAGTGTAGCTCCTCCCTCTGTTGGGTCACACGCATCTCCCTCAACCTTTGTAGCAGCTGCTTAGCTCCTCCTTTATTCATCCCAACACACTCGTTCATAGATTGTTACCTCCTTCATAACTTCATCATCCACTTCCTTTACAAAAACTCTACTATCTATTCCTTCTCCACCGCTGACTAGTGCTATCAGTAGTACTGCAGTTTATCGACAACTACCATCCAATAAATGACCCTACAGCTGGTCCATCTCTCGAAGCTTAACTCTTCAAGAACCACTTCATCCAAACTAAAACCTCTACTGAGATCAACTTCAGCACCATCACCATTATCTCCTCAATCCGTACTTTTGACCACTCGCGCAACAGTACTTTTGTAACCCCATACCAGACAATTGGCAAACTCTTTTTCTACCAACTAGTACTACCATTCCCTCAGTCCGTAGTTGCTGCACCGCTACAAATACTGCCTTATTCGCTCATTCAACCATCAGTTCCTACTCATTTTTCTTCTTCTCTCTAAAAATCAACAACCCGACAGCTTTCAACTTCGACGTCAACACTTTTGGCACCATTGTTCCTTTAAAAACCACCATCTTCAACAACATAGTAACTCTCAACTCTGTCATCATCGTCGCTAACGGAGTCCCTCCTACATCATTTCTTGGCACATTCGGAACCCTAACTTCAATGTCCTCTTTCCTTTATGTATCAACATCCTCTTTACTTCCAAAAACATTTCTCCGGACAACACGTCATCTATTTTTAGCAACAGAAAATATAGCCTTCTCTTCTCCATGCAACGTATCACCGACCTTGGGGACAAGATCGATTTTGAGGGTTAGTAATGATGCGGTAATAAGTATGCATACTACTAGAAAATATGTGGCGGCACCATATGAAGAAACATTGCACTAGAAAGTTAATTTTTTTTATATTGTTATAATTAGTAGAAATTTCTCTTTTATTATCAAATTATTAAGACCCAGGTGGTTAGGAATGTAGGCAAATGGTATTGCTCCAGCTGTAAAATTTGGTTTCAAGGAATCTTGTAGGGGTGGTTATATATAGGACCAATGTGTAATGCAAACGGCATGAAATGAATTAATGAAACCCTCCTTTTACTTTTGTAGTCTCCCAAATATCTCCTTACTTCCCCTCTTCTTGTCTCTTCTTCCTCATTTTACTGTATTTTCTCCTTTCTATGGCTTCTTTCCTTCTCTTCCTTCCTCAAGATTATCAGTACCACATCACAAGGTATATAAAAATAACAGCGATTAATAATCCATATCTACAACACTAGAACATGTTTACACATAGTTTTGGTTTAGTTTAGTTTTGGTATCCACTAAAACAGAAAGAGAATGATCACGGTTTGTCCATTGTTGAACCATACACACAAACAAGTATGTATGTATATATATATACATACTTGTTTGTGTGTATGGTTCAACAATGGACAAACCGCGATCATTCTCTTTCTGTTTATATATATATATATATATATATATATATATATATATATACAACAACAACAAAGCCATATATCCCAAACAAGTTGGGGTTGGCTAGATATGGAACCCAAGATTAAAATAAAATAAAATAAATAATGATGATAATAATAATATATATATAAAGGGTTTAAAGTAACCAATCAAATAAAAAGTCGTCCGATAAAGGGTTTTTTTAAAATAATAATAATAATAAGAAGTAAAAATGTTCAATAAAAGTGAAATAAAATCTAAAATAGTAAATAAAAAGTAAAAAGGTTCAGTAAACGTGGAAAAAAAACACTATGGTTCTGGTACATGGATTGCCAATTTCCATGCACTCCTATCAACTACCAGCTCTTCCGATAAACTCCAGTTACTTAAATCTCTCTTTATTATCTCCTCCCATGTCATTTTAGGTCGACCTCTACCTCTCTTTGGGCCTTCGGCGTGACCTAGAATTCCAGCGCGTACCCGTGCATCGTATGGTCTACGTTGGATATGTCCAAACCATCTCAAGCGGTATTGGACTAACTTCTCTTCAATAGGTGCAACTCCAAGTTTTTCCTGAATATCCTCATTTCTAATCTGATCTCATCTGGTATGCCCACAGCTCCAACGCAGCATCCGCATCTCTGCTATACTTATCTTCTGGACGTGTTGCCTCTTAGTAGGCCAACATTCTGCACCATATAACATTGCAGGTCTGATTGCTGTCCTATATAACTTTCCTTTAAGCTTCTGAGGAATCTTCCGATCACAAAGAATGCCAGATGCTAGTCGCCATTTCACCCATCCTGCTTGAATTCTAAAACTAACATCCTTATCAATCTCTCCATCAAACTGAAACATAGATCCTAAGTATCGAAACGATTCCTTCTTGGGTACTACTCTACCGGCCAGGGTAACATCTCCGTCATCTGACCTGACACTGCTAAACTCACACTTCATATACTCTATTTTAGTTCTGCTAAGCCTGAAACCCTTTGATTCCAAGGTCTCCCTCCATAACTCCAGTTGTCGATTAACCCCTATTCTACTTTCATCAATCAGCACAACATCATCGGCAAAGAGCATACACCAGGGAATCTCCCTTTGTATATCTTTTGTGATTTCATCCATCACTAATGCAAAAATATAGGGGTTCAAAGCCGAACCTTGATGTAACCCTATGTTAATTGGAAAGTCTCTGGTCTCACCATCGCATGCCCTAACACTAGTCACAACCCCCTCGTACATATCCTTAATAAGGGTAATATACTTTGATGGCACTCTCTTCCTTTCTAGCGCCCACCACATAACTCTCCTCGGTACTCTGTCATAAGCTTTCTCCAGGTCAATAAAAACCATGTGGAGATCTTTCTTTTGCTCCCTGTATCTCTCCATAAGTTGTCTAACCAAGAAAATCGCCTCAGTGGTTGACCTTCCCGGCATAAAACCAAATTGATTCCTAGAGACACTTGTCAACCTCCTCAAACGCTGCTCGCAAACTCTTTCCCAAAGCTTCATTGTATGACTCATAAGCTTAATTCCTCTATAGTTTGTACAACTTTGAATATCTCCTTTATTCTTGAAGATTTTTAACTAAAATGCTTCTCCTCCACTCATCTGGCATTTTGTTTGATTTGAAAATATTGTTGAACAACTTAGTTAGCCATCTTATCCCTGCATCTCCAAAGCATCTCCACACCTCAATAGGAATATCATCAGGCCCTACCGACTTGCCTGATTTCATACGTTTCAACGCCCCCTTTACCTCAGCTTCTTGAAATCTCCGCACAAAATGTCTATTGGTGCTATCGGCTAAGTTTTCCAACTCGATCGAAGAGCTATCACTTTCTTCGTTGAAAAGCTTATCAAAGTATTCTCTTTACCTATTCTTTATCTCATCTTCCTTCACCAAAAGTCTATCATTCTCATCCTTAATGCATTTTACCTGATTGAAGTCCCTTGTCCTCCTCTCGCGTAGCCTAGCTATTCTGTAAACGTCTTTTTCGCCCTCCTTTGTACTTAGCCTTTGATACAAATCTTCGTACGCTCGTCCCCTTGCTTCACTCACTGCTCTCTTTGCAGTCTTCTTTGCCACTTTGTACCTGTGCATGTTCTCTTCGCTTTTATGATGGTACATGCATTTGTAGCATTCCTTCTTCTCTTTGATAGCCTTTTGCACCTCGTCATTCCACCATGACGAATCCTTGGGCTCTCGCGTGCCACCTCTTGTTATCCCAAATACCTCAGTGGCGACTCTCCGAATGCAAGTTGCCATCGCATTCCACATGACATTTGCTTCTCCTTCCACATTCCAAACTCCTTCTCCCATCACTCTATCTTTAAACACCCGTGAAGCATCTCCTTTGAGTTTCCACCATTTCGTCCTGCTAATCTTCGCTCTCTTATCCTTCACCACCCGAAGACGAAACACACATACCAACAGCTGGTGTTGTGAGACGACACATTCTCCAGGTATGACCTTGCAATCAACACAATCTCGTTTACTATCTCTTTTAGTTAGGACAAAGTCAATCTGGCTAGCCTGTTGGCCACTACTAAAGGTGATCAGATGTGATTACCTCTTTCTAAAGAAGGTATTAGCAATCATGAGATCAAAAGAGAGAGCGAAATTCAAAATATCTTCACCCTCTTGGTTCCTACTGCCAAATCCAAAACCACCATGCACTCGCTCAAAACCCCCGCTAGATGAGCCAACATGGTCATTGAAGTCTCCTCCTATAAAAAGTTTCTCGCTACTATGCACATTCCTAACCATGACATCCAAGTCTTCCCAGAACTTCCTTTTGGCTTCTTCACTTAGACCTACATGTGGGGCATATGCGTTAATGACATTGAAAACTGTCTCGCCAACTACTAGCTTAACTAGGATGATCCTATCCCCTCGTCTTCTGACGTCAACCACATTGTTCTGAAGGTTCTTGTCAATCAATATGCCTACCCCATTCTTGTTACGTACTTCTCCCGTGTACCACAATTTGAAGCCAGTGTTCTCCACCTCCTTCGCCTTCTGACCCACCCATTTAGTCTCTTGAACGCACAAGATGTTAACCCGTCTCCTAATCATAGTATCCACTATCTCTCTTAATTTTCCTGTTAAGGACCCTACATTCCAACTACCTAACCGAACCCTACTATCGTCGACTAGCTTCCTTGCCTCTCGCATTCGCCGAGAAAAATGCGAGGACCCTTGCTCACTTATCACCACACCGGAGCGTCGGTGTAGCGCGCCACTAAGAGAATGGCGGCCCAGCCCTTGCATATTTAACACCATATCCAAGCCTCGATATAGCGCGTCGCTAAGAGGGTTACGCCCCAACGATATATCCTAAGGTTCCATATCCATAAGAGTGGCTAAGTTTTTACGTTGGCTCGCCAAGCCTATCACAACCCTCCTCCTTTATCCTGGCTTGGGACAAGCTGCATAGAAACCTATACAGGCGGAGTTATATATATATATATATATATATATATATATATATATATATATATATATGCAAACGTTCGGTTTCACCCAAAAATGGAGCACCCCAAATGCTCCATGATATCAGCCTCGCATTTATATTAATGAAAATGTGTAGGAAGTGAGAGAGTGAGTGGATGGAGAGAGAATGAGAAATACTTGGTGGAAATAAGGGGCCAAATGGGGTGCTGCACTGTTACGAGTGCCATTGAACCTGCCTCATATATATACAGGAAAATAGTGTGATGGACAAAATGAACAAAAAATTATTCCAGGACAAAAGGCTAAAATTTTGTCCATAAGGACAAATTTTAATGTAAAATATGAAATTATAGTAGGCCCCTGAATTCCTTCCTTTACACTAAAATTTGTCCTTGTGGATAAAATTTTAGCCTCTCGTCCTTATGTAACAATTTTTTGTTCATTTTGTCCTTAAGGATAAAAACTCTCTCTCTCTCTCTCTCTCTCTCTCTATATATATATATATATATATATATATATATATATATATATGAGGCAGGTTTAATGACACCTCAAACAGTGGAGCACCCCTTTGACCTCCCTATTTTCCACCACACATTCTCTCTCTTTTCTTCCACTTATTGTTTCACCTCCCACTAACTTAAACTAATATAAATGTGTGGTGAAATTCGGGGGGTGGGAGGGCAAAGGGGTGCTGCATTTTCAGGGTGTCATTATGAAAAAACATGCAGAAAACAAATATGAGAAAAGACTAAAATGCAACAAGCTAAAATGAGGCCAATGTCTTTAATCCAATAAGCGCATCCCACTGCGCTCCATTTGCAAGGTAGATCAACTTCTTGGTGGTAACATATGTTACTGGAACAATCATAATGCTTACCCCAACTTTTGAACGATGTCCTTGAGAATAGAATCAATCAATTATAAATGTGGCTTGTTTACATCTATAAGAAGATGTAAAAAAGTTGAAATGTTGCTTTCAGAAGTAGAAGATTATACTGCTGCTGAGGTTTTCCCTATTATCCTTAATGAGAACTGTTAGAAACCAGTATAATGATCCAGTTGTAAAATATCATATCATCATTTTGTAGAATATCTTATAAGCCAACCCAAGCATCCAACTAACACTTCAGATTTTCTTTAAGAAACGTCTTAAAAACTGTTAAAACATAGATCTGGTGCCTATGCACCAAACCAAGCTGCAATGTCGTACCAGGTTGACACGAACCATGCATGTAATTCATGAATGTTGGTCTGTTATCAAGTATAAACCGTCATCCTCATGGAACTAACCAATTTAGCACAACTTCTTAAATAGAAAGCTTAATCTTCCTCCAAAGTAACTACGCAACTTTTCCATTAGAAAACACTGCCTACTTTCATTATGGGTTTCCAGACTACCACTCTTCTATATCATCTCAAAACAGAAATTCCTGACCAGTTTTTGATATCATATAAAAGGGTACATGATCATAAAATAAGTTATGGAATTATCAAGAGAAAATAGTATGTATTTTGCAAACGCTTATCAACAAATTTGGTAACATGATATAGAACAGTATAATCGAAAATCACCATTAAAAGGTATTAACCGATTTCATCTCCAAATCCAAATAACAATTGATGCTGAGATAGCAGACAAATTATTTGTTAACTTATCACATCTTCTCCCCATTATAAATAAGCAATCGGATAATTTCTAAAGCCAACAAAATTTTCATCTAATTTTAAGTTCTGTAAATTGAAGCAAACCCAAAAGAAAGACTAGTCGACTATCTATGAACACAGATCACTCTAAATCGCAAAATGTATTACCGAATAATTACCTTTTAGAATCGGATCCGAATAGATAGGGCAGTGAGGAAGATGCGTGGGCTTTATCCATTCCTTTTTGAGGGTACATTCTTGACCTCTTTCCTAATTAGCATATCTTTCTTTTTATCCGTGTTTATCCTGTTTATCTTATTATCTCGTTAAACTTGTCACGAGAACCTTAGGTAGAAACCCTTTGGATGAAACATGTATTTGAAACATGTTATGCTTGATGGTTGCAAGTGGTTGCAAGTGTTTGCACGTGGATACTCGTAGATGCATGATACACATTAGGCACTAAGATCGGCTCACACACTTTCATGTTGCATATGCATGAGTGCTTATACTTATTCATGGATGAAACTTGTTATGCTATCACGTGGATGTTGCATATGGATGAATGTTATGTGCACCTATTTTGGCTGTTTGGACCTGTTTTGGAGGCTTGTGACGTGATTTGATGGCTCGGATTGAATCTAGGGTTAATCCTATGGCTAATACTATCCTAATCTTCTATAAAAAGACCCCTAAGCCTAGCCTAAATCACCATTATTCAACCCTACAACTAAACTATGTCAAATTTGTTCCTCTCATGGCCTCCACTCTCATGCTAAAATTTCTAAGTTTATTTATATGAGAGATTTTGAGTTCATACAAGTGTTTTCAAGCTTGTATGAGTGTTCTTAGTTTGCATTCAAGTCAAGTTGCAACATTTCTATTACAAAGCAAGGGTTTTTATTGATTTGGCTCAAGGGTTTTTCATTTGGAGCTTGCATATTTGGGTGATTGCATAAGGGCTTCGTCTCAATCTTTATAATAAATATTCATTTGTGTCTTCATAGCATAGTAAGCCCTTTTCTACTTTCTTTTTGAACCATAAAGTTAAATGAATGATGCAAGTTTGGGTTGATCATTATGATATGCAAGTTTGGTTGATCATTATGTTATGCAAGTTGGTTCAATCATTATGTATGACACATGTTGCTATGATATGCAAGTTTGGGTTGATCATTATACACATGTTATCATGTTATGTAAGTTAAACTTGAGTTTGTGAGCTTAAAGCTTCAAGCTTTATATTAAAGGTTGCATTTTGGCAACATGGAAGTTATCATATCCCTTATGATAACTTGCATGTGAGGCTAAATGCGAACTCCTAGCAACTTCTACATGTCATTTATCACCATGTATCACTTATATGCTAAGTTTGGTTTTATGCATACTTTTGAAGCCTAATAATGCAATATGCAAGTATATGAACATATGTACATCTCATATGCCACCATGTTAAACTTGTGGCTTCAACACCTTTTTGTCATGATTATGCCAAGTTCCCTATTTTATCCTTTATGCGTTGTTGCGATTATGTAAACGATGGGATTACGTTGGGGTTGGGTAACATTATGACATAAACACGGTTTTTATAACATGACGTGATATGTTAGCTTGTAATTATGTTTTGGAAACATAATGGACATGACACTTAGAAAATATGAGTGTGGCCAACTCGAGGTTGGGTTGAGTTTGTAGCATAAATCTACCCGGACCCGCCCGGCTTAACTAGTGGCTACAAACAATAGGACCCAATGTGAGAAGTTGGTCATGTTGTGCTCGAACCCGAGGTTAGACCAAGTTGTGGTGTAAAGCTACCCGGACCCGCCCGGCTTAACTAGTAACCACAACAAGGTCTAATGTGAGAGGTTAAAGCACATTAAGTTAATTAATGCCTCCTGATTAGGGTTAAGTCATGGTCCACTTAATACTTAACCAATTTGGGCTTGATGGGTTAATCGGGGTTAAGTCATGAACCTTGGGTACACTTAACCAATTTAATCCACGTTTGGATCGGGTTAACCACATTTAACCCATTAAGAAACCCTAGTTGCGTGGTCCTTTTCAGCAGTAACCCTCTTGATAGTGTCATAAGACCCTAGGGACTAGGCTAGGGTGGGGCACAATTAAAAGGTATTAACCGATTTCATCTCCAAATCCAAATAACAATTGATGATGAGATAGCAGACAAATTATTTGTTAACTTATCACATCTTCTCCCCATTATAAATAAGCAATCGGATAATTTCTAAAGCCAACAAAATTTTCATCTAATTTTAAGTTCTGTAAATTGAAGCAAACCCAAAAGAAAGACTAGTCGACTATCTATGAACACAGATCACTCTAAATCGCAAAATGTATTACCGAATAATTACCTTTTAGAATCGGATCCGAGTCGAAATTAATCCAAATTAAAGGAGTTGGTCGGCTTGGAACGATCTACTCAGATAGCCCTCATTTTGCTGAGGATGGATTTGCCCAATTTTTTCGCTTGCATATGTATATATATATATATATACACACACACACACACACACACACACACACACATATATATATATATATATATATATATACACACACACATATACATACAGACACACACATGAAAATGCTTATTCAATCGGGAATTGATAAGTAGAAAACTGCGGCAGTTCCGTGAACCGTACGATCCTCTACCACCCATGAATTGCACCCGTGTATTCCATGATGCGGTGAGTTTGACCGCATATTTACAAGTCGATCTAGCATGGTTCATATATATATATTTGATTATCAACTATTTTAATAGCCTATCTTTATAATGGTTTTTTTTTTGACAAATAAACCTATAAGCAAATGCGTTCTAAATTTCTTTCACTTTTTTCTTAAATACAAATATTTCCTAAATTCATTTGACTTTTTTCTTCTTTTGTCATCCTAAGTTGGCATTAATTCATTGTGTGAATATGGACATGGATTGTGCACTATTAGAGCATCTCCAACAGTCCTCAATTCATGTTCTGAATTGAGAATTTTAGAGGGAAATGGTCCCCAACAGATGTTGGGGACCGTAATATAAAGTCAAATGTTATGGAACCAATTCAGAATTCAGAACTGGTCCCGCGCGCCGAATTTATCGGCTCGTGATGAAGCGTGCCGATTTTGTCGGCATGCGCCATCACGAGCCGATAAATTCGGCACGGGATCCTTAACATTTAAAATATTTATTTTATCCATACTAACTTATATATTGCTATGATGAAATAAAATCGTTATTATTTTCATAGAAAACAGTTATGTTTTGGAAGAAAGAAATAAACTAATTTAGCTTCGGATCATAATAATAGTTGGTTAATAACACGTACAAATACAATATAACGCGATTGCTGAAGTAAAAAACTACAACATCATTACTGCACAAATTCGTACAATTATAAAATAAAACACGAGTTCGGACAAACAAGCTTTATAACTATGTATCACCATAGTGGTCCTATAAATGATTCATAAGATCTTTTTGCAGCCGGTTATGGAGTTGTGCATCTCTAAACATAATCTGACGGTTCAAATGAATGTTGAAGTCCTCTTTTGTGATTGGTGTGTTTTACCGGAATACTTCGGGTGCCTGCGAAGCACCTTCGTATTCGTAGTGGCATTGCCCTTCATCCATATCTCTTTCATCTTCTATAATCATGTTGCGTAGAATAATGCAGGCAAACATGATTGTAGACATCTTTTTCCTAGACCACAACTGACATGGATTACTTATCATTGCAAATCTAGATTGTAGAACACCGAATGCTCATTCTACATCTTTTCTTTGTCCCTCCTACATTGCCGCGTATTTGACTTGCTTAGGAGTCAATGGATTTGGACATGTTTTAACAATGATGCTCCATTTCGGGTAAATGCCATAACCTTGGTAATAGTCATGGTTGTAAGTATTTTGGCCTAAGGTAAATGTTAAAGGAGGTACCTGGCCTTGAGCAAGATCATTTAACAGAGGGGATCTTTCTATAAAATTTAAGTCATTATTCGAACTGGGAATTCCAAAGAAAGCGTGTCATATCCATAAATCGTACATTGCAACAGCTTCCAAAATGATGGTTGGTTGCCTTTCCTTGCTGTTGTACGCACCTTGTAATCCCTTAGGGCAGTTCTTTCATTCCCAATGCATACAGTCTGGACTTCCTAACATGCCTGGCGATCCCTGCTTTCATGCATTTCTCTGATTCGCACTACATCTGCTTCATTCGGAGACCTAAAGTATTCTTCTCCATAGACGTCCACAACAGCTTAACAGAATTTTCAAGTGTTTCAAGTGCCATGCTCTCTGCTATTCGGTATGCATCATCCAACACATTAGCAGGAGTGCCATAAGCTAACATTCTCATAACGGCCATCATTTTCTGTTCATCGGATAACCCTGTGTCTTTGATGCATTTTGTTTGTACTTAAAGTAATCATTGTTACCTTGAATACTTGCCAATATCCAAAGAAAAAGATTTCTCCACATCCTGTATCTTCTATGAAACATATCAGGCCCGTAAGTGCGGTTGTCATTGAAGTAATCTTGCATCAGAGACTTATGGTATTTAGCTTGAATTCAGTGTATAAACTTCCTTCCAGGAACCAATCCCCCTCGAGTTGAGGATGATGAACCATAGGCTTCATGGTATAGGTCCCGTATTTCTTGTATTTCTTCTGCTTCCTCTTGAAGGATTTCCTTGTCCTCTGAATCGCTATTAAAATCCATCGTGCATTTCATAAAATAAGAATCTAATTTTGTTTGTGAATACGTTTGGGTTTGAGATATGGTTTGCAATGTTGTTGTTTTATATAAGGTATGAGGTCTTGGTAAGTGGGCAGCTTTATTGGACAGAGTGCTCCTTTATTGGACGGAGTGCTCCATTATTGGTACGAATGCTCCTTTATTTGACAGAGTGATCCTTTATTGTAAAGAGTGCTCCTTTATTGGTATGAGTGCTCCTTTATTGGACATAGTGCACTTTTATTGGACAGAGTGCTCCTTTATTGTAAAGAGTGCTCCTTTACTGGTACGAGTGCTCCTTTATTGGATAGAGTGCTCCTTTATTGGACTTAAAGTGTTCCTTTATTGGATATAGTGCTCCTTTATTGGACAAAGTGCTCCTTTATTGGTACATGTGTTGGTCCGGTTTGTAGTGTGTATGGTCTTCCCGGAAATATAGTCAACAAATTTAACAAGTAGGGTCGTCCACATAATATAACCAAGGAATTTAACAAGAAGGGTCGTCCACATAATGTAGCCAAGGAATTTAACAAGAAGGGTCGTCCAAGTAACGTAATGTAGCCAAGGAATTTAATAAGAAGGGTCGTCCGTGTAATAAAACCAAGGAATTTAACAAGAAGGGTCGTCCACGTAATGTAGCAAAGGAATTTAACAAGAAGGTTGGTCCACACAATATAACCAAGGAATTAAATTATGTGCATCTTTATTGGTTTGAGTGTACATTATGTCTTGTGCTTCTTTAATGGTTGGAGTTTCCTCCTTTATTGGACAGAGTGCTCCTTTATTGGACAGAGTGCTCCTTTATTCGACAAAGTGTTCCTTTATTGGACAGAGTGCTCCAAGCTCGAGTAGAATTTCATATATTTTCAAGTTAAAATATCTTGGGTTGAATTCTAAGCCATTATGATATTAAATAAAATAAAAATCCTTTATTTTGTATAAATAAACATTATAATTTATAAAGAATTCCATAGCGACTATTTGAAAATTTTATTTGGACATAAAACAAAATCTACAACATGAAAACTCAAATTTTCTCTTCATGTAGAAAAATATTATCAAATAGATTTGAACATTTCTTGTTTCGAGAAATTCGAACTTACATTGAATCCTATACAACCATTTAAACTTCAAAGCGTTATATTATGAGCTACTACGCCATGGCAGTTCGTTTTATAATTAAATTATAAATTAAATGTTTTAAACACTGTGTAGTAAATGAAACCGTTAATATAATTCAAAACCAAATATGTAGATATTGTCGACATGAATAAACATAACATATTAATAATAAAGCGTAGTACAACATGCATCAAAGTGACATAACATGTAGATAATAAAGCGTAGTACAACATGCATCAAAGTGACATATGAAAATTAGAAAACATGAAAAAATAACATAAAGTCTAGTACATCAAGCCATAGGCATATATACATCATGATAACCATAAACAAAATATCATCATCAGGATCCTAAGGAAAGTCATCCTAAATCCGCTGCATCAACGTCATTATCGTTCTTAGACTCCTCAACATCCTCGTCCATATCATCCCGGCTATAATACGGAATAAGGCCGTCATCGTCACTATCCAATCCCGGTCCCCAAGGACCACATACTCCTCCAGCATCACCTACTCCTCCACCCCCTCCCGGTCCTCCTGCACCACATGATCCTCCAACACCACCTGATCCTCCGCCCCCTCCAAGTCCTCCAGCACCACCTGATCCTCCAATAGTACATGATCCTCCGATGGTGCCTGATGCTTTTGTATCACCACCACTCCCTCCTCGAGCTTGTAACTCATCGATCTGGGCCTGCAAATCCTAAAATATCTCCTGGTGCTCTTGATATAACATTGAGAATGTAGCTGGGCCATTTCCTGAATTGCGGTAATATGTCGCCTATGCTGGTCTAGCCTGCTGGTATACTGCAAATATAGAACAAATAAACTCAGTTTCTATAACTTATAACTTATAAGGTAATAAATTTGCAAGTATGAATATTATCTTATATGCTAGATATAATCCAACTATTGAGATACCGACAACCATATGATAAGAGGGGTAGACAATAGGCAGGTATAGCTCTGTACCGCTGAGATCAAATGCCTAAAAAGTGTCTGGTCGGAGTACTGTGAAGGGGTTGGGTCGAAGGTAAACGGTGGAGGATGAACTCTACCGGTAGCCATTCGGGGACCAATGTGATCGGTGTTCACACCCCGCATATAATCTGGCAACAACTACCGCCGAGGAGCTACTCGATGCCAATAAGTGTCAAAATCTTCTTCAGGTAATACAAAATCCTGCGTATTAACCCTTCCTACCTGTCTCACACCCTGTATGTATTGTCTCCCTGTAGAACGACACGGTCCGAACATATCATAAGGATGAAGTGGATCTCTCAGTACGCGCAAGTCACCAAATAGGAAGGCGGGCTAGTGGGAGCAAAAGGACACAACACACAGATAAACGACTAATGGATAGGCATCAGGTAGCGAGCCACTTGCTGAAAGTAACATCCAATAAGAAGTCCAAGGTGCTCATAATATGTTACCCTTATCACTTAAATCTAACTAAGAACGGGCCTGCATCAAATCGTGTCTCACACCAGTAGGAACACGCCGGACTACATAACTAGTCGCCCATCTACGCATGCGTGGGATAAAGGACTCGACAATATGACTGGCGGTGGGCTCTATGCATGGATGCTTGTAATCATAGTACCAGCATGACAACATGAACCAAAATCCAAACATCTTTTGTGTCGCTCCAAAAGAATAAGAGTTAAGAGCGGTATATAGATAACCTAATTTGGCAAGGCCCCAACCAATCATATGCAGCTGCTCTAAATCAGCTATTGCTATTAGGTAGCCTAGTCGAATCATGCTCCATTTGTTCGAAAAGAATGTCGAAACAAGGAGATATAAAAGGGTAGCATGATATACTGTGTCCTAAAAATCCACTACATCAATATGTGCAGTAATGTACTCAAGTAAATATGCGAAGGACACGACACCATTGGATATATGATCCGTGGATAAATCTGGAAAATACTACAGGTAAGACTCAGGTGACTCATGTGAAGTATCAAACAGGCAGGAGACTCTATCAAGGAGGCCAATCTCAATCCCTGTAAGCATGTAAAAATTGGTTGGTGTGATAACTAGCTCAAAATTAGGGAAGTGGAAAGTGTGTGTCGTAGGCCACTATCTCTCTAATAAGGCCTTTAGCAATGGTTGATCGAAGGACTGGGGAGGTATTATCTGTAAGAATAGTCCAAACGGACTAGTCAGTAGCCTCTCTCGAATAGCTAGTGGTAATATGTGAAGGGTCCGTGTACTAAACTTCGCCCAACTCCCTCGAACATAGATTTACTGTGTCTATCAAAAATTATAACAGTTCAATAACTATGTTGGACAATAGTTCATACTATTAAAAATTATACCGTACATGTACTAAACTATAACTATAAAACCAACAGTTCATACTACCTACGTAATTTGGTAAACTACTTAATAGTTCAATAAATATATATGTAAATATTAAATTTATACCAGAATGGTGTCGAGCAATGTAAATGAACGATGAGTGTATCTCTCTGGCAACCCCTGAAAGATCCATAAGTCCTGAATCGTCGTCTCCGGGGTGGAGGAGGGTGCGCTCGACCAGCTGCATCGTCTAGCTGAGTTCGAACTGTACGTCTACCTATATTTTTGCGACTAATAAAACAAAATTAAAAAGAGGAAAATGAGGAAGTTTGGAGGGGGGTAAGGCCTACCGCGCCATATTTGTAGGCACGGTAGGCGTGCATGCTAATTTTATCGACTCACGAGGTTCACGAGCCAATAAAATCGGCTCGCGCTGACTTAATACAGGCCCACCGATAAAATCGACGCGCGATTGTTAGGAGATCTCACGAATAACTCCCTGAATATTATGGATCGTAAGATTATGATCCAATAACCTTGTTGGAGATGCTCTTAGGAGTACGAATAGATATCCACATATACTATTCAGTTATCACCTATAGTATTTGATTTTGAATTCATATGAATAATGAATATTTAATTTAGCACGAATTATTTTCTAGGCGTACTTTTATTGTTAGATTGGAAACTGCAGATGAATGAATTAATTTTTTTGTCATTGTGAAGTTATTGGAATTTGTACTAGTATCTTATTTTATTGCTTATCTTCTAGTGAATGCACAAACATATAAACAATTCAAATCAAATATCCAACATTAGGTGCATTGAACAAGGATAAAAGAAAGCCAAAAAAGTAGCATTCAACCAAGTGGGAGATATCAAAATAGAAGATTTATAAATATTATATAAGTTTATAAAAATATTATCTAAGATTTATTAACATTAAATAATTTTGTAAACATTAGCTAAGTATTATAATAATTAACTAAGTTAACTAAGTTCTATAAAAATTAATAAGTTTATTTTAAAAAAAATTTATCTAAGTATATAAAAATACGAATATAACTAAATCTTCTATAATAATTATAATTAATTAAGATTTATAATAACTATAATGCTAAGTTAATAAGGATCTGTAAATTTCAAATAAGTTTAAAAAATTAACTGAGTATTAAAAAAATTGAGTTCAATAAGTTGTATACAAAGTAACAAGTTTATTTTATAAAAATTAACTAATTGTATATAAATATAAAATATAACTCAATCTTTTATAATAATAATGTTGGTGAAAATAATAATAAACTAAGATTTATAAATAATAAATTTATAAAAAATTAATAATATATTATAAAAATTCAACTAAGTTAACTAAATTTTATAAAAAAGGTAACTAGTTTAGCTCATAAAAATTTACTAAGTATAAAATTATATAAAATATAATTAAATCTTTTATAATAACTATAATAATAACAACTAAGATTTATAATAATAATAAGTGGACTAAAACTTATGATAATAAATTTATAAAAATTAACTAAGTATTGTAAAAGTTAAGTAAGTTAACAAAGTTTTATGAAAACAAGAAAGTTTAGTTTACAAAATTTAACTAAGTATGCTAAAATATAAAATATAACTAAATCTTCTATAATAACAATAATAATAATAATAAACTACGAATTTAATTAAGATTTATAAATATTAAATAAGTTTACTTAACATGACTAAGTATTATATAAATTGAACTAAGTCAACTAAGTTTTATAAAAACTAACAAATTTAGTTTAATAAAAATATAAAATAAAACTAAACCATATATTTGGCAAGATTACATCGTGGATTCTTCCTCGGTGCACCTCTCTTCTACACTGCAATAGTCAATCATCTTGTGAAGAATTGGCATCCTAGCACTTCGATTAAAATGAAATCCAATGATAACCTATTCTTTTTCCATCTATCTAGTATTGAGGATAGGGAAAGTATAATAGTGGTCGACTCAATTGTAATTAGGAACAAGCTGTTTATCCTAAGAAAACGAGTATATACGCACATCCAGATGGGCTTGCATTAGGTGAACTTGCATCTAACCATAATACAGTTCCATTTTTTCATAAAATCCTGTCACCCCACTCAAGTGAAATAATTATCATTAAGCATTTCACTCTAATCATAATATAGTTCCATTTCTTGCATATAATGCAATAATTATCTCTAAGCACCCCACTCTAATAGTTTGGGTCCAATGATACATTGGTATCACATGTTGAAACATTTGCAGTTTCATGTTTTATAACAAAAATTCATGCAGCTCAAATATTGTAAAGAGATATCTCTTTAGAGTTATTTTCATAAAAATGTCACTAAACATAGGTATTTTATTATTTTTCTCCATAAATGAATAAAATTTTCCCAATGAATGTATTACATTGCATGGTATTATAAATTCCTCCTACTGACCTTCTGTTTGTCCATTCAAATAGGTCAGCTTTTAATATTGTTTGTACACTGCACCTACATGATCAGATGTAACAAAAAAATAGGAAACACGTGTATGATAATAGAGTCCGAGTTTGTTCACACTTTTTAAGGAAGGTGAACATGACTCGCGGCTCTAACCGGTGGAAATCAGAGGGGCCCATACGGATCCCTCTGATTTACACCAATTAGCTTTGAGAGTTATGTTCACATTTCTTAAAAGAATGTGAACAAACTCCTACTGATGATAATATCTTCCTCTTCAGCTTCTTGTAATAATTAACTGCGCATAATATATTTTTACCTAATAAACAGAACGTATTCACCTAACTATATTTTATGTATATTCTAATCAAGGTAATCCAGTCTATAAACAGACAGAACTTATTGAAATCATCCATTATCTCAATTCAGGATTGAGATGTATCCACTCGAATTTATGTAAAAGTCGAATTTATGTAAACAATAAATTTCCATTTTTTCACTCATATTTCATTTATATATGAGAAAAAAAAACTTCAGCATGGAGACAGAAAAGAGAAATAAATTTCTTCCGCTGCAGTTACTTTGTGCGCCACCTTCATCATCAGGGACTACACAATGCGACCTATGATATCACTGTAATCTTCACGTGAAATAACAACATTAGGAAAATATTAACAGGTCAAAAGTACAGGTCATAAGCTTGGGAACATATGTAGGCATTGTATCAATGAGAAAGACAATAACGTGAATTCTCATGCTCCCCCGGTCCAAAATTTTGGGCTCCCGTAGACATTAAAACTCATAGTTTAAGCTTCCTTCAAAAGCATGAATGACAGAACCAGATGAGACTACAATGTGCATTGCGGTGTTTCGGATCTTCGTAATGATCCATTACTTAGACACAAAAGTTGTTTATTTTGATAATCACATTATTTTGCACGAACTATTTCATTATGGGACCCTGTTTCCATAAACTATGAATAGCTTTTGTTTTGTTTTGTTTTACATTGTTGTTTTAATTTAATGATAGCTTGAATAAGAATGGGCTCTTTGTATAAAATGGTTCCTTAAAAGGTGCGTGGAGCTTATACCTCATGAATAGTCAAAGACGTGAAATGTATTATTTAGTATCGTGCAATAGACTTGTCGTTGAAATAACCTTATATTAGTGTTCACATATAAAAGTAGTCAGCTGACATAATTAATACAATGATGTGTAGAAACAATAAAGATAAACCCAGTTCTTTATCTGCTTCTTATTTCTGTATTGAACAATTCAAAAACATGTTAGAAATGATACTATAATATCTGTAATTTGTAGGTCATTTATTTAACTAAAACAATGGTGAAAACATGCACTTATGCATACGATATTGACCTAAAAAATATGAGTTTATTCCAATAGCAATATCAGTTTGTTGTGTATATGGTTGTTGGCAGTATCTCATACTCCTAAAATATTAGAAGGTACCCAATTGTACATGAACAGATTAATTACAGTCAATATTATTGTTATCACACAAATTACCGAAGTGATAATATATCCATTCAAGAATAGGAAAAATAAATAAATAACCATATGAGGTAGCAAATCATAACTAAGATAGAAATAATGTTAAAATCAAACAAAACTAAGATTCATGGCATATTACCCTAGATGTAGTGCGTCATGGTTAGCAGAATTATATGATGTTTAATTAGCTCCAACTACATCAAATTCCTTTGTAATGATCAACTGCAGCTAGCTCTTGCCACACTTCATCTCGACACCAACTTCCATATTGGCACCAACTCTCGTTGATGCTATCTTGCACTTCATATCAACATCCACTCTAGGCACAGGGATATAAGTAGTCATTGACTCTGCCCAGTGATTTGCCTCACTCACTCTGTTGTATCCAGTATCAAGTAACTAATTGCCCTTACATCCTCTTTACTTACAAGCTGACTAACCTGATTCATCATGGCATCAAATCGTAAGCACCATACCCACTCTCAGTTGCAATGATGTTATATTACACAATCCAAATTGCATCATCATATAACCTACAGTTAGATATAGCAGCCAAACCTATTAATTACAGTTAGTAGTATTAACAAATTTGGATATTCTGTACCCATTTGATCATTACATTGAGTTCACCACGCATTGGGCTTCACACGATACACTGGACTTCAGCCCAAATATTTAATTTTTTCCTGAAAGCATTACAACAGTTGACTTTTACATATTTCAGGAAAGTTTTGTACTAGCCGTTAGGACTATCATCTTATATATACAGCAAATGTATTCTCTTCTCTTGTATAATATTATTACAGTAATCAATAAATAAAACTTTCTTCAATCACAAGTTTATCTCTTACTCTTCAATATGGTATCAGAGCCCTAACCGCCGAAAGGCATATCTTCCTGATCAAGTCCACCCTTTAATCCGAAGGGGCTGGATATTATTGTTCTCCTCAGTTTCAGTCTCATCATCGGAGATTTGTTCGGATCTTTAGAGCAGTTGATCTTTCTTGGATCATTGGCAGAGAAGTGCCTCGCTCAGTTCTCCACCGGCTGCAACATCTCTTCCTCACCGATCTTGGAAAAAGAAATAAGCAGCTGCATCAACCAATTCTGTCATGCCAAGCCTGTTACAGCGGCTACAGAATTAGAGGTTGTCATGCCTGGCATTATCCTCAACCTACCTTTCTTTTTTGGGGCTACTTACCGAATCTACTATCTCTTCAAATAGGCTGCAGATTTCAGTTTTTGCCTCGTCATATTTGTTCTGATCGCTAATGGCCAACGACAATGAAGCGACGTCCGCAGTTTCAGTAAGCATAAACAATGATACTCCCCCAAGCAATCGCAACCTGATAAAGCCAAAAAGCCAAATTATTACCACATCATTGGATGAAGACAATTATATTCTATGGAAATATCAAGTAGAAATTGCTTTGAGAGGTTACGGCCTTCTAGAATACATCAATGGAACAATTACAATCCCTCATGTCATGATATTAAACCAGGGTGGCAATACAGCACCAAAAACGGACCACACTATGTATCAAAAGCAAGACAGTCTTTTGTCATCATGGTTACTATCTTCAATAAACACAAATTTATTGTCACAAATAGTGGGGTGTAATACATCTCGCGAAATTTGGGTAGCTATTGAACAAATATTCAGCTCCCAATCCGCAGCAAGCGTATTGCAGTACCGAAGAGAACTGCAGAACTCTAGAAAAGAAGATACAAGCATGAAGGAATATTTGAGAAAAAATAAAAATATTTGTGATAAACTAAATGCCATTGGGCATAGAATAAGTGATAGCGAGCAAATCCTGTTCATTACTAGTGGATTAGAGAAAGAATACGAGTCACTAATAACTGTTATTGCTACTCAACAAACATTAGATGACCTGCAATTGGTCAGTTTTCTTTACTCGCTCACGAAGGAAGAATCGAGCAAAGAAAAGCAACTCAAGGTGAATTCTCCGCTAACTACGCTACAGCTAAAAGCATATAGTCACAAGTGAGCATTAACAACAACGCAAACAAACAAGAAAATCAATATCAGAGGAACAACCAACCTCAAAGAGGATTTCAACCCCAAAGAGGTCGCGACAGAGGTAGGTGGAACAACAATAACAGGTTCAAATGCCAGATATGCCAAAAATTTGCTCACATGGCCAACAGATGCTATTTTAGGTATAACTCAGAAAGAAATGGATCACAAAACAATCAAAACAGCTTCTCATAAAGGGATGCACAAGCAAACATGGTAGCAATAGGGAACACAAGCAGAATTATTGACACTAACAGGAATCAAAACAGCGACAATAATGATGCAGGTCAAGATGAAGACAACAACATCGATAATTGGTACCCAGACTCAGGTGCAACCCATCACTCACCAACAATCTTCAAAATTTAAATATTGGAAGTAGAAACTACTCAGGTATGAAAACTTTACATATGGGGAACGGTGAGACTGCAAGTATTACACATATTGGCAAGGGTACACTTTTTGGGAAAAAATAACTTAAGCTAAACAATTTACTAAGAGTAGGGGTACAATCAATAAAAACTTATTAAGTGTGTCAAAATTTGCCAACGATAACCACGTATACTTTGAGTTTCAACTTAGATTTTGCCTAGTCAAGGATTTACTAAGTAATGAAATATTACCACAGGGTAGTCTACATGATGGGCAGTATAGATTTGACAACTTGAAGACTGTATATTTAAGTGGAGAATTCTGGTGCAATAATGTAGACACTAGCAGTAATAATAGTTGCAACAGTTATATTTGTCAATATAATGTTGAATCTTCGAGTAGTGATTGTAATAAGGGTACTGATCAAAACAATGTTAATCTATGGCATATGAGACTGCGACATCCCAATTATGAAATTGTAAAATATTTCTTAAGAAATAATAACATTGCTTTTAATAACATACCTGTCATGCACACATGCACACACTGCCAATTAGGTAAAAACCATAAACTTCCTTTTAATGATTCTGAAACCAAATATTACAAGCCTTTGGAGCTTATAGCTGCTGACCTTTGGAGACCAGCACCACTAAATTCATATCAAAGACACAGATACTATCTCTCACTTGTAGATGCTTATTCGAGATACACTTGGATATATATGCTAAAAAATAAATCTGATGCATGCAACACGGTTACACAGTTCATAACACATGTTGAAAAACAAACAAGTTGCAATGTTAAAATTATACAAATAGATGGTGGAGCAGAGTTTAAGCCACTAACAATTTTTTCATTAAAAAGGGAATTAAACATAGGCTAACCTGCCTCCACACATCTGAACAGAACGGATTAGTCGAAAGGAAAAATAGTCATATAGTAGAAACTAGTCTAACATTGCTATCTCATAGTGGTCTACCTTTGAAATACTAGACTGAAGCCTTTTATACTTCAGTATACCTCATAAAAAGACTACCTACTAGAAATTTGAGTAACAAAACACCACATGAATTAATTTACGATGTCAGACCAGACTACATTTTTTTAAAAATATACGGGTATCTATGTTTCCCATGTTGAAGGGACTATAATAAACACAAGTTAAGAATGAGATCAAGTCCATGTAATTTTAGTGGCTATGCATAGAACCAAAAAGGCTACAAATGCTTGGATAAGAATGGGAGAGTTTACATTTCAAGGCATGTCATTTTTGATGAAAATACTTTTCCTCTTGCAGGAAAACAGGCTCTCAGAGAAAACAGTGAGCCTAACACCACCAAAAACATGCAGTTTAAGCCAATGCTCACTGAAATACTCGCATACAACCATGACAAGGAGCAAAACAACGTACTCGACTCGAACATGCAGACTGAAATCACAACAAGAACTAATGAATACACAAGTCAATCAGGAACAAGTACAGAAAACATGCATGCAAGCCAAATCGAACTGGAGGTGCATAATACAAACAACACAGAGGAAGGCGATAACACAGGAACAAATAGCAATGAAACGATACAACTGTAGACACAACGTCAAATTAGGCACCACATGACAACTAGATCAAAAAGCGGGATATTTAAGCCTAAAGTGTATAGTATGTCCGTAGCTGAAACAGAACCACTGAACTACATTCAAGCAGCTAGGTCAGATAAGTGGAAAGAGGCAATGGACAATGTGTATGAAGCTCTGATAAAAAACAAGACTTGGAGATTAACGACACCACCGGCACACAAAAACATAATTGGGTGTAGGTGGAGTACAAAATAAAAAGAAAAGCCGATGTATCTATTGACAAATACAAAGCCAGATTAGTGGCAAAAGGATATGCGCAACAATTTGGTTTTGATTTCAACGAGACATTCTCCCCAGTCATAAAACCCACTATGATCAGAATAATTCTAATTATTGCCTTAAATAAAGGCTGGGGTATAAGGCAGCTAGATGTTAACAACGCCTTTTTAAATGGGGAACTAACAGAGGATGTTTACATGCAGCAGCCCGAAGGCTACAACAATAATAGCAATCAGGTATGCAAGTTGCATAAAGCTATATATGGCCTAAAATAAGCATCGAGAGCTTGGTATGAAAAGCTCAATGGGACCCTATCAAGTTTAGGATTCACTCAAACTAGATCTGACAATTCTCTATATATGAAGAAAAGTGCACAGGGTATTGTTTTTATCTTAGTATACGTCGATGACATGTTAATTACTGGCGACAACAATCAAGAAATCAACAGAATCATCGATATGCTTGACCAAAACTTTGCAATCAAGGACTTGGGAAATTTGATCTTTTTTCTTAGAATTCAAATAATCAGAAGAAACGATAATGAGTTATTCCTATCTCAGCAAAGTTACATTTCAGAAATCTTACATAGAGCCAACATGCAATAGGCCAAATCGCTACCTACTCCTATGACTAGTAATCTAAAACTTTCAAAATACAAGGGAGAAGGCATTGATAATGCTAAGCAATACCGAAGTATAATAGGAGCATTACAATACACAACTATTACACGACCTGGCATATGCTATAGCGTTAACAAGCTCAGTCAATACATGCAAAATTTATTGTCGGAACATTGGGTCGCAATTAAAAGAATTCTGAGATATCTACAAGGAACTAAGCATCAAGGAATCATCATAAAATCAGAAAAGAATTTCAACTTACAGGGGTCTAGCGACGCTGACTGGGCAAACGATGTTGATGACCGAAAATCGATGTCTGGATACTGTGTTTATCTTGGCTCAAACATCATTTCATGGTGCACGAAGAAGCAACAGACAACATCAAGATCCAGTACGGAGGCTGAATACAGAGTTCTAGCTAGTACAACCACCGAGATTTCATGGACCGAATCTCTCATGAAGGAATTAGATTTACCTCAAATTGCAAACTGGTCATTTGGTGTGATAACAAGAGTATTGTTTCTCTATCTCTGAACCGTATCCAACATTCTCGAACAGAGCACCTAGAGATTGATCTTCACTTCGTTCAAGGAAAAGCACAAGCAGGGAAGATATCGATTAGCCATGTTCCTACATACTATCAAAGGGTTGATATTCTTACAAAGTCTTTATCAGCCAAGAATTTCACAAGATTAAAGGAGATGTTGAGAGTAGTTGACGGTGGAGGAAATGGAAATGGGGAGAAAACGAAGCCCTAGATCAAGTTGAGGGAGCGTATTAACATATTTGGATATTCTGTACCCATTTGATCATTACATTGAGTTCACCACGCATTGGGCTTTACACGATACACTGGACTTCAGCCCAAATATTTGATTATTTCCTGAAAGCATTACAACAACTGACTTTTACATATTTCAGGAAAGTTTTGTACTAGCCGTTAGGACTACCGTCTTATATACAACAAATGTATTCTCTTATCTTGTATAAGTTTATTACAGCAATCAATAAATAAAACTTTCTTCAATCACAAGTTTATCTCTTACTCTTCAATAAGTAGTTATAATTTAATTATTCTTATAACAATCAAATGTACCTAATATGCAATATAAGATGATGTAATCAAGCTGTTCTATTTAGGGAATCAAATTTTAGAGCCTATATCAAATAATATTACTAATAAGTACTTTGAAATTGTTAAAAATGTATAAATATTTCATCTCTCTAATTAGCATCAAGCTTGAATGCTACCAGCAAATGTGTATTGTTTGTTTATACCTTTTAGCCTTAATGACCATCAGATCAGGCATAAACACTACCGGCACTGCTCATGATTTTTCCTTACTGTAAATTTGTCAAAATGGTAACATATATTATATTTTCAGAGAGAAAGGATTAGGACAAACAATATAATCCCCTCCATAGAACTATTTTATTAACTGTCATCTATATTCAAGTAACTATCACCTTAAACAAGCCCCGAAACTAAGTTAGATTCATTTATTTGAAGTAAACATATTTCATGGCCTTACGCAAAACCATGGTTCTTTCAAAATCAATATTTTTCCATTTTATGTCAGCTGTTAATGCATTAAACCATCAATGCATATATGATAGCCATGATACTTATAAATAATATCCGTAACGGTTGTTATATTGCTTTTGAGGATCCTTATTGGATATTTGTTCAACCAAATTTCAGCAGGAACTAAAAATTAAATGGTATTAAATCATTTTATTTAAGGGTAAAATATCCATGACTAAGGAATATGATTTAACATAAGTATAGAAAAGCAATGTAACCCTGATTCCAAATTTCAACTCTTGTTACTCATATAACTGATATACCTTAGGCCAAAAACATAGAATGTTAATGGTTACAAAACTGAATGTAGGTACAAAATTAGTATGGTAGACATATTTGAAAGTAAATTGGCATTAAAAGGTTTCCATGTTTTATCTAAAGGAGAAATATACCCACAAAATCACAAAAAATGTTTTATTTTCTGCAAAATTGCTAATCTACCAGCTAGAAGTCATGAATCATGAAATGTAAATACAATTCAAAATTGAAAATATTATTGCACTATGAAACATAAAGAAACATATATTAGAATTATAAGGGAATTGTACAACCTACTCCATAATTCATATGTAAAAGATAATGTGCAAAACCATTACATAATGTTGCCATATTATTCCAATGCATGTGTTAAATAACTTGAAGAGTTATGGATACAAAACCTTAGACCAAGACTGTATAGGGATCATTGGCCAAAGTATCAAATATACACAACATGTCTGGCATAATAGAAGCAAAGTAATTTGGTACAGAAGCTAAATTGGTAGCATTTCAATAGAGAAAAATGAAAGTTAGAGACAGATAATCTAATAAGATGCACCTTATTATTTACTTATAAAAGTGGCATTATTAAACAATGCTCAACTCACATTGTTCATGTGATAAAAGCAGCAATATATTAGCATATTGAAACACAACACACAATTTGCTTATGGGGCTTTACTCTTATAAGCTAAAATTCATATACATCTGTATATTCTTTTAGAAGTTAAACTTGTACTATATCATTGCATAAAATATGGATGAACTGCAAAAAAGTTTGAATTCAATTTCATATCTTATATCCTGGACCACCAAAAATCCTTCGTATTAGATTACAAATAAACATAAACTATGCTTCCTAAAATAATCTAAATTCTCAATGTGGATCCTCAAGAAGAAAAGAAATATGGACAATACCAAGGTTTTTTTCAGGAAAAAAACATTTATAAGTAATACAATTAAGGTTACTATAGTTTACAGAGTCTATCTTATTGTCTATTAACAGTATTCACAGTATAATATCAAATATTGAAGTTTCAACGATAATAATTAATAATAACCAGAGAATTATTTAAATATAAACTTATAATATTACAGTAACATTCATTCTAAATCATCTATTCCAATATTTGATAATTCACAAAGCATATTGAACAACATTACACGACTAAGCTTACAAAAAAGCACAAAGTATATGTGACAATAAAGTTGACTGCTAAAAGATATACTTGTCCAATAAATCAAGACCTATAGAATAAAATGTAGCAAGCATAAAGTAGAAATAAGAGGAGGTTAGGCCATGACTAATTGCAACAGTTTACTAAAATTTCACAACATAATTACCAAGGTAAAAAAATGTAAAAATGAAGTGAAATTGGTACAATAAACTAAATTTAAGCAATAGTAATAACAACCCCATAAACCCCATAAAATTTAGGATTTTGACAATAGTTGGATAAAAAACCATAACAATTAGGTCATTGACGATGGTTTGATCAAAAAAGCAAGCAGTCATGCCGAACATGTAAAATATTACATGGTGTAAACGTGGCATATTAGGTGTGTTTCAATCGATTGCATAGCTAGAATAAAATAAAATGCTAAAATGTGGAACATTTCTAAATGTCTGTGTTCCATAACAGAGGTAGCAATTTTAAATTATAGTCAACAATTTGAGCATACATATAAGTGATTGAGAACGAATATTTTTATCACATGTATATAAAATATTTTTTCACTTCAAAGTGAATTGTTGAGCACAATTTATAAACATGTGAATCAATTGGTTTTTAGTACAATCAACTGGCATCAATGTTACAGGATTCGAGGTTGAGAATGAAACATGAGTATATAATGTATAAGGCTTATATAGGACCTAAAAGCTGATAATGATATCAGTTCTGTTCTCATTTAAGCAATGAAATAGCTTAAACTAATAGTTCAAATACACTCATTCACAAAGAATAAACAGAAAACACTTAATTATTCAATACAAATATGTTACAAAAGTAAAGACATAGTTAAGTACCTACTGTTTTTGCAACAGTTACATTTGTCGTATCCATATATTGAACATGATCACTTGCCCTCTGTTTGAGGTAAGGAATGAGTTAGGCTTAAAATGCAACTGGAAATGCGGGAATGAACTGTGAAAAAGAGGAAAGCATTGATAATGAATCAAGAACATGGAATGATGCATTGCTATTTCCTTAGGTTTATTTGTACATCAAGTTCCAATTTTGAAAGCGTGTAAACAGAACTTAGGAAAACGAAGTATCAATTTTCCCAAGTCGATTAAAATAGGGAAACTTGCATTAAAATAATTTACCATGTAAAGAAAAATCCAATTCCAATGTATGAAGAGTGTAAACAGAAGTTAGCAAATTGAATGTTTCACCTGTGATCCACAATTTTGGATTAAAAATAAAAAACATTTTCTTAGTTGATCAAAACAGGGAACTCTGTTTGAAAATGTTAGTTAGCTGGTAGAAAGAACTGGACAAAGTTTCATGCATCTAATGTAAGCTGTTGGCTTCTTCCATAGCGAGCTAGACCTGTAGCAGGTATACCTACAATACTATCAAAATCATGTAAATTGTGTGCTTATTTACTTTTTAATTTTTGGTATGTGTATATATTCGGCAATGTCTGAATATAAAAGCAACCCAGAAATTTTTAGATAAATAATTTACAAATCACAGGTTAGATATCAAATTATTTTACCTTGAAAGATTGCCAAACGGTCCATATCTAGTAATTTCTCCATCCAGTTTATCATTACTTACGCATACCACAAAGAGGGTACTTCCCTTCCTTTTACTATGATAATGGGACAAAATATCTAGAAGATCAATCAATTTATCATTATATATGTACATCTCTAGTGCACAGAAATAAGCATTCAAAGATGAAAATAAGTGAATAATTATATTGTACTGCCATATCTTCGGTGTGCTACTTCAGTGGTACGTACATTAAGTTAAATTAAATATTACTAATCCATTTTTGAGAAATAATATAATATGAAGAATACATTCATGACCATCAAATGACTTCTCATGCGGTTAAAATAGATACAATTTTTTCCTCAAATTGTGAGTAGTAAGAAACGTGTAGAGTAAACAAATAAAGTAAATCATATTTGGAAAACAGATCAATGCCGAAGCAAAGAGAGCAATGACTACATTCGACGGAAAATGGAAACCATTTACCTTTTTATGAGCTCCATATCATGAATATTATTTTGCTTAGAATAACAATTATTTAAAATAAACCAATATAAGATTATGAGGTCATAAGCTACATAAAAATATGTAAAAGAATAACTTACTACATTTACAAATCACACGTTAAATATGAGAAATGTTGAAAAGATCTTTAATTTACAAACCAACAACTGCAGAGGAATAACTCCTAAATCCAGTCAATTTCCACATTGTTGTTGACGTTGAAATGGGGAAACATTATAATTTTGAAGCAAGTAGACCTATTTGTTTAGTCACTTACAAATATGAGGACCATCCAAAGAGTAGATAGGTAATCATCGGTTTCAAATAGAGTGGAAAACCTAAATGAAAAATCTCTAATAGCTTTTTTTCCTCAAGGCATCAAATCAAATCTAAAACTAAACATAAATACATTAGGAAGCCATCTAACATGTTTCGTAAAAGGAATGATCGAACGGAGAAAATCCACACGAAGCGGAAACGAATATCAAAAGTAAGGGGGACCAAAAATACAATACATGAAGTCCAGATCTTCGAAACCAAAAATGCTTTCAATCACTTACAAATCTGAGGAACATCCAAAGAGTAGACAGATGATTAAATAAGTGAGAAGCTATCGAACATAAATTGTAACAACCACACCTCTATTCACGCAAGATATTGTCCCCAACTTAGCCACTGTATGGGTGTGGGGTTTTGTTCCTCAAAAGGCCTCGATGTAAGTAAGCGATGGGCTCTACTATATAAGTACCCACTTCATACAGGCTTCCACGATGTGGGACTTAGGTGTGTTACATTCTCCCGTCCTACAGAGCCCAACGTCCCCATTGGCTCAGAAACACCTCACCCAGGCGCTGTTGTCCACACAGGAGCCACAATTCCGGCTGGGTATTGGCTCTGATACCACTTGTGATGACTCCAAACCCCGTGCATATGGAAGTAAGGATAATCATTGGAATATAACACATAACAAAAACAGCAGAACAGAAATAGAGAATTACAGCAGATAATGTTCATTAAATTACACTGGAAATAATACATCAACAGAGTTACACAGCATAATTGGATCATACTTAGCAATAATACAGTTTCAGCTTAATATAAAATGTCTACAGCGGAATAAAAACATAATATAGTAAGTGAAGTCTGAACAACAAAATAGGAATGATAATGTCCATCTTCAGCTCCATAGCTATCCAAAATGAATCTGCTAAACCTGTATACAAGGTTGCCCATGTGGAAAGAAGGGCACCCAAGTTTGCAAAGTGAAACAAACTACGATTCAGTCATGGGACTGGTATGAGAAATCTTATTTAACCTATTTGATAATAAGGCTAATCACAGGACCATGCCGCTAATGCAGAACATGTTTACTCAATTGGATTGCCAGTGCATAAGTAAAGTAAATCGTTAAACAACGCAATGCTTTTTAGAAAAATGAAACCATTATAAGACTCAAGTCCAATCACACAATGCAACGCAAACCGGAGGATAGAGTTTTACCTTATAATGGTCAAAAATGCTTGATACGATAAAATGAATTTGATATTATTATTAATGTATATGTGTTTTAAATCATTTCAATCATAATATCAATCATAGATGACATAGCTAACATATACTATGTCGCCATATTAGTAATACAATCAAAACCGCAGGGGTAGTATTGGAAGTTGGATTTCCAACATGAACCAAGGCAAAAGAAAGTCCTTACCGAATTCGAGACTCTCTAGCCCGAGTCTCAGGATCAGAGCTCGAGTGACCCTTAGGAGCCACAGAGTCGGTCCACAACTAATGTTAGTGGGTTATATATAATTCCTGAACAATATGTTTCCCCGCCCTATGGGGTGTAAATAGAGACACAAGGGACTCAAATAACCGAGACGCCTCATTCCATCATCCACATACGTAAAAATGTCATGGCTGGTAAGTCGCTGACACCACTTCTAGCTAAAAGGAAACGTATGTCCTCCCTGAATCCTTCTCCCGTTTCTAGTTCATACCGAGGTTTGAGGCTCGCAAAGTAACACTATACACAAAGCTATGCTATTTAAAATTGTGCTTTGATCATCAAACACAAGGCTCTACTTTTCAACAATAAGCCTTGATCATTTGCATCTTGGCATGCCACACTGAGAATTCATGCCATGCGATTGATGTCTATTAATACCTCAAAGGGTGTCAAGCAAGAGAATAAATTCTCCGCCACCAACTGATAAATATTAATAGATATCACTCAACACGTAACGAAATCCAATGTCAGACATACATCCATTTACATGCCCGTGCTGGGTCTGAACGAGACTGAAAGCACCGAGCATATCCGGACAATCAACAAGTACGTCCAGACAACTACGACCGTAACCCCTCATGGGAGCTAACCGATCCAGGGAATTAGTAGTCATCCATTCGCTGTGAAGATCGCCGGTCTTCAATCACCATCTTCAAATCTTCGACTTCCAATCATCGTATAATTATTTGAAATGAGATTTAACTCGGACTTCCCAAATAATTCTCGAATATGTATAGTTTAAATCAATCTTTCCATTTCATATAGTTTATAATATTTTTTAACGATTTATCGCTATTTTTATTTATATAAAAATAGCCATTTTTAATTAAATGACGCTTCGGGCCATTACATGGCCCTAGCGCTGTTTTCATCAAAGTTTGATTTACACATTTCTCCAAATCTAACCGTTGTATCTTAGCAAATTTTATATCATTGGAAAGATCTTTCCAAAACGAACCCAACGGTTCCAATTTTGGGAAAATCCGACGGTCGGATCTTTCGGTATAATTGTTTGAAGCTACAATTTCAAAATGCAAACTGCAGCACGCGATTCGTTTTAATCTAATTTATATATATATATATATATATATCGTTCAATGATTTCAAACCAATTTCAATTCAACAGTGATTTCTTTTATGTGAAATCATACATTACATAAAAAATGCAATTTGTTTTTATCATTTATTAATTTACATTGGAAAATGTAAATCTTGATTCATTCTTTAATTTACATTGGAAAATGTAAATATTGATTTATTCTTTAATTTACATTGAAAAATGTACTTTTTAATTCATTCTTTAATTACATTGCAAGATGTAGCCTTTATATTTTTCATTACATCATAGCAGAAAAAAATGTAATCTTTTCTATCTTTTATACATTATAGAAAATGTAATCTTTTAATTCATGTTCTATTTGCATCAAAAAAATTGCTAATAAAAATTACACTCTTAAATCAATACTTTATTCACATCAAAATTGCAAACAAAAATGCAACTTTCATTTTAGAGTTTTGTTTGCATCTAAAATTTCAAACAAAAATGCAACTTTCATTTTAGAGTTTTGTTTGCATCTAAAATTGCAAACAAAAATGCAACTTTTACTTTCAACATTTTATTGCATCAAAGAATGCAAATAAAATATAATTTTTTTTCCAAGTATAGTTCCGTCAAAGAATGCAAATAAATTTAACTATTTATTTCAATGTTTAGTTGCATCAAAGAATGCAAATAAAATATAACTATTTATTTCAATGTTTAGTTGCATCAAAGAATGCAAATAAAATATATCTATTTATTTCAGTGTTTAGTTGCATCAAAGAATGCAAATACAATATAACTATTTATTTCAATGTTTAGTTGCATCAAAGAATGCAAATACAATATAACTATTTATTTCAATGTTTAGTTACATCAAAGAATGCAAATAAAAGATAACTATTTATTTCAATGTTTAGTTGCATCAAAGAATGCAAATAAAATATAACTATTTATTTCAATGTTTAGTTGCATCAAAGAATGCAAATAAAATTTAACTATTTATTTCAATTTACGCATTTAAATAAATTTCGTCTATGCTAAAAGTTATTCAATTTACACATTTAAATAACTGTTTATTAACTACTGGCCTTATTGAAGCTTCATATGTGTTTTAAATATAGATGGCAAAGTAGAGAAATAAGTCACCTGTAGTCTTAAGCAATGACAAGTGAACTGCAGGTCTTAGATTTTCATATCAGATTCATAAAATCTGCAATTGTATGAAAATAAGGAGTAAACATATATATAAGTTTGTAGTTTGAAACATTCAGTCAAAAAAACATCACTGGTATACCAATAACTTGAAATCTATAGTGCTACGTAATGTAAAATATCAATCAATCAGCATAAGAATGCAATCTAATATCGTTACGTTAGGGAATTAATGTCTGTGATAGTACACAAACTTATTCATAAACGAGCCACTCTTTAGAGTATTTATGCCTCCGATAGACCCAAAAGGACTTCATGCCAACGTGTAGATGTTTGACAAGTATATTTGTAATCCATTATAGAATAAAGCCTGCAACAGGCATAACAAAGTTAGAACTCAACGCAATAATGTGTTGTCTCATGCAAGACTCAACAGTTTGTCCAATTCTTTTGAATTGTTTAATAAAGCAAAACCATGCTGGAATACAATTGCCTTAAGGTAAACACAAACAATATTTCAAATTGCACATGCATTTTTCATACTTAACTAATAGTTAGTAAACCTCGATAGTTTTACCTATAACTGGTAAACTCTTGGGAAGAGTTTTAAGTGATTTCATTGAAATCATGAGGATTCGCACTACATTTAAATCAAGCTCTGATTGTAAACCATACACTCTAACCAGAACATATTTTATTATGTATACTTAAAGTTACTTAATATCATTGAAGTTTGACTTAATTATGTATATTTGAAGGTACTTAAAAAACTATAACCAGAACATATTTAATTGAAATAATTCCAACCATTTATTCTTTACATTAAGGGATAATCAACCTACAATGACATATTCAATCCAAGGCTGAGATTTTGAATCATCCTCTCTTCCAAATTGTCTTGTCATTCTCTGATCCCCTGAGTATGATCTGGTAGAATAACATTGTTGTTTAATATTTTGTCTAGCAAGCCTATGAAAGCAAAACGTAAAAAGGATTACATTGTTTGTTAATATATACTTCATTGATAAACTTCGCAAATGTCATAAGACACTGCATTTTACCATTGCACTAACAACATAAGCATTAAGTGTATGATGCTTGTCATATTAGACTAATGAATAACGTATACTCGGTTTATCCATCCATGATATTGAAATTTCAAAGCTGCTTGTCAAGTGTTCTGAGCTTGGTTGGTTCAGAAACCTTATTAGTGGTTTCGGTAGCAATTCGAAAACTATATTATTTTTGAAGATTAAAGTAAATGGAAATGAATAAATATATTACTGCATGTGATAAAGCTTTAAACCCTGTGTCTTACAAAATAAATGATAAAATTATAGTGTGAATTTAAAACTAATACTGGAAAATATAACTTGTGTATGATACACTATTGTTTTCCAAACATATTGAGAATGTAAGATCTATCTCGAGCTTCACGGAATCAAAGAGTCCACATGAAAGCACTGGTTTGTCAACATTGAGTGTGAGAATGTAATCAATGAATACACAAAGCATTGTATTGATATTGGGATTGATTTGTTTCAAGTTGTAGAAAAATGCTAGCAGTTCGCATAACCACAGAGATTTAAGAGTCTAAACGTGCATGGTCTGAGTTTAATTCCTGACCTTGCTTTGTATAATGAAATTGTATTCACGCATACCAAAAAGATAGATATTTATATATGTTTCTACTATGAACAACACAATATGTGTAACATGTATCATTTCGGAAATATAGTCCGACAAATTACAACAGAGCACTAGAAAACTGTTCATTATTGTATCCTTTATGATAGTGGTTAAGTTGAACAATGTTTGTTTATCTATTTTTTATAGATGTTAAACATTACAATTTATGATTAAAAAACAGTTGTGTTAGACCAAAAGGTGGTTTTAAAACTTAATTGACTAATAATTTTGGAAAATAACAACTTAAAATAGATAAAAAAAAGGGAATCAACACACAAGATTTATAGTGGTTCAGCGTTAATGAGCCTACATCCACTTTTCCTTCTTTAATTGATTAATCGATTACAAGAACAATAATAGCAACTCAACCTCTCAAATGCAATCATGTATCTCTGATTAATTTATGGAATTTTACTCAGCAACTTGGAGTGTAATCTGAATAAACAAGGGAAAATGTGATAACGGTGGAGTTCGAGTAGTTAGAGTGCCAAAACATCCTTTAAAATGGTGTGTTATGGTGTATATATAGGCGTAGAACACAGGCGGGTCAGATGTCACGTGGGTCCCATCCCATAAATCTTGGACTCGGGTGTGTTAGGATGAGGACATCGCATCAACATCGTGTATAGACGGATAATAATGACTCCGGGTACGTAGCGACGTGGCATGTAATTGCTTCAGGATTGTAGTTACCGGGTCAGATCGGTAGAGGCGGTTCCGAACCGACCTGGTGTTCATCAGCCGGGTCTGACTATTTGTAGATGGATGATTTGATGTTGATCTGTGCACTCTGATCCGACCCTACTTTCTGGTTTTTGACGAAAGTGAGGATGATGACTGATCTGACTTGTTACTTTGTCTCATTTCTGACCTAATGAATTCTTCTTCTCGATTGTCTATGTCTTTCACCCTTAAGTGTATCCAACGTTCAATTCCCAAGCATTGTATAGCCTAGTTATAAAGCAGGCTAACAGTTTAACCCCTCGAAGTATGTTTTCATTGGAGATGAGACGTGCTTCAAAATTGTCAACCCGTCCATTCTTGAATTGGTGGCAAATCAATAGTCGTATCTATCCGTAGGGTCGTGATGCTTGGCATAATCCGTGCTTCCTAACTTTGGTGATACATCTATAAATACAGAGGTCCAACTCATGGTCATTTCCATTGCACTCAACACACTGAAGTTTTTAACTAGAAGATAAACAAGTTTCCAAGTAAATTTTTAGATTTATTTTCTCGAACAACTCCTTTGAATTTTCTCTGTTTCCAAACTTGCTTGAATTCACTTTAATAACATCAAGTGGGGATTTGTACAACGGTTCGGATGGGGCTAGCTCGACCCGTTCGTGCATTTGGACTAACTATATTCTGGGCCACCACTCTCTTGGGGCTGTGGTGGATTGGATGGTCATCCCCTCAAAGAATACAAATAGCCTCCAATGATTACTATATAAACCATTCTCCTCTATCTTTTTATCTCATTTGCACCGAACTTCTCTTTCTCAGCCAAAACCCTAATCCCTCTTTTTCTTTGATTTCAAATTCAAACATAGGTAGGCGCTTGAATTTCTTATCAAATGTATTTTGTTTTGTGTAAATAAACTTTGAATCGTCATGTTAATCCGTGTTGTTTTGGCCAAATCGACTGTGAAGCTAATATTGAGATCACCTGGATCGCCGTCTATAGAGATGTCACCGTCGCCTCCAAGCTGTGGCGTAGATGAACTACGCTCGGCATCAAAGGGCTTGATACTAGGGTTGGCTCCTTATTTAGATGAAAGAGAAGGGATGATGGCAGTTCGGTTTCTTGGTATGGTGAAAAGAAGGAAGAAAATGGTGAATTAAAGGGAAAAGGAGTGGATCGGATCAGATTTGATGACTCTAAAGGAATCTCAAAAATGTTTAAGTAAAGTGATTGAGTTGCAGCGAGTTGGGTCAGCTCGGATTGGGCTTTACTAATCCGCCTTGTGGGCTTCTATTCGATTAGAAGAGATATGATCTCTCACAAGATTTCGACCCAAGGCAATTCCCTTGCAACCTCCAACTCGAACCGTTGTTGATCTTTTCATAGATCCGAACCGAACCGCTGTTATTTACTCCGAGCCAATCCGATGTACCTGTTCTAGGAATCTTGACCCGATCCAGCGCTTTCACTATGAAATATATGCACAATTCAACTTTATTATACTTGGTTGAAACTTAGGCCTTGACAATGTGGACCTGCAACATAATCTAATATATAACTCAACCAAAATCAAATACAATATTTGCTTCATGGAAAGTTAGGATAGAGCCTTCATAACTGGATATTCTGGACTTAATGGACACACGAATGCTTAATTTTCCTTTATAATGCATTCTATTATTCTTATTTTGTGCTTTCTGATATTAGTATTGCACACTACGGCACTGATTAGCGCACATGCACACACAGGGGGGGCACAGGCAACCATACTCTAATTTCTGTCATCTCTTGGATAGTACAATAATCATTTCTGGGAGACGCTCAGCTAGGTTGGCAGAGAAGACCAAAGCTTCAATGCCATATGAAACCCCCAATCCCAAAGACGTTTTTTCTACTTCAGATCTATAATTGGATAGCGTAGGCTTAGACTATGAGATAGCAATCCACGAGAGTGGTGAATCGTCTAGAAGTGAGGTTTCCATGGATAAAGAGGAGGAAGGAGGAGCTGGAGATAATCGTGCTCCTGACGAATTTAGGGATGCAATTATCTTAGAGGCACCTAATGACCCAGTTTGCTCGACAATTGATGAACACATGCTCAGACGCTTATGTTTAAATCATGGAATTCTCTAGGATGATATCAAAGTGGCTACCGAAACATATCGACCTCATAATCCACCCGAAGGATACATGGCGATTATCCGACTGATGTGTATTGTAGGGGCCATTCCCTTCGTTTCAGCCATTCGTCATCGATCTTATAGGACGGATGCAGATTACCCCCATGAAATTTCATCCTAACGCTTATGCCTATCTGTATACATTATATATCACCAATAGGGAAATTCTGGCGGTAGAGCTTACTTTCGAAGACGTAAACTTCTTCTATCATTTAAGCACCGAACAAAGGAAACTCCATCTTTCATATACTTTGAATCTGTGCCAAAAGAAAAAAATATTAATGAACAATTCAGCAGCAAAGTAGGCAATGCGAATCTTGAATGGTTTTATATCAAGCATTAGACAGGATGCGCTAAACGATGGCTCTAGTCAAGTAAATTTCAATCTTCGACGTTTTGACTTCGATTATTGCAGCAAATGCATTAACCCATCTTAATTTTTTGTAGCTTCCAACCCAAAGAAGGAGGTGCACCAAGTGTATTTGGATCGCATGAACCGTTTGCTTAATGGTGACCCAAAACTACTAAACGTCGGAGAATGTCTGGTGGACGACTATCTTCATCGTCATCATTTACTTGCTATGACTCGGAGCATAGGCCATGAGGGTGGTGCTTACGTATATGTGCCCCCAGCTGGGGGAGAGTCCGCAACTTTGGTCAAGAGGGGAGAGAGCTCGAAAGATCAAGAGCTCGTAGGCTCCTGCCAGGAATTACAATTAGGAGATAAAGGGTTAACAGGATCAGGAAAATCCAATTGTACTCCCGAAAAGTCCCTCTCTATTACCGATTCAAGATGACAAAGCTTTGAACATACCTGCCACAGATAAACAACAAGATGATAATCCGAAAGATGCCTATGTTGTTGAAAGGCAGCATTCTCCAAGGACTCCATCTCCTATTAGGTTTCCTATTGGTGAATCTTCTTCCATAGATCCCATATTCGGGGGTTTATTAAAACTTCCTCTGCCTGACCAAATCTATACTTCTAAGGATATCGGCATAGGGTAATTTTTCCTTTCTTCCGGGGAAGAAACCACTCCCGTGAAAGCTGGGGAGACTACGTAGATAAGCCTAACTCTAGGCTCTGTCTATTGGGGGGATCACTTAGGACATATGCACTACACTTGCACTGCACGTCACAACAGTTGTTTACTATATTGGCCCTGATTTCTAATGTTTGTTTATGCAAATTCGCAGGGGATATGTCATGTTGCCACTACTCCCTTAGAGACGTTCACTCAAGTATGCCCAGGTTCGATTCAGACTTGGAGTATGATTGAGGTGATAGTTATGGGAGAGACAGCAGGAAACATTATGATTTAAACCGTCCTTATTTTTCACGTTCTCATTCACCATGCAAATCAGATATCGATAAGCACAAAAGCCATCAGACCATCATGGAAGGCATAAGCCACCACCCAAATCCGCAATTCTTCCGAACGAAACACATTCTCAGGACAAGCCATTACCAAAGCACTTTGATCCATAGGACAAAACCAAGGATTTAGGCAAGAAGCTAGAAAAAGGCAAAATGGCTCTTGTGCCCTCCGGACGGCGAAACATCGATATCACTACAATGAGGCCCGTGATACTTGACACCGAGAATGAAGCAAAACTGAAAATTTTGAAAAAGAAATTTCCAGAACATCATTTTAGGAATATGCATTTCGTCCAAGCTCTCGAGCTGGTACCTTCAAAGTGGGTTGATGAAGTTAAAGCTAAAATAGATCCGGTAGACAAGCAATATAAGGAAATGCATGAGTACTCAAATCTTTCAAAAATCATTCCGGACTAGTAATCTAATGTGAGTAACCTAAAGGATATGGCTGACTTTGACGAATAAGCCATACAAAACCTAAAAAAGGAGTTTAAGGATGCACATGCTCAATTTGCTTAATCGCAGTATGGCATCGATAACCATAAGAAGCAATATGAAGAACTGCAAAAGAGCTACTATTCTGAGCTTGACTCTCATAGTCAAGAGCGTGCCGCCTTGAAAAAGCAAGTAGAGGATGCAAAGTCGGCGGGTGCCAATGCAATGTTATCTTGTTCTCGACTTGAATAAGAGAAAGAAGAGTTGACGAGAAAAAAATGCCAAATTAGAGGCCAGATTAGCAAAGGTTGAAGAAAGGGCAGTCTTAGCCAAGGGGAATGCGAATATTGCTCTTAAGTACACTGCTGATGCTAATGTGCAACTCATCGAGGCCCAAAAAGAGTTGGACAGACACGACGAGCTCATGATAGAGTTCTTTGCTCAAGTGATCCAATACCAAGACATTTTTTGGATTAAAGATTATCAAATGAATCTGGTCGATGTATGGGACCATATTATTGATTGGGAGAAACGACAACTTAAGGTGGATATTATTGACGAGGAAGAGATCATGAGAAAGTATTTAAAAGGAGAGGAACCAGAGCTGCTGTTTTAGGGGAGGGGACTAATTTAGGCAGCTATGGAAGAGAAAAGACGCCAAGCTAAAGGGAAAGAAACTGCCGAATTAGGTTCCACTTCTTCATCTGATGCCCCATGGCTATTGAAACAGAAGGGTACAATCCTAGTTGTCCTGAAATCCAAAAGGCAGCTCCCCTATCTTCAATCATTGAATCAGCTACTAAGACCTCTAATGCTCCTGTCAAAAAGTCGTCCGAAGGTATCTACACCTTTTCACCTCAATTTGTTAAAGCCATTTCAACTTTCCGTCATATTATTGGTCAAACGATCAAAGAACCTGAGTTTTCTCCTGAACTACTAGCTATTGCTTCTCGTTCCTTATGTGCAAAGCCTGTTGTAAAGACCAAGGAGAAACAAGAAGAGGCCTCTGATAAAACTATCATGTCGTCCAGTATTGAGGCTCCCAAGGACGGAGATAAGATAGAGGCCTTGAAGGACGATGATGGCGATGATGGAAACGAGGGAGATGACGTTATTGTAACTGTGGACTTGGGAGAGGCCGAGAACATGACTTCTGCTAAAATAAAGGCAAAGACCGATGAGCTTTTAAAAGCTAAAGTGGAGGGAAAATCCAAAGAGCCCCTCAACACCAATCCCCTCCAGGCAGTTGCTCCCCAGTTCGGATTGGTTGTCAAGATTTCTACTTGGTCAATCACTGAAGGTTTAATTCAGAAATCCTCAACTAATTCAGATGCCACTCCTTCGGACATAAGAAGAAAGAAACTTCTTCTCACTTATGTTGATCAGGAAGAGAAAGTGAGTCTTAAAGATGCCAAAAAGCCTAAAGCATCACCAAAGCCAAAGTGAAACGTAGTTTAGTCTTTTCATTTTTTTTACACTGGCCTTATTTTGTCGTAGTGAGTGCAACCCTCACATCTTTTGATTAGTTCCATTATGTAAACTTGCACTTGTGTAAATAAAGTGCATTAGCAGTCAAAACATTATTAATCTAAGTAACAAATGATAAATCACATCACATATCAAACAAAAGTTCCATACGAGCTTCCATACAAATACTAATATGTGCAACATTACTAAACTAAGTAGTAAACAACAGGGGGTGTGATGTGTACGTGTATGCCCCTAATCAATCTTGAGTAGAGTGCCTGGCCAAGGCTTGTTCGAGATTGATTAGGATCGACGTTAAATTTCCCCCCACAAATCTGTGGGAAATATGAGCTCAGCTTTCATTCTTTCCTCTGATCATTCAGCAGAATAGGAACACATCTCTAATGGCACTTACTCTCTGTGCCTTTATACTCTCATGTCGTATGTCCAGGTTAGAGTGTGGTCAAGGTGGTCTTTAATCGCGGTGCACCCTCGCGCCTTGGGGACATTGTCTTCCCGTCCTTTATACTGTCTCTCGGGTCGTGAGAGTGGTGGACGTCATCTTCCCATCCTTTATACTCTCTATCGGATCGCGAAAGTTAAAGTTAATCATACTAACGATCATTTCATTTGTTTTTGAATTAATTCAAGTCATATGTCTCAGATCAAAAGCAAAATATTCACAGAGCGTAAAAGAAAATTAATACAAGAAAAGTAAATGACACGCAATATTTTTATAGTGGTTTGAGCAAATCATAGCCTACTTCCACTTCATAATCTTTGGTTTATATCAACTAGACATTTTTAGGCAAGTCGTGCCTTTTTACATAATTGTAAAACAAAAGAATTAGTCAATAGTAATCAAATAGGGTTGCAAGTGCTGGGCATTACACGCTTTGGGAATTTCATCGCCGCTTGTGGGCGTTTGCCTGAAAGCTCCTTTATCAAGTTTTCGTTAAATGACATATGGTCCATCCCATTTTGGACCCAGGAAAACGAAAGTTGGGAAGACACGTTTCAAGACAGGGTCTCCAGATTCAAAGGTTTGGGATCGAAACTTTTATTGTAGTATCGCACAACTTGGTGTTTATGCCTCGATGCACGTAAATCTACTTCATCTCTCTTCTCCTCGATCATGTCCAACGATTCAAGAAGAAGCGCTAAGTCGGTCATTGGATCGTAATATGTTGTCCTGTGAGAGGGGACTTCCAATTCCACTAGAATGTACACTTCTGATCCAAATGAAAGTGAGAAGGGGTATGACCAATTGTTGATTTGCAAGTCCTTTGTATGCCCATAATGCTAAGGGAAATTCTTCAACCCACATAGCTTTTGTCTACTTCAATTGTTTCTTAAGAATGGATTTAATAATTTTGTATACTGCCTCAACTTGTCCGTTTGATTGAGGGTGAGCTACTGCTGTGTACCTCTTCTCTATCTTGTATTTTTGGAAAAAATCTTTGAACTTGGTGCTGTCGAACTAGGTTCCAACTTCAGTTATGATTGCTTTGGGAATTCCAAATCGACAAATTATATTTCTAACAAAAAAATTAGTTACCCGCTTTGTCACGATCATAGTTAACGGCTTGGCTTCTGCCCATCTGGTAAAGTAACCTACAACCATGATTTCATATTTTTCTTCACCTTTAGCGATTGGTAAGCTTCCAATGATGTCTATTCCCCATACGGCGAATGACCACGGGTTCACCATTGACTTGAGTTGGTTGGGAGGTGCCCTGGGAATCTTCGCAAATTTCCAACACCTATCGTAGTGTCGTGAATAATCAACTGCATCCTGATTTGTAGTAGGCCAGAAGTAGACGTCCTGTAATATATTACTTGCCAACGTATGGCTTCCAGTATGGTCCCCACATTCGCCTTCGTGCAATTCTCTCAATACACGTTTAACGTTGTCATGGGCTATGCACCGGAGTAGAGGCACAAAAAATCCCTATCGGTAGAGGATTCCATCCTGTACGAAATATCCTGATGCTTTACGAAGTACAACCCATCTTTCACTCTTTTTTGTCTAGAGCATTCCATTCTACAGGAAGTCCTTTATTGACATCATCCATGATTCCCTTATTGTTTCGATCTCCAGCACTGAATCAACTTCCATCTGATCAATGCTCGGAGATTTCAGCACTTCAATTGGGACTATCTCTGTTTCCCCCGGGTTGTCAGAGCTAGTTGCTTGGCTAGACTATCAGCCTTTTGATTCTCTGCTCACGGAATATGGGATATACTATAACGTTCCATGTCATCCAATAACTTCTCTACTTTTTTTAAAGTAAGCAAAAAGTTGAGGTCCTTTCGCTTGAAACTCCTTTAGAACCTGACAAACAACCATTTGAGAATCATAGAAGATATCTAACGCCACTATTCTCAATTCCTTAGCATGCTTCAGCCTAGAAATCAGGGCTTCGTATTCGGAATCTTTGTTAGTAGCGGAAAATTCCAGTCAGAGAGCGTAGTAAATTGGTCATTTTTCAGGAGTCATTAATACAACTCCGGCACCGAACCGTCAGTCGTTTCTAGCACCGTCTGTGTAAAGCTTCCACGTGCAAAATTCCAATGTTTGTTCTAAGGGGCTGGCTTCTTCATTTGGCACATCCTCTTTGCAGATCAAGAACTCAGCTATGAACTCAGCTAATGCATGCCCCCTTATTGATTTTCTAGGTTGGAAGTTTAGGTCGAACTAGCTAAGCTTAATATTCCACTTAAGCAAGCGACCAAATGCTTCATGTCATTGTAGGACCTAACGAAGTGGTTGATCTGGATATAAAATGATTGGATATGATTGAAAATAATGGCAAATTTTTCTAGAAGCAATTTGGAGGCTATAAGCAAGTTTTTCTATCTTCGGATAGTTACGCTCCGTTGTCGCCAGCTTTTTGATTACATAATATACTGGCCTTTGAACTTTATCTTCCTCATGTACTAAGGCCGAGCTAACTGCATGAGAAGACACTGCCAAATATACGAAAAAATCTTCATGATCCACCGGCTTAGACAATACTGGAGGTTTTCCCAAAAGGTCCAACAGGTTTTGGAAGGCTTCTATACAATTTGGAGTCCACTCGAAATTGCATTTCCCACGTTTTATCAAGTCGAAAAAAGGACCAAATTTGTCCGTGGCTTTAGAAATAAACCTTCTTAATGCTGCGAACTTCCCTGCTAAGCTTTAGACATCTTTAATCTTTCGTGGCTTTTTTATTTTCCTAATAGCTGCAATTTGATCAGGACAAATCTCTGACGCATACCCGAAAGAGCATTTCAGAGCATTAAGCTTCATTCCATATCGTCGGAGGATACCGAACATATCTGCGAAGTCGGTTGTTTGGTCAGTCGATCACATGGACTTCATGAGCATATCGTCCACATAAACCTCAATTGCCTTCCATATTTGATTATAGAACATTCAATTCACCAGGCACTGGTATGTCGCTCCGGCATTCTTCAGTCCGAAGGGCATCACCACTTAACAATACAATCCCAAGTCCGTAATAAAACTGGTATGCTCTTGATCTGGCATGTGCATGTGAATTTGATTCTATCCCAAATATGCATCCTTAAATGAGAGAAGTTCATGTCCTGCCGTTGAGTCGACCAATTGGTCAATCCTGGGAAGCGGGAAGCTGTCCTTCGAGCAGGCCTTGTTTGGAAATGAAAAGTCAATACACGTGCACCACTTCCGATTGGCTTTTTTGAATAGGACAGGTTTTGAAATCCAATCAGGAAATGTCGAGTCTTTGATAAAATTGTTACTCTTAACTTCTCCACTTCTTCTTTAAAAAGTGGCCGACCTCTCCGAGCCTAGCATATGCCTTTTCTGTTTCACAAGATGATGCTTTCGGCTTGTGCTCGGTAAATGGATCATAATCGAAGGAGAGTTCCCACACATATCAGCATGGGTCCAGGCTAACACATCCAAGTTTTCCTTCAAAAAGTCTGTTAATTCCCTCGTTTGGAAGGGGCCTAGGTGAGATCCGATTTTCAAGACCTTTATCGAGTCGTCATCATCAATCAGAATGTCCACAGTTGCTTCATTTGGTGTCGCCTTCCTGCATCCCGGTTCCTCGTCCTCTCTAGGATCGATGACTTCAAGCTGGACATCATGCGACTCCTTCAGCGGTATTCTCTTTAATTGCTATGCCGAGCCTTCCTCAATAGGAGGGGGAGTACTCTTGGGATCTATGTCTTTTCCATTGTGTAGCATTTTCAATTCTTCCATATAACATGCTCTTCCGGTGACTTGGTCGCCCATGCCATTACCACTCCATCTTCGGTTGGAAACTTCATCAATAAGCAACATGGTGCAATATAGGCCCTGAACACTGTAAGGGCCTGTGGACCTAAAAAGGCGTTGTAGGGCGAATCAATGTCCATAATTACGAATGGGAGGATCCTTACTCTTTGGTAATCTCCCTCCCTTAACTCTAAAAGTAATTCCACCATACCAATTTGAGCCATTGATGATCCATTAAAGCTATGTATCCAGCCTTCACATGGCTTTAAGTTCTTCATTTCTAACTTCATTTAGTTAAATGCTTTTCTGAACAAGATGTTGACGGAACTCCCGCAGTCCACAAGGACTTTCCATACTAATGCAGGTCCAATGGTAGTAGTTATCACCAACGGGTTGACACTGGGTGCTTCAATTCCTACACTCTCCCTGTCTCGGAAGATAACATTGCCCGCTGCTGTCTTTTGTTGCTTCACGAGCGCAGTGTCTTCAAAATTACTGCACTCGCCCAATTCAGGATGTTTAGCAGCATTAACATACTGCCCCATGGTATTGTTGCTAAATCTAGCCGGGTGTGGTCCTCCGATAATAGTATTAATGACTATACCTTTTCCCGTTTGCTGGGCAGTAGGTCTAGAAGCAGGCTGGTTCTGATTTGAGGCAGATCCTCCTTGCCTCATATCCTTAGTGGTAACCTTATACTCATTCTGCTTCCCTGCACGAAGCAGCTTTTCAACAACATCCCTCGGATGGCGGCACTCATTTGTAGAGTGACCGTAAGTTTCATGAAACAAACAGAACTTCCTGGTTTCACATTACTTTTCAGTCCAGTCTTTAGGTGGAGGTTTCTTGTATTGGACAACATTGAAAGTATCCGGGTAAATATTCTCCAAAGTATCACTCAGCGGCGTGTAATACTCGAAAGACTGAAAACGAGGCCTATTTTTGGAATTGTTTCTCCGGTTCCTGTTTGTATTTCTTCCATTCGCGCCTAGGCGGTCAATCCCTCCATTCTTGTTAACGACATTTACTTCACCCTTTCCTGCGCTGTCACTCGACTGCTTGATGGCAAATTTACTCTGAATATCCTCTCCCTGGATTTTGTCATACTTTCTCTATCGACTCTATATATCTCCTCTTGTCGCAGATGAATATTTTCCTTTTCATAAAATAGCTCTCAGGTTAGTGGTGTGTAATGACCCGCATTGGCAGAGGTATTATAATTAATTAATTTAATTTAATAAATAGTGATATAGTGAGTTAAATGGTCATGGAATAAAATAATGGTGAATATTTAATTAAAATAATAAATTAAATAATATATTTAATTCTGAAATAGTCGAAAATAGTGAATTGACAATATAATATGAACTGGACAATCAAAGTATATAATTCAGTTTAGAGATGAATTATAATAATGAATATATTATATAAATGACAGTTGAACGTATAAATTATAATATAATTATAATCAAGCCCGTAATGGCGCAGCAGTTCGCTATTTGGCGATTCGAACTTCAACTGAATGTACAGGATTCGTTTTAAGCCGGATTTCTGTGAAACAAGAAATGTGTGGAGCTGGTGGAGTATATCTTTCTAGTGGAAGAGAAAAATCGGGATTTCATTTTGTAGATTTTGAGATATGTCCAAATCAAATTTTAGAAAAGTCGCTGTGGAATTCCTTTATAATTTATAAAGGAATTATTTATATTTTTAAAAGGGAATTTCAATATAAATCGAATATCAATTTAATCGGGATTTGAAATATCTAGTTATAAATGCCAGTAGAGCTGTATGGTATGCCACTGTGAATATAGACAATAATATTTATTTTTAAATATTAAATTTAATTATATTTAAATATATTTATATTTTTAAATAGGCTATTTAGAGCTTTAAAATAGCCACTTTTGAAGACGAAGTCAGAATTCGATGAAACTAATTTTGTTGGATCCACAACATCAAATAGTTGTTAGATTTCCAGTTTCGTGATTTTTAGAGTCACTGTGTGGCCGTACAGATTTTTAGAGTGAGAAACAGTCAGTATTTTGTCAGTTAAAAGTATGCTGAGTGAGCATACGGAGTCGGAATTCGACGAAACTAGTTTCTTTGAGACCGTAATGTCAAACTCTAACTATATGTCCAGTTTGGTGATTTTTGGGCATCGTGTGTGATCACACGGATTTTTAGAAGTCAGAAACACATAAAAATATAAAGAAAAATATATAATAAAATATCCTAATGTATATTCGGTCAAAACAAGAGCCACGCAGCCTTTCTCTCTCAACCACAAACAACACCTACCACAACACAGTAATAAATACAAATCCAACCGAACACAGCAAATTTTTTATCAAAGAAAAAATAACAAACAAGCAAAGTAAAATCCCTTAAATTCTCTAATATATGTATATGAGTTCACAACAGCTTTCCCTTCAATCCCATATGCTTCACAGTGACCTCGATGGATTTGCTGAGTCGCGGTTTTCTTCCAGCGCCCACCTAGGGTTAGTTTTTCACGAAGATTAAAGCACTGATGTGTGATTGTCATGTTGTATTTGAGTTCCTGGTATCGATTGGCAGCTGTTTGAGTTTTTCTGAGGAGATTGACGCCAATTGGGTTCAGTGCTTTCACCGTGGCTGTCGAAGGGCTACTGTCGACGGAAGCAGCGAGTTGGGTGATTTAGGTATGAGCTTGTAGAGGAGGAGATGGTGAGATTTGTGGTGGTTTTAGTTCGATTTTAAATTTAAAGGAGGAGGAGTAGTTGGTGGAGAAATCATCGTCTAAGGTTGGAGAAGCATCGGTTTTCCCTGTACAAGTGATTTGGGGAAGAACACGTTGTTAGGCCGGGTTTTTGATAATAAGGTAAGTGGGCCAAGAGATAAGGGGGGTTAGGCCCAATGGATTTTTAATTGAAGTTTATTTTTAATTTAAATTAGTTCAAACTTTAAAAATGTGTATCTTCCTCATACTGTATCAGAATTCTGAACGGTTGGATCCGTTAGAATCATATGGACAAGAGCTCCACAGTGGAACTGACTGGAAGTGGATTGGAGCTCGTTTGAATTTATGGCGAAATAAATTGTTTGATTCAAATCAAATAACAGCTTATCGTTCTTTAACGATGAACTGCAAATGTGAGTAAATCTCAATAACTCTGAACAGATATAATTTCATGTTGTATTTTTAGAACTGTTAAATATTGGCTGATTGACTGTGTGCTGACTGTTTGATTGAACTGCTAGTCAGTTAGTTAAATTTGTATATTGATTCTGTTTAACAGAATATATCATATGGAACTGAAAGTGATGATATCAATATTGTTTAACATCTGTGATGCAGGGAAACAGGTTGGAGGAATCCAGCTGGATTCCTCAACATTTATTTTACTGTGATTCATATATTGTGATATATGATCTGTTGTTGATTATGTGTGATGGACGATATTTATCATTGTTATATGGTATGTTAAATACCATAAGAAAAACTGGATATTGGAAAGGGGATTTTCAAAGTGTATTTTGAAAATGAATTATTTATATAAAATCGATGGATTTTATATAAAAAAGGAAAAGGATTTTTATAAAAGGAATATTAATAAAATCAAAAGGGTAAGTTAGAATAAAAGGAAATCATTTGTAAAGTGAAGAAACGTTACTAAAAGTAAATCTTTATAAATGAGTAGTTTATTCGAAAGGGAGTTAATAGAATTAGTTATTCGAATAGAATATAGGAAGTTATCGAATAAAAGTTATAAGGAGGTATTTGAATATAGTTTAGCCAAAAGGAGTTATTCGATCAGAATTCGTCGAATAGAATTAATCAACTAGAGTTAATCAGGTAGGGTTAACCAGTTAGAGTTAATTGGTTAGAGTAAATCAGTTAGGTTAAACCATTAGGGTAAACCAGTTAGAGTTAAACAGTTAGTGTTAATAAGTTAAAGTAAATCGATAGAGTTATATCGAACTAGAATTTATTGAATAGAGTTAAATCGTACTAGAGTTATTCAAATGGAGTTAATCGAATATTGTTTATTCGAATAGAGTAAAAGGAGTTAATCGAATATAGTTTATTCGAATATAAGAAAATGAGTTAATCGAATATAGTTTATTCGAATAGAAGCAAATGAGTTAATCGAATATAGTTTATTCGAATAGAAGCAAATGAGCTAATAGAATATAGTTTATTCGAATAGAAGTAAAATGAGTTAGTCGAATATAGTTTATTCGAATAGAAAGTAAAATGAGTTAATCGAATATAGTTTATTCGAATAGAAAGTAAAATGAGTTAATCAAATATAGTTTATTCAAAGAAAGTAAAAGGAGTTATCGAATATAGTTTATTCGAAAGGAGTTAAGTGAAATGAGTAAATCAATAGCGTTAGTCAAATAGAGTTAATCCTATAGTGTTAGTCCAATAGAGTTAATTGATAAGGGTTAATCGAATAGAGTTAAGTGAAAAGAGTCAATCGAATATAGCTATTCGAAGGAGGGTTAAATAAGGAAGTTAGTAAAAGGAATATAAAGTGAACTTTGCCTATTTCAAAGTTAGAAATGTTGTTCAGTTAAGGTCCGAGAGGTAGTTCTACCCCAACTTGATTGGCTTCGTTTTTAACTAAGGAATAGTTAAGGTTCGGCAGTAAAGGAAATGGTTTGAGTTGGCATCGCGATGGTTTGTTTAAACATCTGTATAAGTCCAATGAAGAAGCTATGGAAATGTTTTCCAAATAAAAAACCAGAAATTTTTTCTAATAAAGGAAATAAGAAATGGAAATGTTTTCCATTGTTAATAACGTATATTTTCCCAATTTAGAAAATAACAAATATTGAATATAGGGAAACAGGAGATAAGTAAATTTATGAAATAAAGAGATAAAATGTTGAATGATGTTTGATCGATATAAATTTCCATTTGGAAATAATATCATTGTTTGCACACCTGTTTTTCTTCGATAGTTAAATCACAGACTATCGAAGTTTTGACCATTTTAACGTTGTTAATATGGAGAGACCGGTTGGATTATTATCCAAAGAACCATTCTGTATAGGCATAAGCGTTGTGAATCATATATGCCAAAGGAGATTGAAGACGGAGTTATGCAAGGGCTATCCTGTTTACAGAATAGTGCCTTCGGTTCATCCTGTTCCTGGATGACTTGTATGGACGGATGTCTGACATAGTATTTCCAGACAATCACGTATATTGATTTCTCCAACCGTACCAAGAGTGGAAGCGGAGAAGGAAACTTCTTTTAGCTAACACATAATGTATAGTTGAGGACATCAATCGGTGATTTGATGGATTTGACGATGTGGCACTCAAAGTGAATCTGATGTGATGATAAGGCGTAACCTCAAGCCTCATCAACCGGTAAATGACAGAAATCGGGCAGGCAACATGGCTAAATCGGTCGCACCAATGTAGGGTGTATAATCACCTGATCTAGAGTTTCATTTACTTTTAAAAATATATTGTTGATGCTGTCCCATTCCCGAAATGGTTGTTGATCCCAACCGTTGGTGATATACATTCGATACACTCAAGCGAAATGAGTGGTCGGTCATGTGTGGCCGGGTTGCAAGATGTTCTTGTTGAACCCAGTGTATTCCTTTCTAGAGGTACACTAGCGAAAGGTGGTTCCATACCTTGTCATAGTTGGAAATCCATTACCCAATACATGCTTGCAGTTTTTGATTGTATACCATATATGTAGAACGTGAGATGAAAGCGTTTCTGCTAGATGATTATTATATTGTGGTTGATAGACATTATTATGATATCAAAAGGTTTTTGATATAAAGATAATTTGGATCCTCATAAGGGAAAACCCCATTCCGTTATACGGCGTGGTCTTTTGAGATACCATTTACTTGTTCAAACTGTTTTAAACTGTTTTACTCATACCAGTCCCATGACTGACCAAGAGTTTATTTTGTTTTGTTTTCCCTAAACTCTTGGGTGCCCAATTTTGTACGGGCAGTCAAGTAGTCGGGATTTACAGATATACTAGAAGAGCTTGGAGCAGGAGGCTTCAGGATCATATTTATAGTTATTTCCGCTGTGTTGTAAGTGTTGTACTTTGATAATGATATGTATATTCAAGTACAGATTTGTATTTCAAAGTTATGTTATGAAATATATTTATTCGTTCCGCTGTGAGATTCGTGTTACTCTGATATTGTGTTCTTCTTCTTCTTCTATTCTAAGTTTCTATCTTATCTTTCCTCATCCTCTAATTTCTTTCATTAATGATTGGTTTTTTTTGATGTTTGGTTAGTCGTCATCGTGTTTATGTCGATAACCAAAGTCGTCAAAATCCCGGGTCATTACAGTTGGTATCAGAGCTTAAGTTAAGTGAATTACCTTGGCTCTATGGCGTGACTCGGTTGAGATGGGGTTAGTAATACCCTAGATTGAGTTGAGTGTATATATACGAGTGAACGTATTTGTTATTGATATAAAATTTTGTTTTATATTGTGGAGATTCATTGGTTGAGTTGTTTATGGGCTCTGGTCGATCAGTTTGATCCACTGTATCGGTAGGAGTTTATAAACACTCGAATACGATGGGTCGACACGATATGTTTTGAAAAGAGGGTAAATCAAAATAAGTTTACCCAAGGTATATCTTGATATAGAGAAGATATATATATATATATCAAAATTATAATATATTGGATATATTGGTTGTTATTATAATCGAGTAAGATTATAAATTAAATGGTTATGAAAATAACCAATCAGAATTCATATAAGTGAAATACGTGAAATCAGATGAGTTAAATCTGAAATTTTAAAGCAGAAATTGAATTAAAATTCTAGAGAATTGGTCAAGTGTTTGTAAATGGATTTGGATTAAAAATAAGGAAAATTTAAGATCCTGGGAGATTTTAAATTGTTTTACGAACAGTGTGAATTATATTTTGAAATAAATTTCAAAGTGGAAATGTTTAGAAATGGTTTTATAGTATTGAACTCACTTCGATCGCTGGAAAATAGATTCCGATGATGACAGCTGCATCATCAATGTTCATTTTCGAGTTGTAGGTGACGAATTACTACCAGATATACTATTTTGAATTTGTTTTGGGAAAGACAAGTTGTGTTGAATTTCAAAATGGGATTTAAAATATAGAATTTGAATTTTTAAATAGATTTGAAATATTAACTTGTTTAAAAGAAATAAAACGAGAAGTTCCTTTATAAACGAAGTTTATAAATAGTTCTTTTATAAACGAAGTTTATAAATGAAGTGAAAAGAATTATCATTGGATAATTCAGAAATAAAAATTCAAGTGTGAAATTGAAAGGGAAATCTATTTTCCAAAGGTAGAAATATCGATTTCAAAAGGAATTGAAATCGAGACTTATTTAAAGAATAAATAAAGAAAGTTTGAAAAGGAATTTGAATAAAGGAAGTTCAAATATAGAATTTAAATAAGAAAATTCAAAGGGGATTTGAATATAGAAATTCAAATGAGATTTGAATAAAGAAGATTTAAATAATGGAAAATTGAATGTAGAATTCATATAGAGTAATAATAGGATTTGAATATAGAAATTCAAAGGGAGTTTGAATATATGAAATTCAATGGAATTGAAATAGAGTTTTAATATAGAAATTCAAATAAGTTTGAATATAGAAATTCTAATGGAATTCAAATATAGAATTTGAATATAGAAAATATAAAGGAATTCGAATATAGGATTTGAATATCGAAGGTGAAATGGAAATTGGAATATAGAATTCAAATGGAATTTAAACTGTATAATTTGAATAGTATATGAATAATAAGATTTGAATATACAGATTTGAATAATAGAAGTGATATAAAATTTGAATAGAAATTGAATAGAAATTGAATAGAATTAACTAAGTTGAAGAGGAATTAGTTAATCGAGTTTTGAATTCGAAATTGAACTTTTGAAGGTGAATTGGAATTGTAAATGGATATTCGAAATCGAATATAGAACTTAAATTTGAAATTTTGATTCAAATTACTTAATAAGCAAGTTAAAATATATTTGAACATGTCATGTTCAAATATAAAAGTGAAATAGACTAAAGAGTTAATTAACAAATTAATTAACGAATTGAGTTAAAACGATCAGGTATAGTTAAAATAGATTGGGCAAGTATAAATATACATGAGATAGGTATGGATAAGGTATGAAGATATATAAATAGAATGCTCGACGAAAAGATATGTATTTAATTCATATATGAGATTTTATGCGCCGTATCGGCTAGCCGCTTGGCTTTTTCTTTTCTTTTTGATTGGTGAGGGCCATGGGAGGCTATTTGAAATATCCCGATGCTCCTGGTACAAAGGAGGTTATGGCGAATTTTTCCGAGAATTTAAGGAGTTAGAATATTTTTAAGATAATCTGATAGTTAGAAATCAACGTATCGATATATATATATATATATATATATATATATATATATATATATATAGAAGTTGATAAGGGAACGAACTTAGAAACAGAATAGTAAAATCAAAAGGAAGACTAAGAATAAAATCTAGTAAGAATAGTAAGAGGAAGCGTATACGTGTTTAAAAGTGAATAAGTAGTTGTATGGTATTGATTATACGAGCAAGTAGTCATATCTGTTTTGACGTTATAAATGTTATTCAGTCAAGGTCTGAGAGGTAGTTATACCCCAACTTGATTGATTTCATTATTAACAAATAAATAGTAAGATTTCAGGCTCGAAGATCAATGTTGAATAAGAGTTAGTTGGATATAGTATTTGGGTTGTCGTAACGATGTTTTACACAACATCCGTTTTAACCCAAATAAATGTAAGCTTGGAAATATAATAAAGAATATTTCCTAAGTATAGAAATAAATGAGATTGGAAAAGAGATAAGTAATTGGAATATTTTCCAATTATAAATAGCATATATTTTCTAAAGTTTAGAAAATAAAGGAAGGCGATATTCGGAAATGTTTTCCAAATAACATAAAATGCCAATATGGTTATCGAAAATATTTGGTTAACAAATATTGATAAAGAAATAGAGAAGTGATTTAACTAATGGAGTATTAATTAAGGACTCGGTGACATGTTCAAAAAGGAAAATTTGATTTTTGAAAAGAGTAAACTATTTGAAAACTCCCAGGGAAAGACTGTTTGAATTAAAAACAAATTTTACAGAAATTTGTGAAAGCAAAATTGAATTAAAGTAAAGCCAGTTAAGTGGTAACTGAGGTTAAATTAGAATGATATCAAGACAAATTGGATTGTGAGAATCAAATTTGAAGTGTAATGGGATAATCAAGTTAAGAATTGGGAATCGAGAAGAAACTCGAGTTAAAATGATATTTGGCTCGGATATAAACGAATGGTTGTGTGGTGGATAAAAGCAGATTGGAATTTGATTGGGATGACCCTTGTATCCGCTGAATTGATAACAGGTGGAAAGGATATAGTGATATGCCGACAAACGGTACAAGTTTATATTTCTATTGGATATAAGATTTATGAGCCGAATTGGCAAGCCGCTTGGCTGTTTGATTTTCTTTTGGGTTGGAGATGGCCCAGAGAGGCGAGTTGGAGTTTGAGATATTGACCAGTACAAAGGAGGTGCTGGCGAAATTTTTCGAAGAGTTAAGTGTTAGAAAATTTTCAGGATTTTTGGAAATTTTCATTGATAAGAATTAATTAATAATTTAATTGAAATTAAATTGGTTCAGTTGAAACTGAAGTTAAGAAGTGAACAAATATGTGCTAACCAGTCGATAGGGTCGTCTTCTAGCTTTAGCAATTTCAAGGACGAAATTATTTTAAGTGGGGAAGATTGTAATGACCCGCATTGGCAGAGGTATTATAATTAATTTATTTAATTTTATAAATAGTGATATAGTGAGTTAAATGGTCGTGGAATAAAATAATGGTGAATATTTAATTAAAATAATAAATTAAATAATATATTTAATTCTGAAATAGTCGAAAATAGTGAATTGACAATATAATATGAACTGGACAATTCAAAGTATATAATTCAGTTTAGAGTTGAATTATATTAATGAATATATTATATAAACAATAGTTGAACGTATAAATTATAATATAATTATAATCAAGCCTGTAATGGCGCGGCAGTTCGCTATTTGGTGATTCGAACTTCAACTGAATGTACAAGATTCGTGTTAAGCCGGATTTCTGTGAAATAAGAAATGTGTGGAGCTGGTGGAGTATATCTTTCTAGTGGAAGAGAAAAATCGGGATTTCATTCTGTAGATTTTGAGATATGTCCAAATAAAATTTTAGAAAAGTCGCTGTGGAATTCCTTTATAATATATAAAGGAATTATTTATATTTTTAAAAGGGAATTTCAATATAAATCGAATATCGATTTAATCGGGATTTGAAATATCAAGTTATAAATGCCAGTAGAGCTGTATGGTATGCCACTGTGAATATAGACGATAATATTTTTTTTTAAATATTAAATTTATTTATATTTAAATATATTTATATATTTAAATAGGCTATTTAGACCTTTAAAAATAGCCACTTTTGCAAACAAAGTCGGAATTTGACGAAACTAATTTTGTTGGATCCGCAACATCAAATAGTTGTTAGATTTCCAGTTTCGTGATTTTTAGAGTCACTGTATGGCAGTACGGATTTTTAGAGTGAGAAACAGTCAGTATTTTGTCGGTGAAAGAATAAGCTGAGCGAGCATACGGAGTCGAAATTCGACGAAACCAGTTTCGTTGGGACCGTAATGTCAAACTCTAGCTATATGTCCAGTTTGGTGATTTTTGGGCAACGTGTGTGATCACACGAAGTTTTAGAAGTCAGAAACACATAAAAATATAAAGAAAAATATATAATAAAATATCCTAATGTATATTTGGTCAAAACAAGAGCCACACAGCCTTTCTCTCTCAACCACAAACAACACCTACCACAAAACAGTTATAAATACAAATCCAACCGAACATAGCAAAATTTTGGTCAAAGAAAAAATCACAAACAAGCAAAGTAAAATCCCTTAAATCCTCTAATATATGTATATGAGTTCACAACAGCTTTCCCTTCAATCCCACATGCTTCACAGTGACCTCGATGGATCTGCAGAGTCACGGTTTTCTTCCAACACCCACCTAGGGTTAGTTTTTCACGAAGATTAAAGCACTGATGTGAGATTGTGATGTTGTATTTGAGTTCCTGGTATCGATTGGCAGCTGTTTGAGTTTTTCCGAGGAGATTGACGCCAATTGGGTTCGGTGCTTTCACCGTGGCTGTCGAAGGGCTACTGTCGACGGAAGCAGCGAGTTGGGTGATTTAGGTATGAGCTTGTAGAGGAGGCGATGGTGAGATTTGTGGTGGTTTTTGTTCGATTTTAAATTGAAAGGAGGAGGAGTAGTTGGTGGAGGAATCATCGGCTAAGGTTAGAGAAGCATCGGTTTTCCCTGTACAAGTGATTTGGGGAAGAACACGTTGTTAGGCCAGGTTTTTGATTATAAGGTAAGTGGGCCAAGAGATAAGGGGGGTTAGGCCCAATGGATTTTTAATTGAAGTTTATTTTTTATTTAAATTAGTTCAAACATTAAAAATGTGTATCTTCCTCATACTGTATCCGAATTCTGAATGGTTGGATCCGTTAGAATCATATGGACAAGAGCTCCACAATGGAACTGGCTGGAAGTGGATTAGAGCTCGTTTGAATTTATGGCGAAATAAACTGTTTGATTCAAATCAAATAACAGCTTATCGTTCTTTAACGATGAACTGCAAATGTGAGTAAATCTCACTAACTCTGAACAGTTATAATTTCATGTTGTATTTTTAGAACTGTTAAATATTGGCTGATTAACTGTGTGTTGATTGTTTGATTGAACTGCTAGTCAGTTAGTTAAATTTCTATATTGATTCTGTTTAACAGAATATATCATATGAAACTGAAAGTGATGTTATCTATATTGTTTAACATCTGTGATGCAGGGAAACTGGTTGGAGGAATCCAACTGGATTCCTCAACTTTTATTTTACTGTGATTCATATATTGTGATATATGATGTGATATATAATCTGTTGTTGATTATGTGTGTTGGACGATATTTATCATTGTTAAATGGTTTGTTAAATACCATAAGAAATACTGGATATGGGAAAGGGGATTTTCAAAGTGTATTTTGAAAATGAATTATTTATATAAAATCGATGGATTTTATAGAGAAAAGGAAAAGGATTTTTATAAAAGGAATATTTATAAAATCAAAAGGGTAAGTTAGAATAAAAGGAAATCATTTGTAAAGTGAAGAACCGTTACTAAAATACAATCTTTATAAATGAATAGTTTATTCGAAAGGGAGTTAATAGAATTAGTTATTCGAATAGAATAAAGGAAGTTATCGAATAAAAGTTAAAAGGAGGTATTTGAATATAGTTTAGCCAAAAGGAGTTATTCGATCAGAATTCATCGAATAGAATTAATTGATTAGAATTAATCAACCAGAGTTAATCAAGTAGGGTTAACCCGTTAGAGTTAATTGGTTAGAGTAAATCAGTTAGGTTAAACCATTAGGGTAAACCAGTGAGAGTTACACAGTTAGTGTTAATTTGTTAAAGTAAATCGATAGAGTTATATCGAACTAGAATTTATTGAATAGAGTTAAATCGTACTAGAGTTATTCAAATGGAGTTAATCAAATATAGTTTATTCGAATAGAGTAAAAGGAGTTAATCGAATATAGTTTATTCGAATAGAAGCAAATGAGTTAATCGAATATAGTTTATTCGAATAGAAGCAAATGAGTTAATCGAATATAGTTTATTCGAATAGAAGCAAATGAGTTAATCAAATATAGTTTATTCGAATAGAAGTAAAATGAGTTAATCGAATATAGTTTATTCGAATAGAAAGTAAAATGAGTTAATCGAATGTAGTTTATTCGAATAGAAAGTAAAATGAGTTAATCAAATATAGTTTATTCAAAGAAAGTAAAAGGAGTTATCGAATATAGTTTATTCGAAAGGAGTTAAGTGAAATGAGTAAATCAATAGCGTTAGTCAAATAGAGTTAATCCAATAGTGTTAGTCCAATAGAGTTAATTGATAAGGGTTAATCGAATAGAGTTAAGTGAAAAGAGTCAATCAAATATAGCTATTCGAAGGAGGGTTAAATAAGGAAGTTAGTAAAAGGATTATAAAGTGAACTTTGCCTATTTAAAAGTTAGAAATGTTGTTCAGTTAAGGTCTGAGAGGTAGTTCTACCCCAACTTGATTGGCTTCGTTTTTAACTAAGGAATAGTTAAGGTTCGGCAGTAAAGGAAATGGTTTGAGTTGGCATCGCGATGATTTGTTTAAACATCTGTATAAGTCCAATGAAGAAGCTTTGGAAATGTTTTCCAACTAAGAAACCAGAAATGTTTTCTAATAAAGGAAACAAGAAATGGAAATGTTTTCCATTGTTAATAACGTATATTTTCCCAATTTAGAAAATAAGAAATATTGAATATAGGGAAACAGGAGATAAGTAAATTTATGAAATAAAGAGATAAAATGTTGAATGATGTTTGATCGATATAAATTTCCATTTGGAAATAATATCATTATTTGCACACCTGTTTTTCTTCGATAGTTAAATCACAGACTATCGAAGTTTTGACCATTTTAACGTTGTTAATATGGAGAGACCGGTTGGATTATTATCCAAAGAACCACTCTGTATTGGCATAAGCGTTGCGAATCATATATGCCAAAGGAGATTGAAGACGGATTTATGCAAGGGCTATCCTGTTTACAGAATAGTGCCTTCGGTTCATCCTATTCCTGGATGACTTGTATGGACGAATGTCTGACATAGTATTGCCAGACGATCACGTATATTGATTTCTCCAACCGTACCAAAAGTGGAAGCGGAGAAGGAAACTTCTTTTAGCTAACACATAATGTATAGTTGAGGACGTCAATCGGTGATTTGATGGATTTGACGATGTGGCATTCAAAGTGAATCTGATGTGATGATAAGGCGTAACCTCAAGCCTCATCAACTGGTAAATGACAGAAATCGGGCAGGCAACATGGCTAAGTCAGTCGCACCGATGTAGGGTGTATAATCACCTGATCAAGAGTTTCATTTACATCTAAAAATCTATTGTTGATGCTGTCCCATTCGGGAAACGGTTGCTGATCCCAACCGTTGGTGATATACATTCGATACACTCAAGCGAAATGAGTGGTCGGTCATGTGTGGTCAAGTTGCAAGATGTTCTTGTTGAACCTAGTGTATTCCTTTCTAGAGGTACACTAGCGAAAGGTGGTTCCATACCTTGTCATAGTTGGAAATCCATTACCCAATACGTGCTTGCGGTTTTTGATTATATACCATATATGTAGAATGTGAGATGAAAGCGTTTCTGCTAGATGATTATTATATTGTGGCTGATAGACATTATTATAATATCAAACGGTTTTTGATATAAAGATAATTTGGATCCTCATAAGGGAAAAACCCGTTCCGTTATATGGCGTGGTCTTATGAGATACCATTTACTTGTTCAAACTGTTTTAAACTGTTTTACTCATACAAGTCCCATGACTGACCCGGAGTTTATTTTGTTTTGTTTTCCCTAAACTCTTGGGTGCCTAATTTTGTGCGGGCAGTCAAGTAGTCGGGATTTACAGATATACTGGAAGAGCTTGGAGCAGGAGGCTTCAGGATCATATAGTTATAGTTATTTCCGCTGTGTTGTAAGTGCTGTACTTTGATAATGATATGTATATTCAAGTACAGATTTGTATTTCAAAGTTATGTTATGAAATATATTTATTCGTTCCACTATGAGATTCGTGTTACTCTGATATTGTGTTCTTCTTCTTCTTCTATTCTAAGTTTCTATCTTATCTTTCATCATCCTCTAATTTCTTTCATTAATGATCGGTATTTTTCGATGTTTGGTTAGTCGTCATCGTGTTTATGTCGATAACCAAAGTCGTCAAAATCCCGGGTCATTACATGGTGCTTGCCAGCTAGATACCTTCTGAACTCAGTGTCTTTATCAACTCCATCAATGAGTGTCATTAAGATGGTCTTCTTGTGTTGGTCACTTAACCTCATAGGAGCAATTTGAAATGTTTGAATATGATTTCAAAGTCTCCCTGGGAGCTTGTTTGATTACAGAAAGCTCGATAACACTCTAGGATTTCCGGGCGTAGAGTGAGAACTGTTTCATGAAACTCTCACTTAGCTCTCTAAAATCAGAGATCGATCGAGGTGGAAGTTGAGTGAACCACATTAATGCGACATCTTTGAGATATATTGGAAAAGCCTTGCATTTCGCGGCGTCATAAGCTGCCGTAGTATTCATGTACCATGAGTATCACATCAAATGTTTCCTTGGATCGATTCTTCCTGCATATCGATCCATTATGGGTATATTAAATCGTCTAAGACTGAAAGTCCAGATTGTCATCCATGAAAGGGGTGTGGCTACGATTAATGCCCCAATCCTCGTTAGTATAACCTCTACTATCGACCATGATGTGGCGTATCATTGCTCTACTTCAGCATAGGTTAGCGTTGGTTCGAGATATGCACTTCTGGTTCTTCAAATATAACCAGTTCTGACATCAGGTTGTGTTCTCTGTCTCCTTGTGGAAGCGGGATTTCCTTGACCCCTTGGTCCTAATCACTCATAGGACGGGTTGGATGAAGGAGATGTCGCTAAGTAGGATTTGTAATGTTAGGATCCCTGGTAAGGACACAAGGTTCCTGCATCGGCAACAATATTGTCTCTCTTACGATAGGGTCATTAGGTCCCAAAACACGGGCTGCGTCTTTGCGAGATCCCAATGGTCCAAATGTCATTTGCTCGAGATTCTTGGGTCCCTTATTTGGCCTTCTATGATGTGGGTGCCTTTCGTCCGAAGAAATGAGTAGACTACAATGGGACTATGGGTTGAACAAGGCGTTCTTTGTCTACGAAGCCCGCCTATCTGTTTACTCATTGCATTCATATTCTCTCGCATAACAGCGCTATCACGTCATTGGACCTCTAAGGCGTTATTGGTTCTATCAAATATATCGAGAAGGCGTAAAAAATTCATGTGTGAGACAGGTGTAGAAGCAGTAGGTTGGTTACCAGTTGTCGCGGCTGGCATTGGAGCGTTTGCATTGGCTCGAGTAGAAGTACCAACCTCAACTATAGCCGGTTCAGATCAGACTGCAGTAGTGCCACTGGTTGGGATCAGAGGAGTGTTGTTGGCTTCATTCAAGTCCTTGGATTGGATCGGATCAGGTTCTAAACATTGGATCGGTTTGGATCCAAACCATACCCCCGTGACCTAGTGACTACAATCACCTGCTGATTTTCATTTGCATTATTCTCCCGAGAAGTTTGTGGTTCCTTTCCTTTTCTAGGAGCCATAAAATCTGAGTCTTTTTCTAGTAAATAAAAATTTCAACAAGAGTGAGAATGCAGAATAACTTCTTCGGACTTGAAAATCCAAAAAGTAGAATGATAATCCGAAATGTTGAGAATTCATATTTCTCAATGAAAGCACCAAAATGTTAGACGAAAAAGTGGTTCTAACACCCAATCGACTAATAATTTTGGAAAATAAAAACTTCAAGTAGATAAAAAAAGTCAAAACACAAGATTTATAGTGGTTCATCATTAACGAGCCTATGTCCACTTTTCCTTCTTTAATTGATGAATCAATTACAAGAACAACAATAATAGCAACTCTACCTCTCAAGTACAATCAAGTATCTCTCATTAACTTATGGAATTTTACTCAATAACTTGGAGTGTAATTTGAATAAACAAGAGAAAATGTGATAATGGTGGAGTTCGAGTAGTTAGAGTGCAAAAAGATCCTTTAAAATGGTGTGTTATGGTGTATTTATAGGTGGAGAATACAGGCGGGTCAGATGCCATATGGGTCACATCCCGTAAATCTCGGATTCGGGTGTGTTAGGATGTGGACAGTGCATCAACATTGTGGATAGATAGGTAATAACCGCTCCAGTACATAGCGACATGGCATGTAACTGCTTCAGGATTGCAGTTATCAGGTCAGATCGGTAGAGGGGGTTCCGAACTGACCGAGTATTCATCAATTGGGTCTTACTCTTTGTAGATGGATGAGTTGATGCTAATACATGCACTCCAATCCGATCCTACTTTCTGGTTTTTGACGAATGTGAGGATGATGACCGATCTGACCTGATACTTCGTCTCATTTCCGACCCAATGAATTCTTCTTCTCGATTAGCTATGTCTTTCAATCTTAAGTGTATCCAATGTTCAATTCCCAAGCTTTATATAGCCTGGCTACAAAGCAGGCTAACAAATTTGTTAGCCCCAAGTTCAAATTTTTGTCCCTGAATTCCACATGCCTCGTACAATTATGATCCTTAATTCAATGAGTTTGATTAATTAATTTATTACATCAACCAATAGTAAATAGTGAAGATTTTGTTAGAGACATATGACTATTAGTAACATAGTATTTGAGTTGTTAAACCACCCACCAGGAACACACCTCCCAATCATTAGATTTGAAGATAGAACTCTATGTCTAATCTTTTTTAGAAATTTCAGATCAGTCTAGGTAAGTATTTAAGAGTAGAAGATAAAAAAAGCCCAAGCCAAAAAAGCATACCTTGTAATATTTCTTTAAGATTTTCCTCATGGCCACGGAGTTGATTATGGCATAGGAACTAGTTTTCTTTCTTTTTATATCAGGCTTGCCTGATCTTTATGCATATTGACTTTAAAGCAAGACAAACATATCATAAAACTAGAAGTTAAATGAAACTAGAGTAATTTTTGTGCTCATTAGTTGATGCAGTTGGAAACTGCTGACATTTCCTGGAGCAGCTCAGGGAAAAAAGTTCCATCACAAACTACATGTACACACATAGTATAAAATTAAAACAAAGCAATATTGGGAATTACATCAAGAAAGTAAAAACTATTGGAACCTAAAGTTCCTTTTCGTTTCTTTTTCCTCTCTCCAAGTGAATGTTAAAAGCACAATTATGACAAAGTGTGGAAATGCACGAGTAGTAGCATCAAAGATATACTAACAAGGTATGCACATTTCAGCAGTTAATGATTTCGCAGGTTCTCTGCAATTACACAGACCAAAATATCTCATATAAATAAGTCCTTTTTTAAGTTTTTAAAACCTAAAAACAATTCATTTTGTCTTTTAAAAAGTAAAAAAAAAAAACAATTTATATAAGTCGATTCAAATGGGGTCTGATAATACGAACCAAAAATTATTCAATAATACATCTACACTAATCATATTCCATTCCCAAAAGAATGTATGTGTCAAGGTAACAAGGTGGATAATTGCATAACAATTAAACAGTAAAATTTTAGTAGTCAATAATAATGTTTTTTCAGTACCAAATGCAAATATCATACTTCATTAATTGCCAGCTTATTGCATAACCATTATTACAAATAAGCGATCATCATACACAAAAAGATACAATCTTGCAACAATTAAATATTTAGCTGAAAGAAGCAAAAGCTTGAATAAGAAAAACATAGAATTCAATTCCCATATAAAATACCGATCCATGTACAAATTTATGATGCAACCGTGTGTAATACAACAAATGAGGCTCATTGAAAACACAAAAAGACAACAAATTGAAACCTGAACAGTGATCGGGGAATGAATGACTTGAATTGGTTTCGATAGTATTTTGATCAATTTGATGAATCTCTTTTCTACATTTCTTCAGTATTTTCTTTAACTTCTTCAATTCAACACCAACTGTTTATTATCATTTAAATTTTCTTTAATTTTCTTCAGTATTTTCTTTAAATATGATGTATTTATGCGATAATAAACTTCACTGCACCATTTCATCAAACTGGGAAGAGTGTTAGGGATTGCGGAAAGGATATTAAGGAAAAACAAACACTAGAGGCGGGGAGAATAGTGTTTTTAAATATTTAAACAAAATCTAAAACTTATGTGATAAACTATATGAATCAAACACCACAAAACAATCACAGACATAGAATAAAACACAGATGCAAAATAAACAGAAATAAAAATGCAAAAAAGGAATGTAACGACCCGCATTCTACGCATCATAGGATCGTGGAATATTTATTTCTTTCACATATGAAGTCGTATGGTCATGTAACTTTGGGAGACGATTATTGGGGTCATTTCCCATGTTCATGATTTTTGTCGATTTTTAAATGACCGTTTTGCCCCTAGTTGGTACTGTTTTGGCCATACCTTTTGACTGGAAAGGAATTTTGACCTCAAACCACTTCCATTGGATTCGAATGATGGTTTCTCTTTCCGTAGAGTGGTTACATTTGCCAAACGGACTTACCATTTGGGAGATATGGCTAAAACAAGGTTTAGAAGGTGAAAAACAGCTAATCGGGCTTAACCGGGTGATTAACAACTAGGCCCAATGGGGGATTTCGGGATTTGGGGTATTTAAGGGCTGCTAGGGTTAGGATTTCGGTTTTAGACTCATTTTTTCAGCCGCCACTTACCTCCTTCATGCTCTAGCAATGGCCTCCACCTTCTAATTTCATCCCAAATCATCTCTAATCACTTTCTAATCGAAGATTAAGCAAAACTACATCAAATCAAGGAAGGGTAGCACCAAATCAGAGAGAGAGCTGCTGGAACACATAGGGATTGGATCCAAATCAGAGATTATTTCAGATCTAAAGTTTGTTTGTGGCTAAGGTGAGTGATTTGCATAGTTCCTCACTAATTATGGCTAATTATGGTAATTAGCGAAGATTAGCGAAACTATGGCTCATAAAAATCTAGAAAAATTCCCAAAATTCTAGAACATCATTTTATGCCTCTGATATGAATTTGGGTTAATTTCGACTAATTTTGCAAATCCCGGAATTTGGGGGATTAAGGGGTAATTAGTGATAATTAGCGAATTTGTGCATGTTAAAAATCTGGAAAAATATTCATAAATTCTGAAATATTGTTTTAGACCTCTGATATGAATTTGGGTTAATTTGGTTAAGTTTTGTTAATCCTATGCTTAGTTGTTCTTAAACATGCTTAAGGGGAAATATGGGATTTTGGCTATGTTTGATCCATTTTAACCAATCATATTGTTATTTTGGTGTTTGAGATCACTACTACATGTTGCTATGACTGTATGGTATGCTTTGTGATTGTTTAGAAGTGTTAGATTGGTCGAAACGCCGTCGAATGGCGTGAAACAAGTCGAAGGGAAGTTGTGCAGGAATCGGTTCGTGAGCCCCCTCCCCGTTCGTGGGGTATGTCCCACGACCAAGGCAGGAGGTGAGCCACGATCCGGGACGAACCACCCTCCACGATACGATCTCCTCCATTCGTGAAGAGTCATCACGAGCCGCACCACCATGACGATATGCTCCACTTCGAAGGCCACGAACGAGGGACTGGTGCTACGAGTCACTTCAAGCTCGCGATCCGAACCAGAGGAGATGAAGGAGCTCGCGATGAGTACCAGGGTGCCCCGACCCGACCCGACAGGGGTGCCAAGAACTGATGAAGCACGATCCGATGATGGCGACCCGACCTGGAGAGCATATCACGATCCGACCCGGCGAAGGTAGCACGATCCGAGCTGGAGTATCATCACGACATGGAGCTTGACCACGAGCTGGTGACTGCGAACTGAACCAGGAGGTTATGAACTGAATGAAGACCGATCCGGAGGAGGAGATTAAAACCCGAGATGCAAAGGTAGTCCAAATGGAAGTTAGAGCTCAGGATCCAGATGGGAACCAATGAGTTCACTTCGTGATTGGGCTTTGCTGCGGGACGTGTGCAAAGGGGTTGTCGGTATTCATAACTTTGGTTCACCACTGAGAGATGGACAGTGGGCTTGTAGTGATAGTTACACGGGATTTGATTCCGTCATAGCCCAAAGTATTAGGTGACCAAAGTAGTGGGTATCGTATGCTTTACGCACTGAGTGAGGGATGCGAGGATGATTGCTATGCTTGATTGTTTGACATCACTATGACATGCACACCCCTACCCCCGTTATCTTTACACCATTTGAAAGGGCACCTTAGAGTGTTGTACAGTATGTAGTGCTAACTCTTTGGTTGCAGGTCCAGGTTCAGGTATGATTGGATTATACCTGTTATTATTTTGTCTAGATGCTTATCGCTCATACCAGGCTATATGTCTGACCCAGAGTTTTATGTCTCTTCTTATTACTCTGGGTGCTCACACGAGCAGACTAGAGACAGGTTATGGTTAGCTGGTGATGCGCGAGTAGCTGATTCGGAGGCGAGCAGGAGGCTTCCACGTATGATATATAGATATTCTCCCTGTGTCGTTGGTGGTCACTACTTGGGCATTAGTAGTGTACCTTCTTTATCTTTCTTTTGCTTTAGAGACATTATTTTAAAAGTTGTAATAAGCTGCATTTTGGATTTCCGCTGCTATGATGCTTAGTTCTAGTTTTCAGCTTATGCACTGTCTCACCTGTTTTATGTCAAGTATGTTGTTATTATATTTTATTCTATGCGCTGTGAGACATATTACAGGTTCCTTGTTAGTTCATTTCCTTCCTTCCTTTTTCTCTTCTGGCGACCGTCCCGTGCTAACTGGACATGTGTACAGCGCACTTTTGGAGGAAATGTCGGTTGGTGCGGGGCGGGCTGTCACACTTGGTATCAGAGCTCTAGGTTGCGTAGTTAACCTAGGGAAAGACACTAGGGAGAGATAGTACGTATATGAGAGCGCGTATTTGTGATTACTTTGGTTTTCAAAAGTTATATATATATATACTATTGGTAGTATAAGAATGAAGTCGTACTGTACTAGCACCACTATGGGATCGTTAATCGTTTCCCCTTTTACAGATTAACGATGAGCCGATATCCTAGAGGTGATGGTAGAGGGACCAACCGTGGGAATGCTCCTGACATGAGGATAATGTTCACTAACTTCATGAGAGACATGCTTAGAGATGTTCAGGGGGCAGTTCCCAATCCCGGAAATGGTGGTGGTCCAGTAGTGCAGGCGCCGAGGGTCGATTTCGCCAAGTTATGCAAGGATTACACTAACCTTGGTGGGAAGCCGTTCCATGGAACGGAGTCGGCCACAGATGTTCAGGATTGGTTGGATATCTGTGATCGTATCTTTGATGACTTGGGTCTTGAGGATGCGATGAAGAGAAGGCTAGCGTCTCGTCAGCTGCAAGGGCGAGCGATGAATTGGTGGAATGCCATTAGAACAGCTACTCCAGAAGATCAAGTTACTTGGAATCAGTTTAAGAGTCGCTTTTGTGATAAGTTTATTCCAGCTGCTCATAAATCGGAACTGTTCAGGAAGTTCTTGGAGCTTAAGCAGAATGGTAGAGCAGTCTCGGAGTATATCGCTGAATTTGACACTCTATCGAAATATGGATGGTCCCTTATCGATACAGTCGAAAAGAAGAACAAGAAGTTCATAACCGGCTTGGATGGGTACTTGGGGGAAAGACTTATAAACCATATCGATGAGACGTTCGAGTCTATTGTAGGAAAGGCATTAAGGTCAGAGAGCCTTTTCCCTAAGTCGAAGACTGAGGTTGCCACGACATGTACAGAGGAGCCAAAGCCGCAAGCAGGCGGTGAAGGCTAGAAGAATTCTCAGAACAAGAGGAAGCAGAACCCGACCAAGGATGGTCAGAATAAGAAAAATAAGAAAGATGGCGAATGCTTTAGTTGTGGCAAGAAGGGCCATTACGCCAGAGATTGTCGAGAAAAGCCTGGGGAAAGGAAGTGCTTTAACTGCGGCCAGGCGGGACATCACAAGGATGATTGCCCACAACCTCCTAGGGAGAAGCAGATTGTGAAAGCTTATGCTATCAACGCTGTTCCTTCTTCGTCGAATGCCCCCAACTGCGGCGCAGAAGGAAAAAGGTGTCGTTATTCGAGGTATGCTTTCTATTTAAGATGTTTTGATCGGGTTTTGTTTGACAATCCTGAGTTAGTCGATAGACCTCTAGTAGTGACGAACCCGATTGGTGGTTCGACTAGTTTTGGCATAATTAGTTAATGTGGTCTTATCGAGTCATGGATGTATGTTTCCTTGTGATTGCTTTGTTTTGGGCTTTACTGGGTTTAGCATTATTTTGGGGAGTCGATTTACTCCAAAGGAATAAGGTGGTATTAGGTACCTACCTATTGATGGTGATAGTAACTGGAGTTAAGGAAGCTAAAAGGTTATCGTTGTAATAAGTTCTAGTTGTCTCTGGGAGGCAAATGAGTACTCCAGTGCTAGATTGTTTTGTTAGTATCACCTCATGTGGATTGTCCGAACTCGGAGGAGATGTTCCTTGGGTGCTTGTCTGATATTGGTTTAGGCCTTTGGGGCTTGTGCTTGGGGAATGTCGATTTCGACTAGGATGGGTTGCGTGAGGGGTAAATAGTTGTGATTTTTCATTGGATGATATGTTGGTTCACTCGAGGAGTGACGGGCAGATGGAACATGATAAGACTGTTCAATGGTATAGACTGCCCAGGGTTGGACTCGATAGGGTTATGAGATTGCTTGAGTGGGACTCGAGAAAGATGCAAAGTAATGGATTGCTTAGGACCCTATGTTGATGTTCTATATTGGATAGTAGAACTTTGAAGGAATAGGATGTGTTCGTTGATCATGGATGATACAACGAAGATTAGAGCGATTCAAGTTGGATTTGAACTCGTAAAAGAAAATAGGTGTTCGTTGATCTCGGAGATGCAACGAATAGGGAGACGACTCACGTTGGACTAGAGTTTGTCGGTACTCAAGACTGGGTCTGAGTTATAGAGTGACTCGAGTTGGACTCGAGAAGGCTGCAAGGAATTGGATTCAGCTCGAGTTGGACTCGAGAGGGCAGCAAGATAATGGATAGACTTGGGTTGGACTCAAGTATTTTAGGAGGACTAAAAGCAGGGGTATCTGGGGACGCCCGTTACCTTGGATCCGTTGGACGTGATCTAGTTATCCTTGGAGGATAAATGTACGTTGGACGTACGGTAGTCCGATTGGAGGCTGGGCTTCCATTAGTTTAATTATCCTTGGAGGATAAACGTACGTTGGACGTACGGTAGTCCGAAGGGAGGCGGGGCTTCCATTGGCCTGGGATTGGTTGGACCAGTCAAGTAGGCATCGGTGTATGTATGGAGGCTGGGCTTCCATTAGTTATTGATGTTGGTTGGACCAGACAGACCGGAATCGACATATTGGGATTGGTTATACCAATCATGTAGGTGTCGATGTGTTTATGACTTTAGCAGGTGATAGATAGGATTTGTTTGATGGATGTTATGGTTGCTATGTTTGTTCCTATCTTTCTTCTCTTGAGTAGACTATCACCTGTAGGGTTCCAACGATGGGGAACAAAGTGATTGTAGTAGGGCTATGAGCCAGTGCAGTGGAGTTGTTATGACTTCATGGGGACATAGCAAAGGACTAGTGACTATGGATCAATGCAGTGGAGTCGCCATGACTCCATGGGGCAGAGTGATCATAGTAAAGGATTTGGGTGCAGTACTAGTTGCATTGAGTAGGAGACATGCCAGTTTAGGGGTTTTGTTTCTAGGATGGAAGCAACTAGAGTATGTCACAGGATATGATTTCAGACCCAAGACTGAATTGGATTCAGAAACACTAGTAAGCTTGACGATTAGATCGATTCTGATTGAGTGGATTGTTTCCAGTTAGAAGGACGATCCTAATCTATTGGGAACCATCTCTAGGGTAGAGATGGGTATCGATGAAAAGAGAATGATCAAGTAAGGATTTGATCGAGAAGGGTGGCTTCGAAAGAATAAGGGACTAGTTGTACCCAACGTAGATGGACTGAGAGGTGAAGTGCTTAGAGCATATCATCACTCGAAATTGACTATACATCCCAGTGGTAACAAGATGTATTGAGACATAGAGAAGATCTACTACTGGGAAGGGATAAGATAGGCAGAAGGCTTATCTCGATAAGAGACGAAGAGATTTGGAATTCTTCGTTAACGACTTTGTGTTCTTCGAGATCTCTCCATGGAGAATGTGATTCGGATTGGTTGGAGAGGTAGGTTAGCACCAAGATTTGTTGGCCCATTTCCAGTCCTTGAGCAAGTTAGGAATTTGGCGTATGAGGTAGAGCTACCTGACAAGATGGCAGGAGTTCACAACGTATTTCATGTTTCCCAGTTAAGGAAATTCGTGCACGACCCTAGTGTGGCTATTTCACCTGATCAGTTGGATAACATCGAAGTTGAACTCGAGGCGGTTGGGAACCGCAAGTCTATGCGTATTGTTGGGAACGATACGAAGCAGCTTCGAAGGATGGCGGTGAAACTAGTCAAAGTTCAGTGGGGTGAGAATGAAAAAGACCGTACTTGGGAAACAGAGGAGGATATAAGGAAGAAGTATCCAGAACTCTTTGCCTAGTAAGGTTTTGGTAGTGATAGTTTCTTCCCTTGTTAGTAAACCGCATGCTATGATAGACTTGTTTTGCATGTTGATTGTTGTTCATGGTTGATAGGCATGCGGAACCCTTTTTGTGTTTTGGTTAGGGAATTTCGGAGGCGAAATTTCTTAAGGGGGGAAGAGTGTAACGACTCGCATTCTACGCATCATAGGATCGTGGAATATTTATTTCTTTCACATATGAAGTCGTATGGTCATGTAACTTTGGGAGACAATTATTGGGGTCATTTCCCATGTTCATGATTTTTGTCGATTTTTACATGATCGCTTTGCCCCTATTTGGTACTGTTTTGGCCATAACTTTTGACTGGAAAGGAATTTTGACCTCAAACCACTTTCATTGGATTCAAATGATGGTTTCTCTTTCCGTAGAGTGGTTACATTAGTCAAACGGACTTACCGTTTGGGAGATATGGCTGAAACAAGGTTTAGAAGGTGAAAAACAGCTAATCGGGCTTAACCGGGTGATTAGCAACTAGGCCCAATGGGGGATTTCGGGATTTGGGGTATTTAAGGGCTGCTAGGGTTAGGATTTCGGTTTTAGACTCATTTTTCCAGCCGCCACTTTCCTCCTTCAAGCTCTAGCAATGGCCTCCACCTTCTAATTTCATCCCAAATCATCTCTTATCACTTTCTAATCGAAGATTAAGCAAAACTACATCAAATCAAGGAAGGGTAGCACCAAATCAGAGAGAGAGCTGCTGGAACACATAGGGATTGGATCCAAATCAGAGATTATTTCAGATCTAAAGTTTGTTTGTGGCTAAGGTGAGTGATTTGCATAGTTCCTCACTAATTATGGCTAATTATGGTAATTAGCGAAGATTAGCGAAATTATGGCTCATAAAAATCTAGAAAAATTCCAAAAATTCTAAAACATCATTTTATGCCTCTGTTATGAATTTGGGTTAATTTCGACTAATTTTGCAAATCCCGGAATTTGGGGGATTAAGGGGTAATTAGTGATAATTAGCAAATTTGTGCATGTTAAAAATCTGGAAAAATATTCATAAATTCTGAAATATTGTTTTAGACCTCTGATATGAATTTGGGTTAATTTGGTTAAGTTTTGTTAATCCTATGCTTAGTTGTTCTTAAACATGCTTAAGGGGAAATATGAGATTTTGGCTATGTTTGATCCATTTTAACCAATTATATTGTTATTTTGGTGTTTTAGTTCACTACTACATGTTGCTATGACTGTATGGTATGCTTTGAGATTGTTTAGAAGTGTTAGATTGGTTGAAACGTCGTCGAATGGTGTGAAACAAGTCGAAGGGAAGTTGTGCAGGAATCGGTTCGTGAGCCCCCTCCCCGTTCGTGGGATATGTCCCACGACCAAGGCAGGAGGTGAGCCACGATCCGGGACGAACCACCCTCCACGATCCGATCCCCTCCATTCGTGAAGAGTCATCACGACCCGCACCACCATGACGATCTGCTCCACTTCGAAGGCCACGAATGAGGGACTGATGCTACGAGTCACTTCAAGCTCGCGATCCGAACAAGAGGAGATGAAGGAGCTCGCGATGCGATGAGTACCAGGGTGCCACGACCCGACCCGACAGGGGTGCCACGAACTGATGAAGCACGATCCGATGATGGCGACCCGACCTGGAGAGCATATCACGATCCGACCTGGCGAAGGTAGCACGATCCGAGCTGGAGTATCATCACGACCTGGAGCTTGACCACGAGCTGGTGACTGCGAAATGAACCAGGAGGTTATGAACTGAATGAAGACCGATCCGGAGGAGGAGATTAAAACCCGAGATGCAAAGGTAGTCCAAATGGAAGTTAGAGCTCAGGATCCAGATGGGAACCAATGAGTTCACTTCGTGATTGGGCTTTGCTGCGGGACGTGTGCAAAGGGGTTGTCGGTATTCATAACTTTGGTTCACCACTGAGAGATGGACAGTGGGCTTGTAGTGATAGTTACACGGGATTGGATTCCGTTATGGCCCAAAGTATTAGGTGACCAAAGTAGTGGGTATCGTATGCTTTACGCACTGAGTGAGGGATGTGAGGATGATTGCTATGCTTGATTGTTTGACATCACTATGACATGCACACCCCCACCCCCGTTATCTTTACACCATTTGAAAGGGCACCTTAGAGTGTTGTACAGTATGTAGTGCTAACTCTTTGGTTGCAGGTCCACGTTCAGGTATGATTGGATTATACCTGTTATTATTTTGTCTAGATGCGTATCGCTCATACCAAGCTTTATGTCTGACCCAGAGTTTTATGTCTCTTCTTATTACTCTGGGTGCTCACACGAGCAGACTAGAGACAGGTTATGGTTAGCTGGTGATGCGCGAGTAGCTGATTCGGAGGCGAGCAGGAGGCTTCCACGTATGATATATAGATATTCTCCCTGTGTCGTTGGTGGTCACTACTTGGGCATTAGTGTACCTTCTTTATCTTGCTTTTTCTTTAGAGACAGTATTTTAAAAGTTGTAATAAGCTATATTTTGGATTTCCGCTGCTATGATGCTTAGTTCTAGTCTTCAGCTTATGCACTGTCTCACCTGTTTTATGTCAAGTATGTTGTTATTATATTTTATTCTATGCGCTGTGAGACATATTACAGGTTCCTTATTAGTTCATTTCCTTCCTTCCTTTTTCTCTTCTGGCGACCGTCCCATGCTAACTGGACATGTGTACAGCGCACTTTTGGAGGAAATGTCGGTTGGTGCGGGGCGGGCTGTCACAAGGAAATAACACACCAGATTTGTACTAGTTCGGATTGCTCCTATGTCCAGTCCCATGCAACGCTGGATTGCGCAGTGTTTTATTACTATATCAAAATCCAATAGCAACCTCCTTGATTTCACGGCATCAAGGGATACCACCGATTCCATCCTTGATTTCATGGCCACAAGGGATACCATAGATTCTGTCCTTGATATGACAGCTACAAGTGATAAAACCATTTAACCCCAAGAACCACACAATCAATTACAAAAAGCCCTATAGCTCTTCAATAGCACTTGATTCAAAGAGTAGAGAGTAGAGAGTGTAAAGAGAAGAAGAAACGGAAATGAATTCGGCACAGTATAAGTGTAGAAACCACAAAAATGATAAAGAATAATGGTGTAGAGAAGAGGTTGAAGTTAGAGAAGAAGAGATGATTAAAAATTTGAATTCAAGCCCTTTTCAAAGTGTGTTAAAGGTTGCAACGTTTCTGGAGCGTTACAAATGGTGAAAAGACACTTCCTTTCAAATTTAAATTTCTGACAGTTATATGTCGACATACCATTTTTTGTATGTCGACCTACTTATCATTTATATGATTCATAAAGTATTTTTTAAGTATTTAAATCAATATTTAAATTCTGGAAATTCCTGAAAAAAACTAGTTGCTAAAACATTATTTTTCAAGTATAAAAGCATAAGAAAATATTAATTAAACCTATGATTAAATACCTAATATATATGTTATATGAAAACTATATAAAATATAATTATAAACATATATAATATAATTATAAACATATATATAGGAATTTATAAACAAATATTTATAAACTATATATAAACAAAAAGTTATATGAAGAATCAAATATAAACTTAGTAAACTATATTTAATAAAACTATGAAAATAAGAATACTTATAAATATCAAAATATATTTGAAATTCTTTAATCAAAATTTTAATAATATAAATAAATATTCTGAAGTGTAAAACCATATGTATAAAACTATATGGTTTAAAATTATAAAACTATAAAAACTTATATATATTAAAACTTTAAACTTGTATGTTTGAAATCATAAGTAAAATAATTTGAAATTAGAATTTGAATTTTGAAAATCAAAATTTTGAAATTTGAAAAAGAGAATTTGAAAATTTGAAAACAGAATTTGAATTTGAACCTGGAGAGCCATTCAGAGTCCTACATAATCTAGACTATATTACTATATTTTTCTTAAACTCTTGAAATCTTGATAGCTTGATAACTCATGAGTCTTGAATCTCTTGAAACTCTAAAACTGTATAGTCTTCAGTACATGAGTCCTGTTTGCAAATCCTGCATATATATGTCCATATATTCTAATATTCTAGATAGAAATGTTAGTATATATTTTATAATCAATGATAATTAAAATAAGGTTGTTTTCATCAAAACTCCATTCTCCAACAGTCTCCCCCTTTTTGATGATGACAACCTTAGTTTATAAAATATTATACCTGTATTCATACCTGTATATACCAGTTGACGATGATCCTTCTAACAGTCCCCCTGTCATATTTTATAATTTCTCCCCCTTTGGAATTATAAAAAAGGAATTCTAAAACTGTTCCCCTTAAATCCTATAATATAACTAATTCCTATAGTAAAGTAAAATAATCACGCTGAATCCTAAATCTATCAGTACCTTATAAAATACTCTCCCTAAATTTATGCCTGTACAATATCCTAATTCTGTATATAACTTCCCCTGAATCTATAACTCTTCCTTAATATACAATTCTCTATAAATTTCTATAACTGCCCGTAAATTTATGTCTACACTAGTCTAATAGACTAAATAGAAGGATAATAAACAAAGCAAACTAATCAATTCAAACAAGAAAATTAATCCAAACAAGTAATTCAAGCAAACAATTCAAACAAACAATTCAAGCAAATGATTCAAGCAAATGATTCAAATAAACAATCAATTCAAACAATCAATCTAAATGATTAAATCAACCAAAATACTCTAGAACCTTCAACTCATCCTTAGAAACTCTAAACTCCCCCTTAATTTAATACAAGACTAAACCTATCCTATAAACCTTAATTCCCTTCAAACTATAATAAGACCTTAATCTAGTCTTAGAAATAACTCTGATAAGATATCCTTAAAATTATGATATAAGTAAAGCAATTCGATCTAATTAATCAATCAATTTAAGTTTTGTTGTCACAAAACATCAATTCAAACATGAAACCAAACATTTCTTATAACTTCTACTGATCCTAAAACTTATAAATCTCTTATCAACTACACATGCATAAGTATATTTCTAACTAACCTATCAACCACTAATGAAATTTAACCGTGTTAAGTAAGTTAGTTAGTTATTTAAGTCAAACTAATCAAACAAACCAAATAAGCCAATCAATTCAACCAAGCCGAACAAGTCAATAAAGTTAATCAAAGCAAAGTAAATATGTTATCTATTTGGTTAATAATCCTATATAAAAAAATTCATACTATATACTCATTAAGTGTGGAGTTAAAGTGAACATGTAATGAAGTATGTCATGTGCAAAACTATATGAAGTTATATATTGAATGAAGTGCAACTTGTGATGTGAATGATTTTAATTTGAGATGTACTGTAATTTATAATAATAATGTATGATATGAAATAAGATGTGTAATGATAGTATGTAGAATATAATGATTTGGTAATTATGTCTATTTAGGTAAATCATACCCAAAGTACCATCTAACTATTATGCATATACATATGTACAAGGGAAATATATATTAATTTGTAGACTTAGATTAATGATACTTATGAAAGAGATTGAAAGGATTGTAAAGATAAAAGTTTTATGTATTCATAATAAATAATAAAAATTTAAAATAATTCAATGAGAAATTTGGAGTTAAATAATCTTAGTAGAATGCTTCTTTAATATAGTAAACATTAAAGATCTTTTTTAAAGAGAATATAGAATTGTGTCATATAAAGTAAACATATAGTCATAATTATATATATAAAAACTTATTTCTTTAAAAAAGACTTAAAATTTAATTTATTATGAAGTATAAATCAATCTTTGGTGCAAATCAATTTTAAATTTAAACTTTTAGAAATCAAAATATATTAATTTGTTAAGGAACCATTAATATTTTAAAACTTTAAAAATAAATATATAGTCATAACAAAATGATGAAATCTGGATCTAAATTAAACTATAAAACTATAATTTCTTATATTTAAGACATAAAATCATATATATATATATATATTATTTTTATACCAAAATTTTAGGTTAAATATTTAAGCTTTTATAAATCTTAATAAAAAATCGAAATAAGTATTTAAGTTATACATAATATTTGTGATAATGTAACCCAAAATTGTTATGAAATCATACAAATAATATATAAGTTAAACTATGCATGATTAAACTATATAAAAGATGAATAAATTTATATTTTATAACAATATCAAAAAGTTATATTAACTTTGTATATCATAATAACTTGTTTATATAATTTTTTCAATTTATATACTTTTAATATATATATATTTAGTAACAAGGTATAAGAAAATAAGTAGACAGATAAAGTTAATAACCAGAATTTGAATTGGCATTTTCTTATTGAAAGGATGGAGGGAAGTTTGAAAATTCAAAATTTGAATTTATTGGAACCTATGCCAACATGCTTATTTATGTATGTCATCATACATTTATAATGTCAAAAGACATATTGTTTTGTAGCTTTTGGTTTTAAATTATCGATTTATATTTTAGGTTTAACTATTTCCTGAAATAGTATTAATCCTAACGAACATTCAAAATTTATTATTATTATTATAATATTGATATTTTGAATTTCAAAATTCAAAATTCAAATTTTAATTTTAATTTTCAAACTCAAAACAAAGCTAACAAAATAAAGCAAACAAAAAACACATTCAACCAAAAATTAAAAATTAATTAAGGCGTACCCGGTTTTCAGATCCATTTCTTCGATATTCTCTGCATTTTGAATTGTTGTGAAACACATATTTGAATCTCCGGTTTTTGGCTCTTCATCGCTTGATGATGAATCTGAATCATATTTACATCTTCAATAATTTGAATGATTTAGCAGTTTAACCAACTAGGCTTCAAAATTTTGAATTTTGAATGAATGGACACTTCAACTGCTATAACCCTAAAAGTCATAACTATTCATAAATTGTTCTTTTCTTAATTGATGAATAATATCTTGGTGTCTTTCAGCCAATAGTTATTAGACATAACTCTTTTCCTGCAAAACAGAATACCTTTTCAAAGAATCAAGTGACTTTTTAAATAACAAATTGTAATTTGAAATAATAACATCATGATGACTTTGTGACATATCCATTTAAACTTTTCAAGAAATAATATCATGATAACTTGATATTTCAATAAAATTGAATGCAAACACATCTAATACTTGATACAAGACATGAATTTAAACGAGTGATCAAAATTTGTTGTAACAACCTAGAAAATCAATACCAATTTAAAAAATTTATTTTGGCTATTTTAATATTCAAAATGATTTATTTTAAATAATAATGACTAGAAATTTATTTTGGATAGAATTAGAACGTATAAATTTATTTAAATCGAAGTTAGAATATAAATATTTATTTTAATTATAAAAGGAATTGGAAATGGTGCGGTGGTTTGAAAATTCAATTTCAAATTTCAATTGAATGTATAGGATTCAAAATAAACCGGATTTCGGTGAAACCAGAAATATTTGAATTTGTTTCAAAATATCTTTCTAACATTGTGAAAAATCCATATTTCATAACGGGAATAAAAAGTTGTGTCCAGTTGAAAATTCAGAGTAGTCGCTATGGAATTTTATATAATATATAGCCCTTAAAAATAGCGATTTTGCAAACGACCTCCGTTTACGATGAAACCACCTTTGTTGGATCCGGAATGTCAAATTATTGCTAGGTTCAAATTTTCAAAATTTTTGGAATCAATATGTGAGCGTGGTGAATTTAAACGTGTTTGGTCAATTCAATCTGAATTGGATCGAGCAAAAATGGCCATTTTTCAAACGGTCTCCAAATTCGATGAAATTAGTTTTGTTAGGACCGTATCGTCAAAACATAGCCATATTTATTTTTCTGGAATTTTTGGAGTTAATATGTGGCCCCGGTAAAATAAAATATGTGTTTGAATTTAAAATATAATGATTTATATTTTAAATTTAGCAGAAACTGATCGTAGCAGCCGAATTGGCTTACCAGACATATCCCATTGTGTCCGAAATTGGGGTATTTGGCTAGGGGCGATAGTCATTGGGTTTGGTTTGGAGTTCGTGGCATTAAACGAGTAGTTTTTGAATTAAATAATTAAATATTATATATATATATATATATATATATTAAAATATCGGTCAAAACCCAAAGAAAAAACCCTCCCATGGTCCATGTTCTCTCAGCCGCTGCTCTCTCTCTCTCTTCGTTGGCCAACATTCACCCAAAAAAAACGATAATCCCTCCTAAATCTTGGTGAATTAGACTAGGTTATAAAACAAGAATTGTTAAGAAAAAGGAGGGCTGTCAATCCCTACAAGAATGATGATTTTTAATTCAGTATTTTGTTCGAATTCGCTACAGGAAGTGTTGTGGTTTGAACTCGATTTGGGGGCCAGGGAGGATCTCGAGCATGGCAACACGACCGGCGATGGAGAGGTCGGCTAGAGGTCAGTGGTACGGCATGGGTTGATCGATGGCAGGTGGTGTCGGTGGTGGTGCGCAAGGGGTATCGATTTGGAGCAGATGGGTTCATTAAATTGCGGCCAGAAGTTTTCAAATGGGGAAGATAAAGAATTAAATTAATAATTTAATTAATGAGTTGTTTAGTGATTAAATGTATAAACTCCCGTATCTCTCTCAAACAAAAATAGAATTGGGCGATTTTCGAAGCACTGAAATCGCGAAGACGAGAGCTACGCGGTGGAACAGACTGGAAGCAAAACGGAGCACATTGGAATTCAAGACAAATTTGAATCCGAACAGAATGGAAATTCAGAAATAAAAGAACGAAGGAGTGGAAACGAATGTGAGAATCTCTCTAACTGAAATTATTTTACAGTTAAAATATACTAGGATGTAGACGGTGCTTAGTAGCACCCGACACTATGTATTGTACAAACCATAATTGACTGTATTGTGTTGTGATTGTGATGTGAAAGAAAATAATATATATAAGAAACGTAATATATATATATATATGAAATGGAAAATAAAATATATATGAAATGGAAAATAATATATATATACATATATATATTAAATGAATTATATATATATGAAGTGAAAAATAATATATATATGAAATGAATAATAAATATATGAAAAGAAAATAATATATATAAGAAATGTAAATTATACATATATATACATATGAAATGGAAAATGATATATATATATATAATGTGAAATATATATATATTATATAAATATTAATGGCCTGAATAGAACGTGCCGCGCCGCGCCGATTCGCGAATTTCGACCATTGACTTTGAATTGACATTACGGTAGATCCGACCATCTTGTTCCCCTAATATCAGAACCATTGGGTTCGTATCGAGAAGGTCTTTCCAATGAATACAAGAGATTTGAAATCTACCGGTTGGATTTGGAATTATGTCCAAATCAAGTTTTGAAAAGGTCGCTATGAATGCATTTAGTGGCCGTTATTGGAAACCGACTGTATGGGCCCTGATAAAATTATTAAAAATATCAATAAATTGTCTAAAGTCATAATAAATGATTTGGAAAGAATTGGGATGAAAAATTCCATATTTGAAAAGATAAAAATATATTTTTATTGAAATTGTAACAACCCGAAAATCTGGGCCAGTTTAAAATTTGTATTTTGGCAATTTTAGTGAATATTGAATATTTAAAATAGATTATATTAAATAAAATAGATGAAAAATTTATTTTCAATAGAATTAGAACGAATATAATTATATACGTCGTCGTTAGAATATAATAATTATATATAATTATAAATAGAATTGAAAATGGCGCGGTAGTTCGATAATTCGATTTCAAACTTCAATTGAATGTATCGGGTGCAAAACAATCCGGATTTTAGTGAAACCAAAAATATTAGAATCTAGTCGAGAATATCTTTCCAACGAATCCGAAAAATCAAAATTTCATAGCGGGGATCAAAAGATATGTCCAGTTGAAAATTCTGAATAGTCGCTAAGGAATTCAGGCCCTTAAAAATGGGAATTTTGTAAATGGCCTCGGATTTTGACGAAACCACTTTTGTTGGATCCGGGATGTAAAGTTATTGCTAGATTCCAAATTTCATAATTTTTCGAATCAATATGCGAGCGTGGCAAAGGAAAACGCGTTTGACCAGTTTTAGTTGATTTTAATCGACTAGAAAATGGCCATTTTCCCAACGGTCTCAGAATTCGACGAAATTAGTTTTGTTAGGACCGTATCGTCAATACGAAGCTAGAAAATATTTTTCTTGGATTTATAGAGTTAGTATGTGACCCCAGTAAATTGAAATGTGCGTTCAAATTCAATATATAGAGTTTATATGTTGATTTTAACGGAAACTGATCGAAACGATCGAATCAGCTTACGATACATATCCCATTGTGTTCGGAATGGGGGTAATTAGCTATGGATGACAGGCGGTGGGCCTCGTTTTGAGGTCGAAAATAAAAGTTGCTTTTTGCTGAGAAATTAAATAATTAAAATAAAATAAAAACCCTTTTCTCTTTCCTCTCCCCTTAAACTCCTCCAGGCCCCCGTCCCCCCGATTCATTTCAAAACCAGAACATAAAAAAAAACGATCGAAATCGAAGGCCCCCCCCCCCAAGCGGCGCCGACCACCGCGAGACCCCACCCAGCGGCGCCGACCATCGCGAGACCCCCCTGCTGGCGTGCGAAGCTACACCCCCCTCCTCGTTCGAACCCTGAAGCCCCAATTCCCCTACCCTAGGCTACCGCGATCGAAAAGCCCCCTTAGCCTCGCGATACCCCCTCCTCTGCCTTGCGCCGACACCCCCCCCCCTCATCTGACGTGCACGCAAGTCCTCCGCCCCCCCCCCCCCTCCGAAAATCTGTAAGTTGTGTTTTCCTATCTATTATTTTATTTTCTTTTAATTTAGTAATATACCTTGTTTTATTTTCTGATTATAAAATAAATGTAAATGTATGATTTAAATTCAGTTTTTAGTTTATATATGTAATTAGCATTGTAAAAATCTGATTTTTACATATGTAGAGGATTAAAAACATGATCTTGTATATGTAGGAAAGGAAAAGATTTGATTTTTAATATATGAAAAGCGATATTTTTATATGTGAAATACGAGATTTTTAAATATAATCTTTAAAGTGAAAAGGGCGATAACTTTGAAAATAAAAAGATGAGATTTTTAATTAGCTAAAGATACGATTTTTAATTGTTTAAAAATATAATTTTATCGTATGCAAAGATAGAAAATATAATTTTCATATTAAATAGATAATAAAAATATAATCTTTCATATTGTAGAAGGATAAAAATATGATTTTTACATAGTGGGAACTATAAAAATATAATCTTTATAAGATAGAGAATATAAAAATATCATCTTTGTATATGTAGCGAAATAAAAATCTGATTTTTATTATATATACATTGAAATAAAGAGGTGATTTTTATAGTGATGAAATCTTTACATTTGAAAAGTAGAAATCTTTTTATATAGTAGCGGTGTAAAAATAGAATTTTTATCCATATAGCGTGATTATAAAAATGGGATGTTTATATATTGAATAACGAGGAAAAATTCGATTTTTATATATAGAATAGTGAAGTAAAAATTCGATTTTCATATATTGAATAGCATAGGAAAAATTCGATTTTTATATATTGAATAGCATAGTAAAAATTCGATTTTTACTTATGTAGAGAATACGGGCAACGAAGGTGACAAAGAGGCGAGAACGACGAAGATTTCTATAAATGAAGAGTCGTGGAATTGGGATAGCTATCGGTGAGAATTTCTCACCCTTTAATCTCTTTTTCTAGTTATATATATATACTAGGATGCAGACGGTGTTTAGTAGCACCCGACACAATCGTCCACAGACCATGGACTTGTTTGTTTGGTTGCATAGATTAGTTGGATTATTTGATTTGAATTTGGTTGTTTGGTGAATTGAAATGAATTTGATTGATATGTGTATGGCGTGGGCCATCACTAGACCGGGGATAAGGCTAGGCCTTGTCCCGTTTCTAGTATCGTGCCATTATGCCGCCGAAATTTTCTAAAATAAGTTAGAGAAATAAAGATCATTTTATTTAATAAATGAACTGAATAGAATATTCATAGGTTGAATAAAATAATTATCGTTAAAAAACATAATTTTTAACGTGAATTTGAATAAATAAATATTCATTTACAAACCGGATGGTTTGTTTATGTACACCTATTTGACTGATATTGATTGCGATGATAAATTTTACACATCGCCCAACTGCACAAATAAATCTGTGTTTGATTGTTTGAAACCCCACACGGGTATTAGGATAATATATGACATACACTGATCCCAATAATTAGTAGTATGTCGATAGATTGATTGACAGGCTGTTATAAGCGTTAGATATCTATATTTGATGCTTATACAGTGTAGTGCACTTTGGATGATGGTTGATTATTTATCGTTGCTATTATATACATGTGTTGTTTGGAATCCGTATAATTAACTTTATATGGTAATTGACTGGGCCTCATTCCAATCGGGAAAATAAAGAATATTATAAAATAAAGGTTCATGTGTTGACTGTACTCATCCGTTGAGATTAGTCATGTGTTGAACGAAATATTTAGATTCACGTATTGAATAGGATAAATATTCATTTGTTGAATAGAATAACGGAATTATTGAAAGATATAAAGCCGTGTTGATTAGAGATGCGCTATTTTGACGTGAACGATATTTATATCGATTATATTCGTTTTTGTAAACTGAATAGAAAACGAACTGAATTTGAACTGAATAGAAAACGAACTGAATTTGAACTGAATAGAAAACGAATCTGATTTGAATTGAATAGAAAACGAATTTGAATTGAATTGAAAAGAAAACGAATTCAAATCAAATTGAATTGAAAAGAAAATGAATTCGAATCGAATTAAAAATCGATTTGAATTGAAATCAAATAGAAATGAAAGTAAAAAGGATTTATAATAGAAAATTTAATTTTGATTTGAATTTGAAATAAAGGTTGAAATTGTTTTTGAAACGAATTCAAAACTATTTATAAAATTCGTTTTAAATAGGAATCGACGAAATATATATTATATATATAATATAATGGCCTGAATAGAACGCGCCGCGCCGCGGCAGTTCGCGAATTTCGACCATTTATTTCGAGCGGACTTTACGGGAGATCCGACCGTCGGATTCTCCTAAAACCGGAACTGTTGGGTTCGTATCGAAAAGAGCTTTCTAACGAATTCTTGAAATTTGAATCTAACGGTTGGATTTGGAGATACGTCCAAATCAAATTTGGAAAAGGTCGTTGTAAGTGCAGTTCGATGGCCGTTGATGGAAATCGACTGTACGGGCCTTGATAAAATTATTAAAAATAGTAATAATTTGTGTAAAATCATAAGAAATGATTTGGGAAAAATTGGGATGAAAAACTCCATATTTGAAAAGATAAAAATAGATTTTTATCGAAATGAACTAGTTTTGAACTAAAATTAAACCCGTTTATTTTTAAATAAATAAACTGGATTTGAAATGGGTTTTAAACAGAATTGATTTGTGGGTTTATCGTGAACGGTGTTTTCAATAACATTTGTTCTTTAACCCAATAATAAATAGAATGTGATTTGGGTTTGTTGTGAACTGTGTTTTAAATGACATTAGTTCTTTAACCCAGTAAAGGGAGTTTTGATGAATCTGTAATTAGATCGAAATGTGAATTGATAATTTAAATTATCAAATTTGGCAAATGAGCGAGAATGGAGTATCACCAGTTTTGCTTCAAAGCGATAGTTAAATCTTTAATTAGATTTGAACGTGAAATGGTAATTAATTTTACCGATAACACCGTGGTATTAGATATGGAGTATTACCAGTTTTGCTTCATGGGATAAATATGTTGGGATTGGGAAATAAAATAAATAATTACTTCGGTACGGTTCGCTAATCTCGACTAGTTTGGGAAAAACCATAATTTGGTTTGAAATGACATCCAAAGGAAGATAAAAGGATAAATTTTAGAGGATTTATCTTGGATAAAATTAATGGGAACCTTTCCCTAAGAATATGAAATTTAGAAACTAGCAGTAGGTTAGTTAAGAAGAATGGTTTCCTGGATATTGATCTAATGTTTGTTTCGGCCTTCGGGGTTAATATTTGGGAAATTGCTCTCTTACTGATTTACGGTTAGTGGCTAATGAATTGGAATGAGGCGTATGTTGTGTTTATGTAACATTTGTTTTTAATATACGCGGGTTGTTCGGAAAGGCCGGGTTTATACCCATTCTAAATAACTGATTCGACGATATGTCGAAAATGAAGACGGTGGTTGAAGACCGGAAGTCTTCACATCGTTTGGGTGATTACTGATGATCTTGACTGGGCTGTACACCCAAGATGAGGGAATCGGTTAGTGGTCGTCCAGACGTACTTGGAGATCGATGGATATGCGAGGAAAGTGCCTCTGGTTTCGTTCAGACCCAGAACGAACTTGTAAATGGATTGTGTGTCTGACATTGGATTTTATTCTGTGTTGATTGATTTCTGTTAAATATATATCTGTTTGGCGGCGGAGATTTATTCTCTTGCTTAACGCCCTTCTCTGAGACATACGAGCTTAGAGGTTATATATCGATAGATATCAATCGCATGGCATGAATTGCCTGTGTGGCACGCTGAGTTGCATTGGATCAAGGCTTCTGTTGAAAAGCAAAGTCTTGTGGTTGATGATCAAAGCACGGCCTACGTGGCAGCTTTGTGTATAGCGTGGATTCGCGAGCCTCACACCTCGGTATGAGTCAAAAACGGGATGAGGACCCAAGGAGTGCACGACGTTTCTTTCTAGCTATGGGTGGTGTCAGTGACCTATCAGTCCTGACATTTATATACTTTTCACCTTTGTGGTTTGGATGCGAGGCGCCTCGATTATAGGTCCTATAGGGCCGGGAAACGTGTGTTTAGGAATAACTAATCCTCAAACGTAAGATAGGACCGGTCTTGGAGGATCCCAGGGGTTACCCAGAGTGTGTAGTCCTGAGGCATTTGCTAGAGTGTCTCGAAGCGGAGAGGAGCTTGCCCCTTGCCTCGACTCATGACGGAAATCCAATTTCCAATACGAGATATTTCGGTTTTATTTGTAGAGCCTAGTATGGCGACATGATAGATGGTACACATGCCGCCTATGATTGATATTTATGATTTGAAATGTTTTGACACTATACACATTATAGTATCAAATGATTTGTTTTAAATGTATCAAGCATGTTTGGCTATTATAAGGGAAAACCCTATCCTCCGGCTTGTGTTGCATTGTGTGATGGGACCTGGGTCTTATAATAGCTTCATTTTTCGAAAAAGCATTGCGTTGTTTATTCTATGCACAGGTGTTCTTGGGAGGAAACCCGTTCCGTGTTATACGGCGTGGTCCCTGGAATTACTCTCTTTTAAAGTAAAGTTTTAAATAACTGTTTTAGTTCTCACACCAGTCACATGACTGGCCTGGAGTTTATTGTTTTAACCTAAACTCTGGGTGCCCCTATTTCCACACAGGCGGCTAGTAGTTTTGGTTTTGCAGATTTATATTCATAGGATCCTGATTTACAGCTGGAACGATGCTCGGAAAGCTCTGTATCCGTGTATTACTTTCATTTGTATTTTGTATTATTTTTCGCTGCTCTGTAATTTATTGTAATCTCTGATATTTATCGAATGTAATTTATTCATTCATACTCTCTATATTCTTGTATTCTGATGGAATTGTTGTAATAAACAATGAAATGTTCTTCCGTCTGCGTTCTGATTTGTCCTGTTCTCAAACGATCAGGGGTTTCGAACGGTCTAGATCGGTTTAACGACTGATTCGGATCAAGCGAAATTCAAGGCCGTCACATTTGGTATCATAGCTTTGGTTTACAGAGCTCGAGAACAAGACACATTAGAACCATACGAAAGAATTCATCAGATATTGGATTAGTAATATCCAATTAGAATGACTCGTTAGAGATAGGATCAGTAGTATCCTAGAACGAGTGTGAAGAGTATATTTTTCAAATGAAAACAATTTTGTTTTGAAATTTGAATCGCTTTATACGTATTTGATATTTATTTATTTTGAATTTGGACAATCTATTATATAAAGGTTTTGCATATACGTGTCATGAACGTATATTCGAAGTTTTAATATAGTAGATAGATATAGAATCACGCTCTAGTCGCCCGGAGATGATGTTGATAATGACCATGGCATCATCAATATTTATGTTCGTGTTTCAAAGGTGTGATATCTATATATTTCCATTAGACTGGTGGGAGAACCAAAACTAATATAGCTAGGATACATTTTTGTGAATTGGCATCAAAAATATGATTTTCTGTATATATACCCAATTATGAATTTGAAACTCTAATCCACTAATTGATTGATGTTTGTGTTGTTTGTTTATTTATTTGTTAATGATTTTGAACCATTATGCCTAATTGCATCAAATATTGAATTGTATTGAAAATTGCTCGCATTTGCTTGCATATACTTGTACTTACATTGAACAGGTCATAGCAAGGAGGCTAGAGCCGAAGAATAAAATTTGTTTGCCCGACAAATAGGTACATGTTTACTATAATTTACTATTTTGTTTGGGTGATGATGATTTTATGAGCCTATTGGCTAGCCGCTTGGCTTTTTCTTTTTCTTTTTGAGATCAGAAGGCCTGTATGGCAATTTCGGGATTTTCCTGTGGCTCCCGGTGCAGGGGAGGTTATGGCGAAATTTTTCGAAAATTTAGGGTGTTAGCCAAATTTTTGAAGAATTTGAAAATTCTTAGAAACTGAAAAGTTGGAGAATGGAAGCCAGATCGAACGTAGATTTGATTAATCAAACCACTTTCGACTTCGTTCCTTTTCGGGGACAAAAAGTTTTAAGTGGGGAGATTGTAACAACCCGAAAATCTAGGCCAGTTTAAATTTTTTATTTTGGCAATTTTAGTGAATATTGAATATTTAAAATAGATTATATTAAATAAAATCGACGAGAAATTTATTTTGAATAGAATTAGAACGAATATAATTATATACGTCGTCGTTAGAATATAATAATTATATATAATTATAAATAGAATTGAAAATGGCGCGGTAGTTCAATAATTCGATTTTAAACTTCAATTGAATGTACCGGGTGCAAAACAATCCGGATTTTAGTGAAACCAAAAATATTGGAATCTAGTCGAGAATATCTTTCCAACGAATCCGAAAAATCAAATTTTCATAGCGGGAATCAAAAGATATGTCCAGTTGAAAATTCTGAATAGTCGCTATGGAATTCAGGCCCTTAAAAATGGGAATTTTGCAAACGGCCTCGGATTTCGACGAAACCACTTTTGTTGGATCCGGGATGTAAAGTTATTGCTAGATTCCAAATTTCATAATTTTTCGAATCAATATGCGAGCGTGGCAAAGGGAAACGCGTTTGACCAGTTTCAATTGATTTTAATCGACTGGAAAATGGCCATTTTTCGAACGGTCTCAGAATTCGATGAAATTAATTTTGTTAGGACCGTATCGTCAATACGAAGCTAGAAAATATTTTTCTAGGATTTATAGAGTTAGTATGTGACCCCAGTAAATTGAAATGCGCGTTCATATTCAATATATAGAGTTATATGTTGATTTTAACGGAAACTGATCGAAACGATCGAATCAGCTTACGATACATATCCCATTGTGTTCGGAATGGGGGTAATTAGCTATGGACGACAGGCAGTGGGCCTCGTTTTGAGGTCAAAAATAAAAGTTGCTTTTTGCTGAGAAATTAAATAATTAAAATAAAATAAAATAAAAACCCTTTTCTCTTTCCTCTCCCCTTAAACTCCTCCAGGCCCCCCCGATTCATTTCGAAACCAGAACATAAAAAAAACGATCGGAATCGAAGACCCTCCCCAGGCGGCGCCGACCACCGCGAGACCCCCCCCAGCGGTGCCGACCACCGCGAGACCCCCCTGCTGGCGTGCGAAGCGACACCCCCCCTCCTCGTTCGAACCCTGAAGCCCCAATTCCCCTACCCTAGGCTGCCGCGATCGAAGAGCCCCCCTAGCCTCGCGATACCCCCCTACTCTGCCTCGCGCCGACACCCCCCCTCATCTGACGTGCGCGCAAGTCCTCCCCCCCCCCCCCTCCTCCAAAAATCTGTAAGTTGTGTTTTCCTTTTTATTATTTTATTTTCTTTTAATTTAGTTATATACCTTGTTTTATTTTCTGATTTTAAAATAAATGTAAATGCATGATTTAAATTCAGTTTTTAGTTTATATATGTAATTAGCATTGTAAAAATCTGATTTTTACATATGTAGAGGATTAAAAACATGATCTTGTATATGTAGGAAAGGAAAAGATTTGATTTTTAATATATGAAAAGTGATATTTTTATATGTGAAATACGAGATTTTTAAATATAATCTTTAAAGTGAAAAGGGCGATAACTTTGAAAATAAAAAGATGAGATTTTTAATTAGCTAAAGATACAATTTTTAATTGTTTAAAAATATAATTTTATCGTATGCAAAGATAGAAAATATAATTTTCATATTAAATAGATAATAAAAATATAATCTTTCATATTGTAGAAGGATAAAAATATGATTTTTACATAGAGGGAACTATAAAAATATAATCTTTATAAGATAGAGAATATAAAAATATCATCTTTGTATATGTAGCGAAATAAAAATCTGATTTTTATTATATATACATTGAAATAAAGAGGTGATTTTTATAGTGATGAAATCTTTACATTTGAAAAGGCGAAATCTTTTTATATAGTAGCGGTGTAAAAATAGAATTTTTATCCATATAGCGTGATTATAAAAATGGGATGTTTATATATTGAATAACGAGGAAAAATTCAATTTTTATATATAGAATAGTGAAGTAAAAATTCGATTTTTATATATTGAGTAGCATAGGAAAAATTCGATTTTTATATATTGAATAGCATAGGAAAAATTCGATTTTTATATATTGAATAGCATAGTAAAAATTCGATTTTTACTTATGTAGAGAATACGGGCAACGAAGGTGACAAAGAGGCGAGAACGACGAAGATTTCTATAAATGAAGAGTCGTGGAATTGGGAAAGCTATCGGTGAGAATTTCTCACCCTTCAATCTCTTTTTCTAGTTATATATATATACTAGAATGCAGACGATGTTTAGTAGCACCCGACACAATCGTCCACGGAACATGGACTTGTTTGGTTGCTTGCATAGATTAGTTGGATTATTTGATTTGAATTTGGTTGTTTGGTGAATTGAAATGAATTTGATTGATATGTGTATGGCGTGGGCCATCACTAGACCGGGGATAAGGCTAGGCCTTGTCCCGTTTCTAGTATCGTGTCGTTATGCCGCCGAAATTTTCTAAAATAAGTTAGAGAAATAAAGATCATTTTATTTAATAAATGAACTGAATAGAATATTCATAGGTTGAATAAAATAATTATCGTTAAAAAACATAATTTTTAACGTGAATTTGAATAAATAAATATTCATTTACAAACCGGACGGTTTGTTTATGTACACCTATTTGACTGATATTGATTGGGATGATAAATTTTACACATCGCCCAACTGCACAAATAAATCTGTGTTTGATTGTTTGAAACCCCATACGGGTATTGGGATAATATATGACATACACTGATCCCAATAATTAGTAGTATGTCGATCGATTGATTGACAGGCTGTTATAAGCGTTAGATATCTATATTTGATGCTTATACAGTGTAGTGCACTTTGGAAGATGGTTGATTATTTATCGTTGCTATTATATACATGTGTTGTATGGAATCCATATAATTAACTTTATATGGTAATTGACTGGGCCTCATTCCAATCGGGAAAATAAAGAATATTATAAAATAAAGGTTCATGTGTTGACCGTACTCATCCGTTGAGATTAGTCATGTGTTGAACGAAATATTTAGATTCACGTATTGAATAGGATAAATATTCATTTGTTGAATAGAATAACGGAATTATTGAAAGATATAAAGCCGTGTTGATTAGAGATGCGCTATTTTGACGCGAACGATATTTATATCGATTATATTTGTTTTTTTAAGATGAATAGAAAATGAACTGAATTTGAACTGAATAGAAAACGAACTGAATTTGAACTGAATAGAAAACGAATCTGATTTGAATTGAATAGAAAACAAATTTAATTGAATTGAAAAGAAAACGAATTCGAATCGAATTGAATTGAAAAGAAAATGAATTCGAATCGAATTAAAAATCGATTTGAATTGAAATCAAATAGAAATGAAAGTAAAAAGGATTTATAACAGAAAATTTAATTTTGATTTGAATTTAAAATAAAGGTTGAAATTGTTTTTGAAACGAATTCAAAACTATTTATAAAATTCGTTTTAAATAGGAATCGACGAAATATATATTATATATATAATATAATGGCCTGAATAGAACGCGCCGCGCCGCGGCAGTTCGCGAATTTCGACCATTTATTTCGAATGGACATTACGGGAGATCCGACCGTCGTCTAGATCGGTTTAACGACTGATTCGGATCGAGCGAAATTCAAGGCCGTCACAGAAATGAACTAGTTATTAACTAGATTAATAATCCAATAATTTTTAAATAAATAAATTGGATTTGGAAAAGGTTTTAATATAACCAGAAATTCCCAATATATGAATTGGAATGGATTTGAATGGAAATATTCTTCCGAATATTTCGGTATTGGATTCCGTGATTATATGGATATTGTTGTGGGAATTTGGAAGATATTGATATCATTATTCCAATACGATATCCGTTGGTTTCAGAATTTGATATTGAATATAAGCCGATATAATTTCTATTCAGAGCTTTATGTTTAATATCGAATTAGATTTTGGGTTTATCGTGAACTATGTTTAAACGACATTCAAGCAGGATTAATTTCCAGAAATTTGAATAATCAATAAGAAATGATTTTAGAGATTGAAACCAATTGGAGTTCGAATAGATCATTAATTAGATTGTGAATGAATAAATAGTAATAAATAAATTACTAGAACGTGATTGAACCAAATATACTTGTTTGTTGATATGGGTTGGGCTAATTGATTGTTGATATTGATTATTTGTAATAACCCGGAAAATCCGAGCCAATTTAAAATATTTGTTTTTGCAATTTTGATGAATTTTGGATATTTAAAATGAATTGTTTTAAATAATAACGACGAGAAATTTATTTTGAATAGAATTGGAACGTATATATTTATTTGAATCGAAGTTAGAATATAAATATATTTTTAATTATAAAAGGAATTAGGAATGGCGCAGTAGTTTGAAAATTCGATTTTAAATTTCAAATGAATGTACAGGATTGAAAATAAACCGGATTTTAGTGAAACCAAAAATAGTAAAATCTATTTGAAAATATCTTTCCAACGAATCTAAAAAATAGAAATTTTGTGACGATCCCAAAATCCGAGGGGCGGTATTAAGGATAATCATTGGGAAATAACACATTAATCATTAAGCAGAGTACAGATAATAGCAGAAACAATAAATAGAATAATTTTACATGGATATGACAGCGGAATCACAACATGTAATAATATCAGAATAGCATAGCGTGGGATATAACTTAGTAAATAAAAAGGAAAGTGATCAGTCATTATCGCCTGAGGCGGAATACATACATGCAGTGAGACATAATAAGAGTATCAGTCTACATCGCCGAAGGCGGAATACATATACATATAGTGAGAAATACGGAAAGTAAATCAGTCTGCATCGCCAGTGGCGGAATCATAATGTAAGTACAGTAATGGCGGAAAATGTCAAAGTCATCTCTGTGAAGTCAGCCTCGCCATGAGCCAAAAATGCACTCTATGCAGCAGTGCAGAGCCAAAAACAACATGTCACCTGTGTACTAGGCTGCCCGTGAGAAAATAAGGGCACCCGCGTTTGCAAAGTGAAACAAACAACGAGTCAGTCATGGGGACTGGTATGAGGAATCTATTTAACAATTAAACAACAGTAATAAGCGAATCATAGGACCACGCCACTTTCGCGGAACGGGTTTACTCCAGTGATTACTAGTGCATTTAAAACAAAGTAAATTCTTTTAAAAACAACGCAATGCTTTTTGAAAGAATGAAGCCATTATAAGACTCAGGTCCCATCACACAATGCAACGCAAGCCGGAGGATAGAGTTTTACCTTATAATAGCCAAATATGCTTGATACGTATAAAGAAAATCATCTGATATTATTAATAGTACATATATGTTTCAAAACGAATAGCATCATAAATATCAATCATAGGCGACATGAGCGTCCCATGCCACTATGTCGCCATATATAAGTTACAATCGAATACGTTATCTCGTATTGGAAATTGGATTTCTGTCATGAGTCGAGGCAAGGAGCAAGCTCCTCTCCGCTTCGAGACACTCTAGCAAATGCCTCAGGACTACGCACTCTGGGTAACCCTGGATCCTCCAAGGCCGGTCCTCTCTTACGTTTGAGGATTGGAAATTCCTGAACACACGTTTCCCGGTCCTTACAGACCTATATCGAGGCGCCTCGCATTCCAACAACCACATAGGTGAAAAATAGATATAAATGTCAGGGCTGGTAAGTCACTGACACCACCATAGCTAGAAAGAAACGTCATGCTCTCCTTGGGTCCTTATCCCGTTTTAGACTCATACCGAGGTGTGAGGCTCGCGAATCTACGAAATACACAAAGCTAGGCCACGTAGACCTTGCTTTGATCATCATCCACAAGACTTTGCTTTGCAACAGAAGCCTTGATCACAACATCTTGGCATGCCACATAGGCAGTCCACTCCATACGATTGATTTCCATCGATATATAATCTCTGAGCTCGTACGTCTCAGAGAAGGGCGTTAAGCAAAAGAATAAATTCTCCGCCGCCAAACAGATATATATTTAACAGAGATCAATCAGTATAGAACAAAATCCAATGTCAGACACACAGTCCATTTACAAGTCCGTTCTGGGTCTGAACGAAACCGGAGGCGTCAAATTCCTCGTATATCCGTCCAATCAACACATATGTTCAGACGGCTACTACTTCCGTCCCTTTCCGGTAGCTACTCCGGTCAGGAACCTCAATAGCACCCATCCAACCGATACGAAGATCGTCGGTCTTGAATCGTCTTTGCATTTTCCAATTCGAATTGCACGATAAATTATTTGAAATGAGGGTTAGCTCGACCTTTTCAAATAATTCACGTCATTAGAATTTAAATTGATTCTTTTTATGGTTATATTATTCGACATCCATCTTTCAGTTATTTAGTGTTATTTTCGTGTCAAACACATACAACCATCAAATATCAAACAATTCAAGCCCAATTGGTTTATTTTCAATCCATATTGCTTGTAATATTTTATAACGATTATTCGCCATTTTTATTTATTAAAAAAAATAACCATATTTAATTAAACGGCGTTTCAGGTCGTGCCGTGGCACTGGCGCCGTTTTTCTCCTAATTTGTTTCACATATTGGAACATCTAACCGTTGGATTTCTATAAAGTCTATATCAGTGGGAAAATATTCCCAAAGCGAACCCAACGGTTCCAGTTTTGTGAGAATCCGACGGTCGGATCTTCCACACTAGTCGTTTGAAGTTACGGTTTCAAAATTTGAACTGCAGCGTCGTTATTCGATTTAATTTAATTATATTTATATTTATATATAAATATAAACGATTCTGGCGCTGTTTTTCTTCAGATTTGAATTAAACATTCCGGACAATCCAACCGTTGGATTTTTACAAGATTGGTGTCGTTGGAAAGATATTTCCAAGGCGAACCCAGCGGTTGCGGTTTCGGGAAAATCCGATGGTCGGATTTCTCGTACTAATCGTTTCAAATTACGATTCCGAAACGCGAACTGCACGGCCTCTATTCCTTTTAATTATATTTATATTTATAAATATAGTTCATTCTATAATTTCAACTATAGTTCATTTTATAATTTCAATTTCGTTTTCACTTCAAATATTTCACTAACGCCTTAATATTTCGAAAAATTTCGCCATAACCTCCTTTGTACGGGGAGGGGTTTGGAAATTTATTGGGCCGTATTAGGTACCCAATAAATCCTAAAAAGCATTCACATATTTATAGTGATATATTCTGGTGTTTACGGGGGAGCATGTACTGATAATCACTCCAGAGAATAAATTCCCGTCACCCCGTTTCCGTGTGGAAATAAATAGTCCATGTGCCGTATCTAATAACTAGAGCGATGTGTTTATTGTCAACTCCAGACCCGTGTGGGGTTTTTATTAATCTGGCAATTTATTGTTATAATTTATATAGTCCATATCAGTAATCAGTTCAACCTGTAGTACATAGTCATCGCCATACAAGCCTCTTGCTTGTATGGTAAATCTTCCACCTCGTCACACAAGCTCCAATTGCTTATGTGGAATATGATGAAGTATGCCTATCATCAAGAAGTATGCCATGTAGTGTAGTTCAAAATTAATTGTTACTATCCTATGGCGTTATTTATTATTTCACACAGAAAAACCAGCACTCCGCATCCAATGGCATTCACAGGAGTTGATATATAAATAAAATTGCGCAGCCAACTCATCAAGGTTTACCTATTTGTCGGGCACGCAAATAATTTCTTTACTCTACAGCTAATCCATTTTTCCTGTTCAACACATGTATATATATGCAGAACAAAGCTAATAATAATATTTCTAGGAAACTGTTATTTATTTCATAACATGTGTATTTTTAACTAAGCGTATACATGATAAAAGGAATATTTTTATCATCAAAAATATTTATTCGACACATGTGTATTTTTTTAACTAAGCGTATACATGATAAAAGGAATATTTTTATTATCAAAAATATTTATTCGACACATGTGTATTTTTTTTAACTAAGCGTATACATGATAAAAGGAATATTTTTATCATCAAAAATATTTATTCGACACATGTGTATTTTTAACTAAGCGTATACATGATAAAAGGAATATTTTTATCATCAAAAATATTTATTCGACACATGTGTATTTTTAACACTCATATTCACTATAAAAATATAGTTTTCATTGTCGATTCATTTTATTTTTAAAAGATGATAACATTCACCACATGAACTTCAACTCAACGAATGAATTGCAATTCAACACATGAATATTCTATATAGTTTGTAGATATATAAAAATGTGATTTTTGTTGCTAAGCCATTTGTTTACATTCAAATAATATTCAACACATGAATTTCAACTCAACGAATGAATTGCAATTCAACACATGAATATTCTATATAGTTTATATATAAAAATGTGATTTTATCGCTAAAGCCATTTGTTTAAATTCAAATAATATTCAACACATGAATTTCAACTCAACGAATGAATTGCACTCAACACATGAATATTCGATATAGTTTATATATAAAAATGTGATTTTTATCGCTAAAGCCATTTGTTTAAATTCAAATAATATTCAACACATGAATTTCAACTCAACGAATGAATTGCAACTCAACACATGAATATTCGATATAGTTTATATATAAAAATGTGATTTTTATCGCTAAAGCCATTTGTTTAAATTCAAATAATATTCAACACATGAATTTCAACTCAACGAATGAATTGCAACTCAACACATGAATATTATATATAGTTTATATAATTTATTTCAACGAATGAAAATTATTCTAACACATGAATATTTCAGAAAAATTCGACAGCATAACGGCAGGGTAGTTAAAACCGGGACCGTCCCTAGTACGGCTCCTCGCTCTACCTTAAAACCTCGCGGTTTTTGACAATGGGGATCATGCATCTAGTTCGCACGCAGGCGGCATGTTTTATTTTCAATTCCACAATCCTATTCTATTTTGTTTCAACCACAAGAGGGTATTTTTCAACCACAAAGGTAATTTTCAACCACAATATCAACCACAAACAATTATTTCCAACCATTCGTCATACCGTATAATATCACGTCAAACACAAGCAATAAATATCGTCCATGGTCTGTGGACGAGGGGAGTATATATATATATATATATATATATATAATATAATAATTCGCTTGCATTTCATCACAATTCAAAGCATATATGGTTCAAACAACGCTTGTATAATTTATACATCGCTAATATAACTTATACAACACATGTACATGAGGTATACAATGCGTATATAATTTACACTTCGCTTATATAATTTATACCACGCGATTTCATTCACACAAATAGTTTAGATTCCTCACATTGATTATTGCAGTGCTAAAAATCGTAGGAAGGTCAGAAAAATCCGCGGCTTCTTCTAGAATGTAGAGAGCCTCCTTGCGGTCACGGTGCCTCCTGTTTCATCAAATTTCGTTAAAGAACGAAAAAGATATTATTTTTCAAAGTTTTGCAACACTTAAAAGTGTTATTTTCATTTCAGAATTTTCATCAGAAAAGTTTTTAAAACCTTCAAAACTAGGTCACAAATTTTCAGCCAATCCGTACCTCGATGCTTCGATCAGACCTTGTTGCGTCAAAGAGCTACGAACCACCTCCAGATCGGCGGTGGTGGCGAAGGGTTCGGCGGCCTGTGCTCGTCGCGGCGGCGCTCTGAAGGTCGCGCCTTTCTCGTCGAATTCCGACGTCGATGGTTGATGTCAGGGGTCGTGGGTTGGTCGGATGTGGAGAGGAGGTGAAGGCGGTCGGAAGTCTTAACTGGCGGTGGCGGTGAAATCGCCTGAGGCGGCGGCTAAATGGACGTGAAGGTTGGAGCACCCTACGTCGTCCAATCGTCTCTGGCGGCTAGGGTTTTAGGTTTTATTTTATTTATTTTTTTTAAAGAAAAATTCCTATTGGTCCATGCTTTATAGGAATTTTTAAATAGTGTTTTTGCAAACAGACTCCTTTTTAAACCCAACGACTGTCGCCCCTAGCTAAATACCCCCATTCCGGGCACAATGGGATATGTTTCGTTGGCCATTTCGACTGATACAGTCAGTTATTTTTCAAATTAAAATTTAAAACACTCGATATTTAATTTAAATGTACATTTCAATTTGCCAGGGCCACAAACTAAATCGAAAAATTCCAGAAAAATAAATCTAGCTTTGTCTTGACGATACGGTCCTAACAAAACCAGTTTCGTCGAATTCTGAGCTCATTTGAAAAACGGCCATTTTTAGGTCGACCCATTTTAACAGAATTTGACCAAACACGTTATCTTTTGCCCCGCTCACATACTAGCTTCAAAAATTATGAAATTTGAAACTTAGCAATAATTTGACATCCCGGACCCAACAAAAGTGGTTTCGTCGAATTCCGAGGTCGTATGCAAAATCTCAATTTTCAAGGGCTATATATACTATATAGCGACCTTTCGGAAAATTCATTTGGCCTTAACTTTTGATTTCCGTTATGAAATTTCGATTTTTCAGATTCGTTAGAAAGGCATTGATAAACAGATTTAAATATTTTCAGTTTCGTTAAAATCCGTTATATTTTCCACCCGGTACAGTCGGACAAAGTTTGTATTCAAAATTTCAAACTGCAATACCATACCCAATTCTATATTTTATGGAAATAGGCTATTTAAATTATTCAAATTCTTTGGTAATAACCTGATTTAAAAATTTTAAAATGGTTCACTTTTTCCGGGTTATTACAATCTCCCCCACTTAAAACTTTTCGTCCTCGAAAAGGAAATAACAGCTAAGTAGGAAACAAAATGTAAATGCAAAGTATTGTAAAAGTACCTTGCACCGGAGTTAGTCAGAGATGTCCACTCTGCATTTGGGATAGGCTTGTTTAATGCTTTCCTCTGTCTCCCAAGTATAGTCTCTAGGATCACTACTCCACTGCACTTTGACTAAATGAATCTTTTTCCTCCTTAGCTCTCTAGTTTCTTTGCCAACTATCTTTAATGGATCCCTCTTGAGTGCTAATTCTGGAGTTATGTCAATATCATGTTGCGCTGCTTCTTCCACAATAAGGTCGGGATCATGAACATGTTTTCTGAGTTGAGACACGTGGAACACATCATGTATACCAGGCAACCAATTAGGTAATGAAACCCTATATGCAAGAGTTCCAATCCGTTCAAGTATAGGAAAGGGACCAATAAATCTCGGTACCAACTTCCCAGTCTTGCCAAATCTGATAACCCCTCGCATTGGAGAAACTCTTAAATAAACATAATCGCCAACGACAAACGATATATCCCTTCTTCTCGCATCAGCATAACTTTTCTGTCGGCTCTGTACGGTTTTCAATCTCTTCTTAATGAAATCGACTTTATCCGATGCTTCTTGAATCATATCGGGCCCTAATACAAGTCTGTTGCCAGGTTCTACCCAACATGCGGGAGATCTGCACGGTCTACCGTATAATGCTTCAAATGGAGACATTCCCAAACTTGCTTGGTAACTATTGTTGTAAGAGAATTCTGCTAAATGTAAGTGATCTTCCCATGAGCCTCCAAAATCTATAACGCAAGCCCGCAGCAAATCTTCTAGAATTCTGTTCACCCGCTCAGTTTGGCCATCTGACTAAGGGTGATAAGCGGTGCTTAGATTCAATTTGGTTCCCAACTCTTCCTGGAATGCTTCCCAGAATTTGCTAGTAAATAGGGGATCTCTATCGCTGACTATATTGAGCGGCACTCCATGTAGTTTAACTATTTCTTTGAAGTAAATCTGTGCTAGACTTTGAGCCGTTCTATTGGATCGGACAGGTATGAAATGGGCAGCCTTCGTGAAGCGATCTACGATTACCCATATACTGTCGTTTCCTTTCTTTATTCGAGGCAAGCCATCGATGAAATCCATCGAAATTTGTTCCCACTTCCATCCTGGAATTTCTAAGGGTTGTAATAATCCAGCCAATTTCTGTTGATCACTCTTAACTAGCTGGCAAGTGGAGCATCTGCTAACATATATTGAAATATCTCTTTTCATCGCCTTCCACCAGAATGTGCGTTTGATATCGTTATACATTTTTCTCACACCGGGATGGATACTCAATTTGGATTTGTGGCACTCATCAAGTATTTCTCTTCTGAGCTCTAGGATTCCAGGCACACAAATTCGCCCTTTTAATCTTAGGACCCCTTGGCTATCTAGGCTAAAATCTGAGGGTTTTCTTTCTCGGATCCGCTGGCTAATCCTTTTAATGAATTCATCGTCCTTCTGCAGAATAGTAATCTTATCTTCTAAGGAAGAAGTAATGATAAAACTGGCAATGATTTCATTCTTTCTGCTGAGAGCATCGGCTACAACATTGGCTTTCCCCGGAGTGTATAGAATTTCAAAATCGTATGCTGCAAGGAATTCTAACCAACGCTGTTGCCTCAGGTTTAAATCTTTCTGAGTGAATAGATATTTCAAGGATTGATGATCAGTGTATAGTTCAAACTTCTCGCCCAGTAAATAATGCCTCCAGATTCTTAAAGCGAACACGATAGCTAATAACTCAAGATCATGAGTAGCATAGTTTCTTTCATGCGGCTTTAGTTGACGGCTGTCATAAGCGATCACTTGGCCTTTTTGCATTAACACTGCGCCTAGCCCTCTAATAGAAGCATCTGTCCATACAGTCAAGTCTTGGTTGCCTTCTATAATTGTCAATACTGGAGCAGTTGTCAACTTAAGTTTTAGCTCTTGGAAAGCTTCTTCACATTCGGGAGTCCATTTGAATTTTTCATGCTTCTTTGTAAGCTTTGTCAATACACCAGATATCTTTGAAAAATCCTGAACGAATTTCCGATAGTAACTAGCTAATCCAAGGAAACTTCGAACTTCCGTGGGAGTAGTAGGTTGTTTCCAGTTCTGAATCGCTGTAATTTTGCTTGGATCTACAGCAATTCCTTCCTTTGATACGACATGACCTAGGAATTTAACTTCATTCTGCCAGAAGACACACTTAGAAAATTTAGCTTTCAAGACATTTCTCCTGAGAATTTTCAACACTTGTTCTAAATGTTTTGCATGCTCGTCTTCCGACTTAGAGTATATTAAGATGTTATCGATGAAGACTAGAACAAATTTATTCAATACACCACGGAACACTATGTTCATGAGATCAACGAAGTATGCCGGAGCGTTACACAAGCCGAATGGCATTACTAACCATTCGTAGAATAAATCGGGACCCCTGAAGGCTGTCAAAGGAACACAGTCTTCGGCTATACGCAATTGGTGGAAACCTGTAGCTAGGTCCATTCTGGAGAATACTGTTGCTCCATTTAATTGATCTAACAGATCATCTATACGGGGCAAGGTATATTTGTTCTTCAGTGTTTGTTTATTGAGATCTCGGTAATCAACACAAAGTCTTAGTGTACCGTCTGATTTCGGGACAAATACTACTGCTGCTCCCCAAGCTGAAAAAGCTCGGTCTGATTAGACCTTTCCAAAGCAATTCTCGGGTTTGACTACTTAACTCTTCTTTTTCTTTCGGGGTCATTCTTCTAATTGGATGTACTACTGGTCGGGCGTTAGGAATTAGATCTATTCTAAATTCAATTTCTCTTTGCGGCGGTAAGTTTTCTACTTCTTCAAACACATCCGCATAGTTTTTAACGACCGGTATCTTTTCTATCGAAGGGGGAGTAATTTCTAAAGAAGACCAAAATTCTGTTCTATTGATTTCTAAGCCATGGCATGGTATAGTGATATGCCCAAGTTTTGTTTTAACTTTAACGATCCTCTCGGCACATCTAACTTCGGCCTTATATTTTGTCAACCAGTCCAGCCCCAGTATAATATCAAATTCGGAAAGGTCCATAACAATCGAATCAAAAGAGAACTTGTAGAAAGAGTAAGAGATAGGCACCCTACAGTATATACTGAGACTAACAGAACTTCCTATCGGGTTTCGGACTTTAATTGGTTCCTTAAGCTTTCTTCGTTTCAATTTTAATTTGTGAACAAGGTTACCAGAAATGAAGCTACGTGATGCACCCGTATCAAAAAGTACAGAAACAGGAATATTTTTAATGGTAAGGGTACCTCCCAAGACATCGGGTTTACCTGATCCATCGGTGATAGCTGGCGGGGTCTTCCCGTCATAGACATGAGCCACTTGAGCATTCTGCTTCAGAGGACAGTTCCTGCTATAGTGCCCCTTCTTATGGCAGTTGTAGCATTCGGCTGAGTCATTTGCCTTTGGCTTCCTGCTATAGAACCACCCCCCCCCCCCGATCGATGCCGCCTGCCACCAGTCGCCCCGCCTCCGATGATCCTGGCGCCGCCTCCTCCCCCTCGTTTCTCCCTCCAGCCGACGCTCGAGACCCCACCGCAAGCCCTGGCCACCGAACGCCCATCAAGGAACTGACGCAACCCTCGAACCCCCCCCCCTTCATCCACCGACCGAAGACCCCCTCCCCGCCTTCCACTTGAAGATCAACGTCCCCCTCAACCCTCTTCACGTAAAAATCCTATTTTTGATTATGTAAAAATCGAACCTTTCACTCATATAAAAATCGTTCCTTCACGTTATTAAAAATCTAATTTTTACCTAAGGAGAAATCTAATCTTTACATAACTAAAGAGGGTTGAGGGGGACGTTGATCTTCAAGTGGAAGGCGGGGAGCGGGTCTTCGGTCGGTGGATGAAGGGGGGGGGGTTCGAGGGTTGCGTCGGTTCCTTGATGGGCGTTCGGTGGCCAGGGCTTGCGGTGGGGTCTCGAGCGTCGGCTGGAGGGAGAAACGAGGGGGAGGAGGCGGCGCCAGGATCATCGGAGGCGGGGCGACTGGTGGCAGGCGGCATCGATCGGGGGGGGGGGGTGGTTCTATAGCAGGAAGCCAAAGGCAAATGACTCAGCCGAATGCTACAACTGCCATAAGAAGGGGCACTATAGCAGGAACTGTCCTCTGAAGCAGAATGCTCAAGTGGCTCATGTCTATGACGGGAAGACCCCGCCAGCTATCACCGATGGATCAGGTAAACCCGCTGTCTTGGGAGGTACCCTTACCAATAAAAATATTCTTGTTTCTGTACTTTTTGATACGGGTGCATCACGTAGCTTCATTTCTGGTAACCTTGTTCACAAATTAAAATTGAAACGAAGAAAGCTTAAGGAACCAATTAAAGTCCGAAACCCGATAGGAAGTTCTGTTAGTCTCAGTATATACTGTAGGGTGCCTATCTCTTACTCTTTCTACAAGTTCTCTTTTGATTCGATTGTTATGGACCTTTCCGAATTTGATATTATACTGGGGCTGGACTGGTTGACAAAATATAAGGCCGAAGTTAGATGTGCCGAAAGAATCGTGAAAGTTAAAACAAAACTTGGACCTATACATATACCATGTCATGGCTCAGAAATCAATAGAACAGAATTTTGGTCTTCTTTAGAAATTACTCCCCCTTCGATAGAAAAGATACCGGTCGTTAAAAACTACGCGGATGTGTTTGAAGAAGTAGAAATTTTACCGTCGTAAAGAGAAATTGAATTTAGAATAGATCTAATTCCTAACGCCCGACCAGTAGTACATCCAATTAGAAGAATGGCCCCGAAAGAAAAAGAAGAGTTAAGTAGTCAAACCCGAGAATTGCTTTGGAAAGGTCTAATCAGACCGAGCTTTTCAGCTTGGGGAGCAGTAGTAGTATTTGTCCCGAAATCAGATGGTACTCTAAGACTTTGTGTTGATTACCGAGATCTCAATAAGCAGACACTGAAGAACAAATATCCTTTGCCCCGTATAGATGATCTGTTAGATCAATTAAATGGAGCAACAGTATTCTCCAGAATGGACCTAGCTACAGGTTTCCACCAATTGCGTATAGCCGAAGACTGTGTTCCTTTGACAGCCTTCAGGGGTCCCGATTTATTCTACGAATGGTTAGTAATGCCGTTCGGCTTGTGTAACGCTCCGGCATACTTCGTTGATCTCATGAACAGAGTGTTCCGTGGTGTATTGAATAAATTTGTTCTAGTCTTCATCGATGACATCTTAATATACTCTAAGTCGGAAGATGAGCATGCAAAACAATTAGAACAAGTGTTGAAAATTCTCAGGAGAAATGTCTTGAAAGCTAAATTTTCTAAGTGTGTCTTCTGGCAGAATGAAGTTAAATTCCTAGGTCATGTCGTATCAAAGGAAGGAATTTCTGTAGATCCAAGCAAAATTACAGCGATTCAGAACTGGAAACAACCTACTACTCCCACGGAAGTTCGAAGTTTCCTTGGATTAGCTAGTTACTATCGGAAATTCGTTCAGGATTTTTCAAAGATATCTGGTGTATTGACAAAGCTTACAAAGAAGCATGAAAAATTCAAATGGACTCCCAAATGTGAAGAAGCTTTCCAAGAGCTAAAACTGAAGTTGACAACTGCTCCAGTATTGACAATTATAGAAGGCAACCAAGACTTGACTGTATGGACAGATGCTTCTATTAGAGGGCTAGGTGCAGTGTTAATGCAAAAAGGCCAAGTGATCGCTTATGCCAGCCGTCAACTAAAGCCGCATGAAAGAAACTATGCTACTCATGATCTTGAGTTATTAGCTATCGTGTTCGCTTTAAGAATCTGGAGGCATTATTTACTTGGCGAGAAGTTTGAACTATACACTGATCATCAATCCTTGAAATATCTATTCACTCAGAAAGATTTAAACCTGAGGCAACAACGTTGGTTAGAATTCCTTGCAGCATACGATTTTGAAATTCTATACACTCCGGGGAAATCCAATGTTGTAGTCGATGCTCTCAGCAGAAAGAATGAAATCATTGCCAGTTTCTTCCTTAGAAGATAAGATTACTATTCTGCAGAAGGACGATGAATTCATTAAAAGGATTAGCCAGCGGATCTGAGAAGGAAAACCCTCAGATTTTAGCCTTGATAGCCAAGGGGTCCTAAGATTAAAAGGGCGAATTTGTGTGCCTGGAATCCCAGAGCTCAGAAGAGAAATACTTAATGAGTGCCACAAATCCAAATTGAGTATCCATCCCGGTGTGAGCAAAATGTATAACGATATCAAACGCACATTCTGGTGGAAGGCGATGAAAAGAGATATTTCAACATATGTTAGCAGATGCTCCACTTGCCAGCTAGTTAAGAGTGATCAGCAGAAATTGGTTGGATTATTACAACCCTTAGAAATTCCAGGATGGAAGTGGAACAAATTTCGATGGATTTCATCGATGGCTTGCCTCGAACTAAGAAAGGAAACGACAGTATATGGGTAATCGTTGATCGCTTCACGAAGACTGCCCATTTCATACCTGTCCGATCCAATAGAACGGCTCAAAGTCTAGCACAGATTTACTTCAAAGAAATAGTTAAACTACATGGAGTGCCGCTCAATATAGTCAGCGATAGAGATCCCCTATTTACTAGAAAATTTTGGGAAGCATTCCAGGAAGAGTTGGGAACCAAATTGAATCTAAGCACCGCTTATCACCCTTAGACAGATGGCCAAACTGAGCGGGTGAATAGAATTCTAGAAGATTTACTGCGGGCTTGCGTTATAGATTTTGGAGGCTCATGGGAAGATCAATTACATTTAGCATAATTCTCTTACAACAATAGTTACCAAGCAAGTTTGAGAATGTCTCCATTTGAAGCATTATACGGTAGACCGTGCAGATCTCCCGCATGTTGGGTAGAACCCGGCAACAGACTTGTGTTAGGGCCCGATATGATTCAAGAAGCATCGGATAAAGTCGATTTCATTAAGAAGAGATTGAAAACCGCACAGAGCCGACATAAAAGTTATGCTGATGCGAGAAGAAGGGATATATCGTTTGCCGTTGGCGATTATGTTTATTTAAGAGTTTCTCCAATGCGAGGGGTTATCAGATTTGGCAAGACTGGGAAGTTGGTACCGAGATTTATTGGTCCCTTTCCTATACTTGAACGGATTGGAACTCTTGCATATAGGGTTTCATTACCTAATTGGTTGCCTGGTATACATGATGTGTTCCACGTGTCTCAACTCAGAAAACATGTTCATGATCCCGACCTTATTGTGGAAGAAGCAGCGCAACATGATATTGACATAACTCCAGAATTAGCACTCAAGAGGGATCCATTAAAGATAGTTGGCAAAGAAACTAGAGAGCTAAGGAGGAAAAAGATTCATTTAGTCAAAGTGCAGTGGAGTAGTGATCCTAGAGACTATACTTGGGAGACAGAGGAAAGCATTAAACAAGCCTATCCCAAATGCAGAGTGGACATCTCTGACTAACTCCGGTGCAAGGTACTTTTACAATACTTTGCATTTACATTTTGTTTCCTACTTAGCTGTTATTTCCTTTTCGAGGACGAAAAGTTTTAAGTGGGGGAGATTGTAATAACCCGGAAAAAGTGAACCATTTTAAAATTTTTAAATCAGGTTATTACCAAAGAATTTGAATAATTTAAATAGCCTATTTCCATAAAATATAGAATTGGGTATGGTATTGCAGTTTGAAATTTTGAATACAAACTTTGTCCGACTGTACCGGGTGGAAAATATAACGGATTTTAACGAAACTGAAAATATTTAAATCTGTTTATCAATGCCTTTCTAACGAATCTGAAAAATCGAAATTTCATAACGGAAATCAAAAGTTAAGGCCAAATAAATTTTCCGAAAGGTCGCTATATAGTATATATAGCCCTTGAAAATTGAGATTTTGCATACGACCTCGGAATTCGACGAAACCACTTTTGTTGGGTCCGGGATGTCAAATTATTGCTAAGTTTCAAATTTCATAATTTTTGAAGCTAGTATGTGAGCGGGGCAAAAGATAACGTGTTTGGTCAAATTCTGTTAAAATGGGTCGACCTAAAAATGGCCGTTTTTCAAATGAGCTCAGAATTCGACGAAACTGGTTTTGTTAGGACCGTATCGTCAAGACAAAGCTAGATTTATTTTTCTGGAATTTTTCGATTCAGTTTGTGGCCCTGGCAAATTGAAATGTACGTTTAAATTAAATATCGAGTGTTTTATATTTTAATTTGAAAAATAACTGACTGTAACAGTCGAAATGGCCAACAAAACATATCCCATTGTGTCCGGAATGGGGGTATTTAGCTAGGGGCGACAGTCATTGGGTTTAAAAAGGAGTCCGTTTGCAAAAACACTATTTAAAAATTCCTATAAAGCATGGACCAATAGGAATTTTTCTTAAAAAAAAAAAAAAAAACCTAAAACCCTAGCCGCCAAAGACGATTGGACGACGTAGGGTGCTCCAACCTTCACGTCCATTTAGCCGCCGCCGCCAGTTAAGACTTCCAACCGCCTTCACCTCCTCTCCACATCCTACCAACCCACGACCCCTGATATCAACCATCGACGTCGGAATTCGACGATAAAGGAGCGACCTTCAGAGCGCCGCCGCGATGAGCACAGGCCGCCGAACCCTTCGCCACCACCGCCGATCTGGAGGTGGTTCGTAGCTCTTTGACGCAGCAAGGTCTGATCGAAGCATCGAGGTACGGATTGGCTGAAAATTTGTGACCTAGTTTCGAAGGTTTTAAAATCTTTTCTGATGAAAATTCTGAAATGAAAAAAAACACTTTTAAGTGTTGCAAAACTTTGAAAAATAATATCTTTTTCGTTCTTTAACGAAATTGATGAAACAGGAGACACCGTGACCGCAAGGAGGCTCTCTACATTCTAGAAGAAGCCGCGGATTTTTCTGACCTTCCGACGATTTTTAGCACCGCAATAACCAATGTGAGGAATCTAAACTATTTGTGTGAATGAAATCGCGTTGTATAAATTATATAAGCGAAGTGTAAATTATATACGCATTGTATACCTCATGTACATGTGTTGTATAAGTTATATTAGCGATGTATAAATTATACAAGCGTTGAATGAAACATATATGCTTTGAATTGTGATGAAATGCAAGCGAATTATTATATTATATATATATATATATATATATATATACACTCCCCTCGTCCACAGACCATGGACGATATTTATTGCTTGTGTTTGACGTGATATTATATGGTATGACGAATGGTTGGAAATAATTGTTTGTGGTTGATATTGTGGTTGAAAAATACCTTTGTGGTTGAAAAATACCCTCTTGTGGTTGAAACAAAATAGAATAGGATTGTGATATTGAAAATAAAACATGCCGCCTGCGTGCGAACTAGATGCATGATCCCCATTGTCAAAAACCGCGAGGTTTTAAGGTAGAGCGAGGAGCCGTACTAGGGACGGTCCCGGTTTTAACTACCCTGCCGTTATGCTGCCGAAATTTTCTGAAATATTTATGTGTTAGAATAATTTTCATTCGTTGCAATAAATTACATATGCTATATAGAATATTCATGTGTTGAGTTGCAATTCATTCGTTGAGTTGAAATTCATGTGTTAAATATTATTTGAATTTAAACAAATGGCTTTAGCGATAAAATCACATTTTTATATATAAACTATATCGAATATTCATGTGTTGATTTGCAATTAAATCGTTGAGTTGAAATTCATGTGTTGAATATTATTTGAATTTAAACAAATGACTTTAGCGATAAAATCACATTTTTATATATAAACTATATCGAATATTCATGTGTTGAGTTGCAATTCATTCGTTGAGTTGAAATTCATGTGTTGAATATTATTTGAATTTAAACAAATGGCTTTAGCGATAAAATCACATTTTTATATATAAACTATATCGAATATTCATGTGTTGATTTGCAATTCATTCGTTGAGTTGAAATTCATGTGTTGAATATTATTTGAATTTAAACAAATGGCTTTAGCGATAAAATCACATTTTTATATATAAACTATATAGAATATTCATGTGTTGAATTGCAATTCATTCGTTGAGTTGAAATTCATGTGTTGAATATTATTTGAATTTAAACAAATGGCTTTAGCGATAAAATCACATTTTTACATATAAACAATATAGAATATTCATGTGTTGAATTGCAATTCATTCGTTGAGTTGAAATTCACGTGTTGAATATTATTTGAATTTAAACAAATGGCTTTAGCGATAAAATCACATTTTTATATATAAACTATATAGAATATTCATGTGTTGAATTGCAATTCATTCGTTGAGTTGAAATTCATGTGTTGAATATTATTTGAATTTAAACAAATGGCTTAGCAACAAAAATCACATTTTTATATATATACAAACTATTTAGAATATTCATGTGTTGAATTGCAATTCATTCGTTGAGTTGAAGTTCATGTGTTGAATGTTATCATCTTTTGAAAATAAAATGAATCGACAATGAAAACTATATTTTATAGTGAATATGAAGTGTTAAAAATACACATGTGTCGAATAAATATTTTTGATGATAAAAATATTCCTTTTATCATGTATACGCTTAGTGTTAAAAATACACATGTGTCGAATAAATATTTTTGATGATAAAAATATTCCTTTTATCATGTATACGCTTAGTTAAAAAAATACACACGTGTCGAATAAATATTTTTGATGATAAAAATATTCCTTTTATCATGTATAAGCTAATTAAAAAAAATACACATGTGTCGAATAAATATTTTTGATGATAAAAATATTCCTTTTATCATGTATACGCTTAGTTAAAAATACACATGTGTCGAATAAGTATTTTTGATGATAAAAATATTCCTTTTATCTTGTATACGCTTAGTTAAAAATACACATGTGTTGAAATAAATAACAATTTGCTAGAAATATTATTATTAGCTTTGTTCTGCATATATATACATGTGTTGAACAGGAAAAATGGATTAGCTGTAGAGTAAAGAAATTATTTGCGTGCCCGACAAATAGGTAAACCTTGATGAGTTGGCTGCGCAATTTTATTTATATATCAACTCCTGTGAATGCCATTGGATGCGGAGTGCTGGTTTTTCTGTGTGAAATAATAAATAACGCCATAGGATAGTAACAATTAATTTTGAAATACACTACATGGCATACTTCTTGATGATAGGCATACTTCATCATATTCCACATTAGCAATTGGAGCTTGTGTGACGAGGTGGAAGATTTACCATACAAGCAAGAGGCTTGTATGGCGATGACTATGTACTACAGGTTGAACTGATGACTGATATGGACTATATAAATTATAACAATAAATTTCCAGATTAATAAAAACCCCACACGGGTCTGGAGTTGACAATAAACACATCGCTCTAGTTATTAGATACGGCACATGGACTATTTATTTCCACACGGAAACGGGGTGACGAGAATTTATTCTCTGGAGCGATTATCAGTACATGCTCCCCCGTAAACACCAGAATATATCACTATAAATATGTGAATGCTTTTTAGGATTTATTGGGTACCTAATACGGCCCAATAAATTTCCAAACCCCTCCCCGTACAAAGGAGGTTATGGCGAAATTTTTCGAAATATTAAGGCGTTAGTGAAATATTTGAAGTGAAAACGAAATTGAAATTATAAAATGAACTATAGTTGAAATTATAGAATGAACTATAATTATAAATATAAATATAATTAAAAGGAATAGAGGTCGTGCAGTTCGCGTTTCGGAATCGTAATTTGAAACGATTAGTACGAGAAATCCGACCATCGGATTTTCCCGAAACCGCAACTGCTGGGTTCGCCTTGGAAATATCTTTCCAATGGCACCAACCTTGTAAAAATCCAACGGTTGGATTGTCCGGAATGTTTAATTCAAATCTGAAGAAAAAAAACGTCAGAATCGTTTATATTTATATATAAATATAAATATAATTAAATTAAATCGAATAACGACGCTGCAGTTCGAATTTTGAAACCGTAACTTCAAACGACTAGTGTGGAAGATCCGACCGTCGGATTCTCACAAAACTGGAACCGTTGGGTTCGCTTTGGGAATATCATCCCACTGATATAGACTTTGTGGAAATCCAACGGTTAGATGTTCCGATATGTGTAAAACAAATTAGGAGAAAAACGGCGCCAGTGCCACGGCACGACCTAAAACGCCGTTTAATTAAATATGGCTATTTTTTTTAATAAATAAAAATGGCGAATAATCGTTATAAAATATTATAAGCAATATGGATTGAAAATAAACCAATTGGGCTTGAATTGTTTGATATTTGATGGTTGTATGTGTTTGACACGAAAATAACACTAAATAACTGAAAGATGGATGTCGAATAATATAACCATAAAAAGAATCGATTTAAATTCTAATGACGTGAATTATTTGAAAAGGCCGAGCTAACCCTCATTTCAAATAATTTATCGAGCAATTCGAATTTGAAAACGCAAAGATGATTCAAGACCGACGATCTTCGTATCGGTTGGATGGGCGCTATTGAGGTTCCTGACCGGAGTAGCTACCGGAAAGGGACGGAAGTAGTAGCCGTCTGAACATATGTGTTGATTGGACGGATATACGAGGAATTTGACGCCTCCGGTTTCATTCAGACTCAGAACGGACCTGTAAATGGACTGTGTGTCTGACATTAGATTTTGTTCTATACTGATTGATCTCTGTTAAATATATATCTGTTTGGCAGCGGAGAATTTATTCTTTTGCTTAACGCCCTTCTCTGAGACGTACGAGCTCAGAGATTATATATCGATGGAAATCAATCGTATGGAGTGGACTGCCTATGTGGCATGCCAAGATGCTGTGATCAAGGCTTCTGTTACAAAGCAAAGTCTTGTGGATGATGATCAAAGCAAGGTCTACGTGGCCTAGCTTTGTGTATTTCGTAGATTCGCGAGCCTCACACCTCGGTATGAGTCTAAAACGGGATAAGGACCCAAGGAGAGCATGACGTTTCTTTCTAGCTATGGTGGTGTCAGTGACTTACCAGCCCTGACATTTATATCTATTTTTCACCTATGTGGTTGTTGGAATGCGAGGCGCCTCGATATAGGTCTGTAAGGACCGGGAAACGTGTGTTCAGGAATTGCCAATCCTCAAACGTAAGAGAGGACCGGCCTTGGAGGATCCAGGGTTACCCAAAGTGCGTAGTCCTGAGGCATTTGCTAGAGTGTCTCGAAGCGGAGAGGAGCTTGCCCCTTGCCTCGACTCATGACAGAAATGCAATTTCCAATACGAGATAACGGATTCGATTGTAACTTATATATGGCGACATAGTGGCATGGGACGCTCATGTCGCCTATGATTGATATTTATGATGCTATTCGTTTTGAAACATATATGCACTAGTAATAATATCAGATGATTTTGCTTTATACGTATCAAGCATATTTGGCTATTATAAGGTAAAACTCTATCCTCCGGCTTGCGTTGCATTGTGTGATGGGACCTGAGTCTTATAATGGCTTCATTCTTTCAAAAAGCATTGCGTTGTTTTTAAAAGAATTTACTTTGTTTTAAATGCACTAGTAATCACTGGAGTAAACCCGTTCCGCGAAAGTGGCATGGTCCTATGATTCGCTTATTACTGTTGTTTAATTGTTAAATAGATTCCTCATACCGGTCCCCATGACTGACTCGTTGTTTGTTTCACTTTGCAAACGCGGGTGCCCTTATTTTCTCACGGGCAGCCTAGTACACAGGTGACAGGTTGTTTTTGGCTCTGCACTGCTGCATAGAGTGCATTTTTGGCTCATGGCGAGGCTGACTTCACAGAGATGACTTTGACATTTTCCACCATTACTGTACTTACATTATGATTCCACCACTGGCGATGCAGACTGATTTACTTTCCGTATTTCTCACTATATGTATATGTATTCCGCCTTCGGCGATGTAGACTGATACCCTTATTATGTCTCACTGCATGTATGTATTCCGCCTCAGGCGATGATGAATGATCACTTTCCTTTTTATTTACTAAGTTATATCCCACGCTATGCTATTCTGATATTATTACATGTTGTGATTCCGCTGTCATATCCATGTAAAATTATTCTATTTATTGTTTCTGCTATTATCTGTACTCTGCTTGATGATTAATGTGTTATTTCCCAATGATTATCCTTAATACCGCCCCTCGGATTTTGGGATCGTCACAGTTGGTATCAGAGCTTTGGTTAACCTTAGTTCCGGGATCTAACACATTAAACACCTCGTCAGAATAGAATCAGTAGTGTTCTAATGCGAGTAGCTCATTAGAGATAGGATTAGCAATGTCCTAGAATGAGCTAAGCAGATTAGCAAAACAATTTGATCAGTACATCATCATTATCTTTCCTTGCATTCCCTTGCTTTATCATATATCAAAATTATCAAATCTGTGAGCTTGACTCTTTTCTTGCTTATACAGTACTCTTACATGGCTACACGAGCAGCAGCAGCTAGAGGAGGCCGTGGAGGCCGAGGAGAGGCAGCAGGAGGACGGGGGAATATCCCCGTAGTTGTGGAAGGCCCTATTGTTCAGCCACCAGCACCAGAAGACTTTGAGCTAGATAAAGTAGCGAAGAGGTACAGAAACCTTGGGGGAAAACCTTTTACTGGCACTGGTACAGTGACCGAGGCTATAGCTTGGCTAAAAACTTGTGAGAAAATCTTTGAAGGCATGGGTATGGGAACCAACAACAAAGCCCGACTTGGCATTTGACTCCTTCAGGAGGAAGCAGAGCTGTGGTGGGATGCCATTACCTCAGAGGATGCAGCTGGTACTGTCAGAACTTGGGAGCAATTCAGAACTATGTTCAATGAGAAGTTTGTACCTGAACAAGCTCTAGAGAGGATGCGAGAGCAATTTGCTAATCTCCAGCAAGGAGATCTCTCTATTCAGGATTATCTAAATAAGTTCACCCAATTGTCGCGCTATGCTCCAGAGCTGATTAAGACCAACAAAGCAAAGAACAAGAAATTCATATTTGGGCTGAAGCGCAAGTACCACGATAGAGCTATGGGCAACATCAAACTCTCCTTTACAGAAGTAGTAGAGATGGCTTGCAATTACGAAGACATGGATGAAAGGCATGCTAGCCAAGACCGCGCCAAAAGCCAAGCTGGAAATAAGCGCAAGGCTTCAACAGATCAACCCGAATCTAGCATTACCGCGGCCGCTACTCAGAAACCTGCAAAGATACCGAAAGGAAATTGCTACAACTGCGGGAAGCCAGGTCATTTTTCTAATGTGTGCAAAGTCCCGAGGAAGCCAAAGGCAAATGACTCAGCCGAATGCTACAACTGCCATAAGAAGGGGCACTATAGCAGGAACTGTCCTCTGAAGCAGAATGCTCAAGTGGCTCATGTCTATGACGGGAAGACCCCGCCAGCTATCACCGATGGATCAGGTAAACCCGATGCCATTACCTCCCAAGACATCGGGTTTACCTGATCCAATCACTAACTTAAACCCATGACTTGCCTATTTGTACAAATGGTACTTCAAACTTGGAACGCCCGATCATGATTTTCTTACCCAGCAGAGGGAAAGGGCCTTCCCTTATTTGGCAGTTTTCTGGATGTTAAATACTATTGGGTGGGTCACTTTTTATTGGCATTGGAAACATATTACATTATGGCAGGGTAACATTTCACAATTTAATGAATCTTCCACTTATTTGATGGGGTGGTTAAGAGATTATCAATTCTATTTACTGTTTCTGCGATGGATCAGGTAAACCCGATGTCTTGGGAGGTAATGGCATCGGGTTTACCTGATCCATCGGTGATAGCTGGCGGGGTCTTCCCGTCATAGACATGAGCCACTTGAGCATTCTGCTTCAAAGGACAGTTCCTGCTATAGTGCCCCTTCTTATGGCAGTTGTAGCATTCGGCTGAGTCATTTGCCTTTGGCTTCCTCGGGACTTTGCACACATTAGAAAAATGACCTGGCTTCCCGCAGTTGTAGCAATTTCCTTTCGGTACCTTTGCAGGTTTCTGAGTAGCGGCCGCGGTAATGCTAGATTCGGGTTGATCTGTTGAAGCCTTGCGCTTATTTCCAGCTTGGCTTTTGGCGTGGTCTTGGCTAGCATGCCTTTCATCCATGTCTTCATAATTGCAAGCCATCTCTACTAGTTCTATAAAGAAGAGTTTGATGTTGCCCATAGCTCTATCGTGGTACTTGCGCTTCAGCCCAAATATGAATTTCTTGTTCTTTGCTTTGTTGGTCTTAATCAGCTCTGGAGCATAGCGCGACAATTGGGTGAACTTATTTAGATAATCCTGAATAGAGAGATCTCCTTGCTGGAGATTAGCAAATTGCTCTCGCATCCTCTCTAGAGCTTGTTCAGGTACAAACTTCTCATTGAACATAGTTCTGAATTGCTCCCAGGTCCTGACAGTACCTGCTGCATCTTCTGAGGTAATGGCATCCCACCACAGCTCTGCTTCCTCCTGAAGGAGCCAAATACCAAGTCGGGCTTTGTTGTTGGTTCCCATACCCATGCCTTCAAAGATTTTCTCATAGGTTTTCAGCCAAGCTATAGCCTCGGTCACTGTGCCAGTGCCAGTAAAAGGTTTTCCCCCAAGGTTTCTGTACCTCTTCGCTACTTTATCTAGCTCAAAGTCTTCTGGTGCTGGTGGCTGAACAATAGGGCCTTCCACAACTACGGGGATATTCCCCCGTCCTCCTGCTGCCACTTCTCGGCCTCCACGGCCTCCTCTAACTACTGCTGCTCGTGTAGCCATCTAAGAGAATACTGTATAAGCAAGAAAAGAGTCAAGCTCACAGATTTGATAATTTTCATAAATGATAAAGCAGGGGAATACAAGGAAAGATAATGATGATGTACTGATCAAATTGTTTTGCCAATCTGCTTAGCTCATTCTAGGACATTGCTAATCCTATCTCTAATGAGCTACTCGCATTAGAACACTACTGATTCTATTCTAACGAGGTGTTTAATGTGTTAGATCCCGGAACTAAGGTTAACCAAAGCTCTGATACCAACTGTGACGATCCCAAAATCCGAGGGGCGGTATTAAGGATAATCATTGGGAGATAACACATTAATCATAAAGCAGAGTACAGATAATAGGAGAAACAATAAATAGAATAATTTTACATGGATATGACAGCGGAATCACAACATGTAATAATATCAGAATAGCATAGCGTGGGATATAACTTAGTAAATAAAAAGGAAAGTGATCAGTCATCATCGCCTGAGGCGGAATACATACATGCAGTGAGACATAATAAGGGTATCAGTCTACATCGCCGAAGGCGGAATACATATACATATAGTGAGAAATACGGAAAGTAAATCAGTCTGCATCGCCAGTGGCGGAATCATAATGTAAGTACAGTAATGGCGGAAAATGTCAAAGTCATCTCTGTGAAGTCAGCCTCGCCATGAGCCAAAAATGCACTCTATGCAGCAGTGCAGAGCCAAAAACAACCTGTCACCTGTGTACTAGGCTGCCCGTGAGAAAATAAGGGCACCCGCGTTTGCAAAGTGAAACAAACAACGAGTCAGTCATGGGGACCGGTATGAGGAATCTATTTAACAATTAAACAACAGTAATAAGCGAATCATAGGACCACGCCACTTTCGCGGAACGGGTTTACTCCAGTGATTACTAGTGCATTTAAAACAAAGTAAATTCTTTTAAAAACAACGCAATGCTTTTTGAAAGAATGAAGCCATTATAAGACTCAGGTCCCATCACACAATGCAACGCAAGCCGGAGGATAGAGTTTTACCTTATAATAGCCAAATATGCTTGATACGTATAAAGCAAAATCATCTGATATTATTACTAGTGCATATATGTTTCAAAACGAATAGCATCATAAATATCAATCATAGGCGACATGAGCGTCCCATGCCACTATGTCGCCATATATAAGTTACAATCGAATCCGTTATCTCGTATTGGAAATTGCATTTCTGTCATGAGTCGAGGCAAGGGGCAAGCTCCTCTCCGCTTCGAGACACTCTAGCAAATGCCTCAGGACTACGCACTTTGGGTAACCCTGGATCCTCCAAGGCCGGTCCTCTCTTACGTTTGAGGATTGGCAATTCCTGAACACACGTTTCCCGGTCCTTACAGACCTATATCGAGGCGCCTCGCATTCCAACAACCACATAGGTGAAAAATAGATATAAATGTCAGGGTTGGTAAGTCACTGACACCACCATAGCTAGAAAGAAACGTCATGCTCTCCTTGGGTCCTTATCCCGTTTTAGACTCATACCGAGGTGTGAGGCTCGCGAATCTACGAAATACACAAAGCTAGGCCACGTAGACCTTGCTTTGATCATCATCCACAAGACTTTGCTTTGTAACAGAAGCCTTGATCACAGCATCTTGGCATGCCACATAGGCAGTCCACTCCATACGATTGATTTCCATCGATATATAATCTCTGAGCTCGTACGTCTCAGAGAAGGGCGTTAAGCAAAAGAATAAATTCTCCGCTGCCAAACAGATATATATTTAACAGAGATCAATCAGTATAGAACAAAATCTAATGTCAGACACACAGTCCATTTACAGGTCCGTTCTGAGTCTGAATGAAACCGGAGGCGTCAAATTCCTCGTATATCCGTCCAATCAACACATATGTTCAGACGGCTACTACTTCCGTCCCTTTCCGGTAGCTACTCCGGTCAGGAACCTCAATAGCGCCCATCCAACCGATACGAAGATCGTCGGTCTTGAATCATCTTTGCGTTTTCAAATTCGAATTGCTCGATAAATTATTTGAAATGAGGGTTAGCTCGGCCTTTTCAAATAATTCACGTCATTAGAATTTAAATCGATTCTTTTTATGGTTATATTATTCGACATCCATCTTTCAGTTATTTAGTGTTATTTTCGTGTCAAACACATACAACCATCAAATATCAAACAATTCAAGCCCAATTGGTTTATTTTCAATCCATATTGCTTATAATATTTTATAACGATTATTCGCCATTTTTATTTATTAAAAAAAATAGCCATATTTAATTAAACGGCGTTTTAGGTCGTGCCGTGGCACTGGCGCCGTTTTTCTCCTAATTTGTTTTACACATATCGGAACATCTAACCGTTGGATTTCCACAAAGTCTATATCAGTGGGATGATATTCCCAAAGCGAACCCAACGGTTCCAATTTTGTGAGAATCCGACGGTCGGATCTTCCACACTAGTCGTTTGAAGTTACGGTTTCAAAATTCGAACTGCAGCGTCGTTATTCGATTTAATTTAATTATATTTATATTTATATATAAATATAAACGATTCTGACGTTGTTTTTCTTCAGATTTGAATTAAACATTCCGGACAATCCAACCGTTGGATTTTTACAAGGTTGGTGCCGTTGGAAAGATATTTCCAAGGCGAACCCAGCAGTTGCGGTTTCGGGAAAATCCGATGGTCGGATTTCTCGTACTAATCGTTTCAAATTACGATTCCGAAACGCGAACTGCACGGCCTCTATTCCTTTTAATTATATTTATATTTATAAATATAGTTCATTCTATAATTTCAACTATAGTTCATTTTATAATTTCAATTTCGTTTTCACTTCAAATATTTCACTAACGCCTTAATATTTCGAAAAATTTCGCCATAACCTCCTTTGTACGGGGAGGGGTTTGGAAATTTATTGGGCCGTATTAGGTACCCAATAAATCCTAAAAAGCATTCACATATTTATAGTGATATATTCTGGTGTTTACGGGGGAGCATGTACTGATAATCACTCCAGAGAATAAATTCCCGTCACCCCGTTTCCGTGTGGAAATAAATAGTCCATGTGCCGTATCTAATAACTAGAGCGATGTGTTTATTGTCAACTCCAGACCCGTGTGGGGTTTTTATTAATCTGGCAATTTATTGTTATAATTTATATAGTCCATATTAGTCATCAGTTCAACCTGTAGTACATAGTCATCGCCATACAAGCCTCTTGCTTGTATGGTAAATCTTCCACCTCGTCACACAAGCTCCAATTGCTTATGTGGAATATGATGAAGTATGCCTATCATCAAGAAGTATGCCATGTAGTGTAGTTCAAAATTAATTGTTACTATTTTATGGCGTTATTTATTATTTCACACAGAAAAACCAGCACTCCGCATCCAATGGCATTCACAGGAGTTGATATATAAATAAAATTGCGCAGCCAACTCATCAAGGTTTACCTATTTGTCGGGCATGCAAATAATTTCTTTACTCTACAGCTAATCCATTTTTCCTGTTCAACACATGTATATATATGCAGAACAAAGCTAATAATAATATTTCTAGCAAACTATTATTTATTTCAACACATGTGTATTTTTAACTAAGCGTATACATGATAAAAGGAATATTTTTATCATCAAAAATATTTATTCGACACATGTGTATTTTTTTAACTAAGCGTATACATGATAAAAGGAATATTTTTATCATCAAAAATATTTATTCGACACATGTGTATTTTTTTTAACTAAGCGTGTACATGATAAAAGGAATATTTTTATCATCAAAAATATTTATTCGACACATGTGTATTTTTAACTAAGCGTATACATGATAAAAGGAATATTTTTATCATCAAAAATATTTATTCGACACATGTGTATTTTTAACACTTCATATTCACTATAAAAATATAGTTTTCATTGTCGATTCATTTTATTTTTAAAAGATGATAGCATTCACCACATGAACATCAACTCAACGAATGAATTGCAATTCAACACATGAATATTCTATATAGTTTGTATATATATATAAAAATGTGATTTTTGTTGCTAAGCCATTTGTTTACATTCAAATAATATACAACACATGAATTTCAACTCAACGAATGAATTGCAATTCAACACATGAATATTCTATATAGTTTATATATAAAATGTGATTTTATCGCTAAAGCCATTTGTTTAAATTCAAATAATATTCAACACATGAATTTCAACTCAACGAATGAATTGCACTCAACACATGAATATTCGATATAGTTTATATATAAAAATGTGATTTTTTTATTGCTAAAGCCATTTGTTTAAATTCAAATAATATTCAACACATGAATTTCAACTCAACGAATGAATTGCAACTCAACACATGAATATTCGATATAGTTTATATATAAAAATGTGATTTTTATCGCTAAAGCCATTTGTTTAATTTTAAATAATATTCAACACATGAATTTCAACTCAACGAATGAATTGCAACTCAACACATGAATATTCTATATAGTTTATATAATTTATTTCAACGAATGAAAATTATTCTAACACATGAATATTTCAGAAAAATTCGGCAGCATAACGACAGGGTAGTTAAAACCGGGACCGTCCCTAGTACGGCTCCTCGCTCTACCTTAAAACCTCGCGGTTTTTGACAATGGGGATCATGCATCTAGTTCGCACGCAGGCGGCATGTTTTATTTTCAATTCCACAATCCTATTCTATTTTGTTTCAACCACAAGAGGGTATTTTTCAACAACAAAGGTATTTTTCAACCACAATATCAACCACAAACAATTATTTCCAACCATTCGTCATACCATATAATATCACGTCAAACACAAGCAATAAATATCGTCCATGGTCTGCGGACGAGGGGAGTATATATATATATATATATATATATATATATATAATATAATAATTCGCTTGCATTTCATCACAATTCAAAGCATATATGTTTCATTCAACGCTTGTATAATTTATACATCGCTAATATAACTTATACAACACATGTACATGAGGTATACAATGCGTATATAATTTACACTTCGCTTATATAATTTATACAACGCGATTTCATTCACAAAAATAGTTTAGATTCCTCACATTGGTTATTGCGGTGCTAAAAATCGTCGGAAGGTCAGAAAAATCCGCGGCTTCTTCTAGAATGTAGAGAGCCTCCTTGCGGTCACGGTGTCTCCTGTTTCATCAAATTTCGTTAAAGAACGAAAAAGATATTATTTTTCAAAGTTTTGCAACACTTAAAAGTGTTATTTTCATTTCAGAATTTTCATCAGAAAAGTTTTTAAAACCTTCGAAACTAGGTCACAAATTTTCAGCCAATCCGTACCTCGATGCTTCGATCAGACCTTACTGCGTCAAAGAGCTACGAACCACCTCCAGATCGGCGGTGGTGGCGAAGGGTTCGGCGGCCTGTGCTCGTCGCGGCGGCGCTCTGAAGGTCGCGCCTTTCTCGTCGAATTCCAACGTCGATGTTTGATGTCAGGGGTCGTGGGTTGGTCGGATGTGGAGAGGAGGTGAAGGCGGTCGGAAGTCTTAACTGGCGGCGGCGGTGAAATCGCCTGAGGCGGCGGCTAAATGGACGTGAAGGTTGGAGCACCCTACGTCGTCCAATCATCTCTGGCGGCTAGGGTTTTAGGTTTTTATTTTATTTATTTTTTTTAAAGAAAAATTCCTATTGGTCCATGCTTTATAGGAATTTTTAAATAGTGTTTTTGCAAACGGACTCCTTTTTAAACCCAACGACTGTCGCCCCTAGCTAAATACCCCCATTCCGGACACAATGGGATATGTTTCGTTGGCCATTTCGACTGTTACAGTCAGTTATTTTTCAAATTAAAATATAAAACACTCGATATTTAATTTAAACGTACATTTCAATTTGCCAGGGCCACAAACTGAATCGAAAAATTGCAGAAAAATAAATCTAGCATTGTCTTGACGATACGGTCCTAACAAAACCAGTTTCGTCGAATTCTGAGCTCATTTGAAAAACGGCCATTTTTAGGTCGACCCATTTTAACAGAATTTGACCAAACACGTTATCTTTTGCCCCGCTCACATACTAGCTTCAAAAATTATGAAATTTGAAACTTAGCAATAATTTGACATCCCGGAACCAACAAAAGTGGTTTCGTCGAATTCCGAGGTCGTATGCAAAATCTCAATTTTCAAGGGCTATATATACTATATAGCGACCTTTCGGAAAATTCATTTGGCCTTAAATTTTGATTTCCGTTATGAAATTTCGATTTTTCAGATTCGTTAGAAAGGTATTGATAAACAGATTTAAATATTTTCAGTTTCGTTAAAATCCGTTATATTTTCCACCCGGTACAGTCGGACAAAGTTTGTATTCAAAATTTCAAACTGCAATACCATACCCAATTCTATATTTTATGGAAATAGGCTATTTAAATTATTCAAATTCTTTGGTAATAACCTGATTTAAAATTTTTAAACTGGTTCACTTTTTCCGGGTTATTACAAATTTCATAGCAGGAATAAAAAGTTATGCCCAATTGAAATTTCAGAATAGTCGCTATGGAAAATATAACCCTTAAAAATGGAAATTTTGCAAACGACCTCCGTTTTCGATGAAACCACTTTTGTTGGATCCATGATGTCAAGTTATTGCTAGATTCCAAAATTTGTAATTTTCAAAATCAATATGTGAGTGTGGCGAAGTACAACGTGTTTTGATAGTTTCAATCAATTTGGATCGACTAGAAAATGGCCATTTTTCAAACGGTCTTCAAATTTGACGAAACTAGTTTTGTTAGGACCGTATCGTCAAAATATAGCCAACTAAATTTTTCAGGAATTTTTAGAGTTAGTATGTGACCCCGATAAATTGAGATGTACTTTTAAAATTCAATATAATGATTTATATTTTAATTTAAACAGAAACTGATTGTGACTGCCGAATTGGCTTACGGGACATATCCCATTGTGTTCAGAATGTGGATAATTAGCTAAGGGCAACAATCGTTGGGTCTCGTTTGGAGTTCGAATAAAAAGTCAACCTTTTTGGAAAATTAAAATAAATTAATTAAATAATAACCCTTATCCCTATCCTACTCTCTCTCCCCGATTCACTTTTCAGATTAAATAAAAAAGGAAAAACCCATTTACCCCGTCGCCCCCACGATCTGGCCTGGCCGCCGCTCCTAGGGCCCATCTCCGCCGCAACCACCACCCCATCACCGGACCCCTCCAGCGCCCTGTCTTGGCCAACGACGAGACCCCCCCAACCCAGCCACCCAAGAACCCGCAATCACCCGAGACCGCCAGGTGCTCCATCACAGCCACCACCTGACCGCGATCCCTGCCACCCTCCAGCACTACGACGGCGCAGGCAGCCTCCCCGCTCCTCTGAGCGAAAACTGGAAGAAAAGGTGAGTTTTTCTCTTTATTTTATTTTATTTTATTTTATTTTATTATTAAGAAATTAGTTTTAAAAGGGTAGAAAAAATTAGTCTTATATATTAGGGCATAAGGTAAAAATTGGATTTTGATAATCATGAAAACAAAGTAAAATTTGGATTTTGATTACCATAAAACAAAGTAAAGAAAAATTGGATTTTGATTATCATGAAAACAAAGTAGAAATTGGATTTTTCTTTATACGAAGTTGCAAAGAAAAAGGTAAGATTTTTAAATATAAAATGATAGGATTTTTAAAAGTGAAAGGGCGAGATCTTTAAAAATAGAAAGGCAAGATTTTTAAAAGTAGAAAGGCGAGATTTTTATGAATATAAAGGTTATATCTTTATACATGTAGCGATGCAAGAATTTGTGATCTTTATAATGCGAACATCCTATAAAAATATGATTTTTATGTGAATGGGGTCAAAATAAAAATGTGATCTTTGTTTATAAAATAAAAAATGTGATTTTTAGTGTTAGAATGGTTAAATAAAAATATAATTTTTATATGAGTAGCAGTATAAAAATAGCGATTTTTAAATATATGAACATCATATTAAAAATGTGATTTTTAATATGAACAGTATAAAGAAGACTACATTGGAATTACAGGAAAATCCAGACTGTTCTGAATTTCAAAAATAAAGAATGGAGGAGTGGAACCCAAAGGTAAGAACTCCTCACCATATTTTCTTATACAGTTATTTATTTTATAACTGCATATATGAACTGTTCCCCGTCGTCTACAGACCATGGACGACTTGTTTAATTGTTTGGTTTGGGTGATCAAATTATTTGGTTGATTGGATTGTTTGATTGAATTTGGTTTGGGAAATGAAATGGAATGGATTACATTGGTATGCGTATGGCGCAGGCCATTATTAGACTGGGGATATGGCTAGGCCTTATCCCGTTTCTAGTATCGTACTGTTATGCCGCCGAAATTTTCTAAAATATATTAGAACAATAAAAATATCATTTTTATTGTGTAAGTGAACCAATTAAATATTTTACCGTTAAAAATATAATTTTTAGTGGGTATATGAATAAAATAATATTCATTTACAAATCAGACGATTTGTTTATGTACACACATTTGATTGATATGGACTGGGACGATATATCTTACACATCGCCCTACTGCACAAATAAAATTCATTATTTGTTGATTGAAACCCCATACGCGTATTGGGATGATATATAACATACATTAGTCCCAATAATTAGCTGTATGTCGATCGATTGATTGACAGGATGTGGTAAGCGTTAAATATTTATATTTGATGCTTATATAGTGTAGAATGCACTATGGATGATGGTTGAATGTGTTTGATTGTTGTAGTGTACATATGTGTATGAAATCCATATAAATTACATTATATCGTAATTGACTGTGTCTGATTCCAGTTCAGAAAGAATGAATATTTTAAAATAACGAATATTTTAAAATAATATTCAATAAAATATCAAAAATCTAATTTTGATGTCCGATTTGGGATGGACACGAATACATTTAAATATATAAAGCCATGTTGATTAGATTGACTCCATTTTGACGTGAACGATATTTATATCAATTTTATTCATTTTTATAATGAATATCTAAAAGGAATTGATTTCAAAATATAATGTTTTGAAAATACTATCATTTATATATATCAATGATATGGAATATTCAATTTTGATTTGAAATTGAATACGAAGTTGAATCAATTTGAAAATGAATTTAAACAATTTATAAAATACGTTTTAAATGGAAATCGATGATATATATATATATATATACTATATATATATAATATAATGGCCTGAATAGAATGCGCCGCGCTGCGGTAGTTCGCGAATGTCGACCATTGACTTCAAACGGACATTACGGGAGATCCGACCGTCGTATTCTCCTAAAACCGGAACCGCTGAGTTCGTATTTAAAAGAGCTTTCTAACGAATACGCAAAATTGGAAATCTAATGGTTAGATTCTAAATTATTTCCAAATCAAATTTGGAAAAGGTCGCTGTAAGTGCAGTTCGATAGCCTTTATGGAAACTGACTTTATGTGTCTTGATAAAATTATTAAAAATATCAATAATTAGTGTAAAATCATAAGAAATAATTTGGAAAGGATTGGGATGAAAAATCCCATTTTTAAGAAGATAAAAATAGATTTTTATCGAAATGAACTAGAATTATAATCCAAATATTTTTAAAATAAATAAATTGGATTTGAGATGGTTTTAAAAATAACCAGAATTTCCAATATATTAATTGGAAATGGATTTGAATCGAAATTGTCTTCGGAATATTTCGATGTTGGATTTCGTGATTATACACATATTGTTTTGGAAATTTGAAATATATATATATATATATATATATTGTTATTTCCAATACGACATTTGTTGATTTCAGAATTTGATATTGAATATAAGCTGATGTATTTTCTATTCAGAGCCTTGTATTTAATATTAAATTGGATTTTGGGTTTCGTGAATGGTATCTTTAATAATACTGTTCTTAAACCCAATGGAGTTAAGAAAATTAGAAACTGACTGGAGATTAGTTAAGTTGAATGGTTTCCTGGGTATTGATCTGATGTTGGTTTCGGCCTTCGGGGTTAACACTTGGGGAATTGTTCTCTTACTAGTTTACGGTTAGAGACTGATGGAATGTGAATAGGGTTTATCGTGAACTGTGTTTTTAACGACATTCGTTCTTTAACCCGATTTACAATGAAATGGGATTTGGAATTTATAAATCTTTTGTTAAGATTTAAAGGAGATTTTCCAAAGTAAAGTTTTCCAATTTAAACATATTAAATTGAAATTGAATGTAATTCGATTTGGTAATAATCGAAGTAAGCTTCTGAAGGGGAAGACGGTTAATATATTTGGAATTTAAAAGACCTTGTAGTTATACCGTTGATATTATCGGTTGGTTATGGAAGTTTATAACGATTATATATATTGATTTGTTGTCCATGAAGATTCAATGGAATGTGATTTTGGGTTGTTGTGAATGGTATCTTTAATAATACTGTTCTTAGACCCAACGGAGTTAAGAAAATCAGAAACTAACGGGAGATTAGTTAAGTTGAATGGTTTCCTGGGAATTGAACTGATGTTGGTTTCGGCCTTCGGGGTTAATACTTAGGGAATTGTCCCTTGCTAATTTACGGTTAAAGGCTGATGGAATGGAATGTGATTTTGGGTTTATCGTGAATCATGTTTTAAACGACATTGGTTCTTTAACCCAGTTAAAGACAGGATATGGTTTCCAAAGTTAAACAATCGTTAATATGGATTTTTAGGAAGATTAAAACCAAGTGGAGTTTTAATGCATCTTTAAATAGATTGAAATGATATCCAAAGGAAGATTAAAGAATAAATTTAAAGAATTTATCTTTGATAAAATTAATGGGAACCTTTCCCAAAGTATAAGAATATTTGAATAAAGGAATATTCTGGATTGGAATAAGGCGTACGTTATTTTTTTATAGCACTTGTTTATTTTATACGCGAGTTATTCAGAAAGACCGTGTTTATCCCATTCTGAATAATTGACTCGATGATGTGTCGAGGATGAAGATGGTGGTTGAAGACCGGAGGTCTTCACATCGTTTGGATGATTACTGATGTCTTGATTGGGCTATACACCCAAGACAAGGTAATAAGTGGTGATTGTCCAGACGTACTTAGAGATCGACTGGATATACGAGGACCTCTCCCCTATATTGGACATATGGGGAAAGAACAAGGTGCCTCCGGTTTCGTTCAGACCCAGAACGAACTTGTAAATGGATATGTGTCTGACATCGGATTTCATTCTGTGTGATTGATAGACATCGGTTACATAGAGTGAATTTCCTGTGTGGCATGCTGAGATGCAAATGATCAAGGCTTCTATTGAAAAGCAGAGTCTTGTGGTTGATGATAAAAGCACGGCTTTAATATACCATAGCTTTGTGTAGTGTTAATTCGTGAGCCTCATACCTCGGTGTGAACCAGAAATGGGAGAGTACATCAGGGAGGGCATGCGTTTCTTTCTATCTAGGAGAGGGGTCAGCGTTTTGCACGCCATAGCATTTTACTTATGTGGATGATGGATAGCGAGGCACCTTGGTTATATCGGTCGATCAGGGACCGATGGTCTGGTCGGTATATGACCAGTTTACGCCCTATGATTGACTGTGCGGATGGTGCTCGACCAGTTTATGAGCAGAATATGCTTTTATATTTAGCGTTGGGTTGGGTGGAAATATCTGTGAGCTAACGCCTTATGAAACACTTAACGATTTGACTATAAGGTGTTGAGCGATGTTGAGTTCATTTCTAATTTAATGAATGATTTTGAAATGATATTTTTCTTAAGTGAAAAGAATAGTATTCCCAATTTTGGACAGGGAATGTTTTATAAAGATATTTTATAAAACAGAAAGGATTTCAAGGGCTAAAACCCAATGACTTCGAAAAGAGTTGGAAATGTATTATGGTTTTACATTGTAGTTCATCGCATATTCGATTAGTTGTTACTAATGATGTATCTATTTGGTGGCGGAGAATCTATTCTCTTGCTTAACACCTTTCTTTGAGATGTACGAGCTCAAAGGTTATGTGATTAATAATGACTAATCATATGTGTGAATTGCTGATGTGAAGTACTATAGTTGAAAGTACTTGTGATTATTATGTTGTGAAATTATTTTCCCTACTTCGGGATATAAAATGGTTTAGTGTGTGGCTAAAGATTCGGGTAACCCGAGATTGACTAAAAGTATGGGCTGGATCCAGTGCCTTAGGGTGAGTGGTCAGCAGTGTAGCCTGCTCCATGCATGGGAGGTGCACATCTATATATATCGAGTTTGAGGGCTTCTTACTGCCTTGTCTGAGGGAAGATTCCCGATATTTGGTTGCGTACTTGTTTGTATGCATTGTTATGTTTTGGAATTCATATTTCCAAATGATTTGATTTGAGATCCCGAAGTTAAATCTACTTTGATATAAAAGTTATATATGTGTTTCAAATTATTTGAAATAGAAATCGGCAAATAAAGTCCAAAGGAATATTTTCTGTAAATTGAATTGGATTTGGAAAATCTAAATGTGGTGATAAATCTAAATGGGTAGATTGGGATATTGCATGTTGATTGATGCATAGTAGATCCATATCTCTATTACTGATTGTTGTCTATACACTGGCATTTATAGGGGTAAACCCGTTCCGCGTTAGTAGCTTGGTCCTGTGATTTGCCTTATTATTAAATAAGTTTAATAACTATTTTGAGTTCTCATACCAGTCCCATGACTGACTTGTAGTTTGCTTTTCCCTTGCAAACTCGGGTGCCCCTATTTTCCACACGGGTAGTCGAGTGGTTTGCTTTGCAGGTATTTATTTATTGAGCGGGATTATGGATCGTAGCGAAAAGCTGTGTCCAGAGCATTGATAGTCTTCCATTGTGTAGTTTACTTGTTTCCGCTGCATTGTATTACATTTATTGTAAATTATTCTTCCACTGTATTATATTTCGATGTACTCTGATATTCTGTTCTCTGATGTAACATTATTATAATGTTTATAAAAGTCTTCTGTTATTTGTTCTGATGTGTTGTATGCCCAGAGTTAGCTTATCCGGGTTTTGAACGGTCTTGGTCGATTTAGCGATCAATTAGGTCCGAGCGAAATCCATATCGTTACATTTGCCATTTAAAATTTTCAAAAATCAGATTATGAACTTTTTGAAAAACCCAATTCTGATATCAATTGTGTAACGACCTGTCTTTCTGACTGCTCCAAGTCGGTAATTAACCAACTCAGAATGATCAAAATGACAGATATCATTATTAGCTTAACGGATTTAAATAGAATAAACATAGAATCACAAACACAAAACATCTCACAGCGGAATTTTTATACATAAAATATCAGAGTTTACATGAAATTTTAAAATAAAATTATGATATGTCATGCTTTCTGCGTGCCGTAGCGTCCTACGTCTTCACATTCCAGTTTTGCAAGCAGAAATCTTCTAAAATCTGCAACACTCGTATCAGACCCGAGCGTTCCATTCAAAACATAAAACACTCGAGTGAGGATTAATCATTTGTTCAAGTAAATCAACTTCACACATAAACTGAATAAATAATTATTCCTAACTTTCATGAATTTAAATAAATTGCGATATTTGTCCAGATCTCAAGTTTCCGTAGTTCAACCATTTTAGATGGACAAGAATCCGCAAGTGGTTTTTTATTTTTTACAAATAAAATGGTGTGAGTGCCCTTATTTTAGGGACAACCAATTAGTAAGCAAATTTTTATCAAACAAAGGGAATCAATACTTTACAAAATAACTATTGGCTACTCATTTCTAAGGGTATGTTTCATGCTACATTTGCCTAGTCATAACAAACTTTGTACATGATCAAGGATAAAAGTTCAGAGTAAAGCATGGTCATGTATACACAAATTTAATTTGTCAAAATATGTAAGTGCACGATCGAATGTAACATGCGGTTCCCAGTCTTAAATGTTGTGAACTAAAAGTGTTCAGGTTTCAAGGTAATCATCGTATTATTAAGGCAACCAACCATGCATACGATTTCACTGTTACTACAATCTACACATATATATACCCAAAGTTATCATTATGTATGGTCATGGGAAGAAAACTAGCACGCAAATAAGGTAGCAGGCTATTTGTAGTTTGTCAAAACATATACATTTCAAACTAACACCTACGTTACCACACAAAATTATACAAGTCAAACCCAGCTGCTAACGTGTACAAGTGTTTAATGCTTCATAGATAGGCATAAATGAGAATATGCGGTACAGGAATCCCAAGGTAGCACTACATTACAAAGGTGAAAAAGCAACCAAGTATTTGGAGTACAATTCAAAGTCTAGGCCATAATAGCATGACATATTTGATTTTGTGCATTACTAAAGCTCTATGTGTTTATAAAGAAAGTATGGTCTGGGTGAATATTTCAGTCTTACTGAGTGAACATGCAAAACCAAAGTTTTGATCAGCATTTTGTAGTTCAATTGGTCAAAAGGTGGGAACAAAACATGGCATCATGCATACGAATGGAAAGGTCATCACTTTAAAGTGTATGCAAAAGATAATGCATACATTACTGTAAAATGAACCGGTTACCATATAAATCTTTCCTATTTGGAACATTCCAAAGTGTATGTGTGTGTATGTATATATATTACTGATTTAAAGTGTCCAAGATGAATGCCCCAGTAATTCAGATAATCAATGCATATCATTGTTTCAGTACATGTTTAATATGAAGTATGAAGGAGTGGTTTTAACAAGTTTAACTCAAAGATGATATTATACACAAATATGACATCAAATATACATCCTACTAAATTATGTCAATTTACTCAAAGAACAATGAACTTGTCGAGCATTCAACATTTAAATAATGAAAGTAACCTTTAAAGGTATAGGAATCAAAGTAAATAAACATAAATACCTAATAGGGCTGCTCTGTTACATTTGGTTTAAACTACAAGATCAAAGGTCATGGATCCCATTCACAAAGTGACTATTTACGAGTCCAAAATGAATGGCCACAGGTCTAACAACCAAACCCCAACATTATGAACAACTCAAGTGGGCAAAGAATGCAGGTGAATATTTTGAAACCCATTACTGTCAAACAAAGAATACATGGTGTATACCCAATAGTCGTGTTACTACCAACAAGATAAAAACAAATCAAATACCCAATTCAACAGAAACACAAATACCCAATTTACGAAGTTAAATTATTTAAACAAGATTTATCGTGAGTTGGTACTCACCATACATGCAGCAGGGAGGCGACAAATGCAATGGCCACGATCGGAAGAGGCGGCGATTGCGGTTCTCCTGGAAGTGGCTGTGGAGATCCGGAGATCCAGAAGTGCGAACGCAGCGTCTCGTCTTGATTTGCGTGGAGAACACTGATTATAGCGTTTCAGTGGTGGTTGCGCTGACTTGGAGGGCAAAAGGGATGAACTGCTTGACAATATAAGGTAGCGTTGGCAAGGGTCTGATGGTGGAGTGGATTACGACCAGTGGTGGCTCGTAGGAGGAAAGGGACTGATTTTTTTCGGCCATGATTAAATTTGGAGACAAGAAAGAAATTTAGCGAAAAAAATCGACCAAGGAATGGAAATGGTATAGATGGCTGTTAAAAATACAAAGAAAAAAAGGGAAGAATGGAAACAAATGGAAGGGTACTTATGGTATCATTCTTCTGATGACCGTGAACACGTGTTGAGAACCCACATTTCAGCGAAGACAAGTGTAGAAGAAAACAAATAATCTAATTTTTATAAACTAATTTCAAACTAAATTAACTTATAAATAAAGTCTCAAGTTATAATACAAAACAAATTCAAAATAAATTAAATAAAAGAGATTAAAATTTATCAATTCAAAGTTTAAAATATTAATGTACTAGTTAAAAGTGCTAATAATGCTTGATTTAAATAAAACAACTCAGATTCAAACAAGCTTTTAAAATATGCAAAATTTATTTAAATAATTTCTCAAATAATACTAAATATCAATTAGTTTAACATATCACTAATATTTATATTTAATTTAACAAAATATTTAAATCGAATGTAAAATAAAATTTTAATTTATATTTACAAAAATTTAATCAAAACTAGTATAAAATAGATTAGCTTTTGAATAAGAATCAAATAACAAGTATAAATATGGATTTTCAACACTTAATTAAATTTACTTTAAAATCTTAACTGCCAAAATTTCTGGTTCGTTACAATTAAAATGGTTAGGTAGACAATAAGTACTTGAATACCTAGTGAATAAACAATGCAGTTGGATTATAAAATATATAGGTTATATTTAAGATTCAAGTGTTAAATATAAATAAGCTGGTCAGATAAATTATGTGAATAATAATATAGTACAACCCTTTTGATAAATATTTTAGGTTATCACTGAAAACAAAATGGAATTTGGGATGTCAAGCGGTGAGTTTTGAATGACTCCTAAGTAGGAAAAACGAGCTCAACTCAAAAAGAAGAAGAAGAGGAATTAAGGTTTGGGAAAGTTAAGGACATCCGGTGTTATAGATATCTTTAAATGGGTCATTCTGCAGCTTTCTGCCCAAACAAATCTAAAAAGAAGAAGAAAGTAGTTCGCAAGGATATACGTTGTTTCAAGTGTAAAGAAATAGGACATTTTGTAGATAAATGTCCGAAGACCAACGAGGGGCCCAAAGAACCAGCAATGGAAAATTAAGTGCCATCGATGCCGAAAAAGAGGCTATATTGTTTGAGATTGTCTATTAAAGAAAGGAGAAAAGCTGGCTGGAGAAACACCATCTACTTTGGGAATAGTACAAGGAGAAAAGTTCTTTAATCCATAGGGTTAACTCTAAAAATACATAACGTTAAGAAGTGAATGTATTTAGATTAAGAACCAATGTATATGAATCAAGATTGAATGCATGGATGTTTGCGTTAGTAAATTTTTTGGTATAATATTGTTGTGGGTTTATTTTCTCTATAATTTAAATTGTTAAATGAGAATTAAAAATTTAAAACTTAACTCAACTTTGAATAGTATTTGGAAAAAAAATATGGTAACTTATGCTCTTCTCTAAGCTTCGCTCCAATTTCGAGGACGAAATTGCCTTAAGGGGGGAGATTGTAACGAACCAGAAATTTTGGCAATTAAGATTTTAAAGTAAATTTAAATAAATGTTGGAAATCCATATTTATACTTGTTATTTGATTCTTACTTAAAAGCTAATCTATGTAATACTAGTTTCGAATAAATTTTTGTAAATATAAATTAAAATTTTATTTTATGTTCGATTTAAATATTTTGTTAAATTAAATATAAATATTAGTGATATGTTAAACTAACTGATATTTAGTATTGTTTAAGAATTTATTTAAATAAATTTTGCATATTTTAAAAGTTTGTTTGAATCTGAATGGTTTTGTTTAAATCAAGCATTATTAGCACTTTTAACTAGTACATTTATATTTTAAACTTTGAATTGATAAATTTTAATCTATTTCGTTTTATTTGTTTTGAATTTGATTGTATTATAACATGATATTTTATTTGTAAGTTGTTAGCCCACTTTGTGATCGGGCTACAAAAAGTTAAGTGATCAGTTAACAAAAAGGTTTGAAGAAGGAATCCCTGCTAGAAACTTAGTTCGATTCGGAGGAACACGTCCCGCTCCTTTTGGCCATGCAGAGAATGAATCAACGAAGGGCATATTGGAAGCATACTCGGATCGGATCGGATGTACCAATCCGAACCCTTCCTACGAAACCCGATCCGGCCTGAAGAATGAGGAGTAGCAAAGGTTGCACCCCACGTTCTACTGAAGACGCGGAACGGTTAAATAACAACTCTCCCACGTTTTACCCATGTTCACCACTAACCTGATGTGATGTCACCTTCTTATCCTATCCGTACCTGTCTTTTATGGGGTGAGGGCCACGTATACCCGACTCGGAGCCACATAACATGCATTTTCCACCAATATATACACCTCCAAAGATCATTTCAAGGGATCTTTTGGCATTTTCAGAACTCAAACTCCTTAGCTATCCAAAGTTCATCATTTTCAGATTGCATTCTTCGTTTAAAAGCGTATTTCAGAGGAGATTGAGTGAATTCATACATTGTATGAGTGAAATTGAGTGAAAGCCATTGTTGTATTTGTTTTCAAATCATCAATTCAAAGAGTAGAAAGTGGATATAGGCTATTTAATGCCGAGCCACTATAAACTGTGTGTTTCTTCTTTGTTTTTTACTTCATTTACATAGTATTATTTCTGATTTGGGTTTTAGAACCATTTTTGGATCTAACATTTTGGTGCTTTCACTGAGAAATCTTTGAATTCTCCGCTTTTTGGGATTATCATTCTACTATTTGGACCTTCAAGTTCAAAGAAGTTAATCCTCCATTTCCAATATTTTCAAGTGTTTGCTAATTAATTACTGAAGAATTGAACATTATGGCTAAGGGAAAAGGAAAAGAAGTGCAAGGCACTAGGGAGAATTATTCTAGAGAAGATCAACAAGCCATCTTATTGACGAGGTCACGGGGACAAAGCTCTGGAACAGTCCGATCTGAACCGGATGTTTCGACCCGAGCTGACCAAGAGAATCTGAACCGACTCGATGGCACTGGAGCACCCCATACCTCTCCTCTGAACCGAACCTGCTCCCATCCGATCCAAATTCGACTAAAGCTGGTACCTCTGCACGAGCACCCACCAATGCTCCGATGCCGACCGCGACGACTGGCGATCAACCTGCTCCGTCTACACCAATCATGCACAGAGATTTTTCGCGTTTTTTTGACATGCTTGAGAGTACTAGAAATGCTTTGGAAGCCCATAAACGTGACAGTCTTTGCATGCAAGAGAACCTGATCACCATGAGTAGGGAACTAAGTGAGCTCAGGAGGCAAAAGATACCTTCTCCAACACACCGCCTTACTGCAAACTATCCATCTTCTTCGGATGAAGAAAATCCTCATGAAAGAAGGCCGCTTGAGCGACCTCAAAATCTTGATCAGTTGACCTTCGGATCCTTGGGATCCCATGAAGAAGCTGCTCGTGTGTTAGGACCTGATGACCCGAGCCTGAAAGAACCTATGTTGCCGCCCATGCGTGGATCCCGTGTTCTACCTAGGGATCCTAATATAACTGATCCTACACAACAACAACTTACCCAACACCTTCCTCCCGTGAATGAGCGGGAGTGGAGGGAACAGAGTAGAGCAGCTGCCGCTAGAAACATGAGGATATCCCTTAATCAGGAGCATAGGGGTAATCCAAACATTAGGGCAAGAGAGCCTGAGAAAACGTTATGTAATGCCGATGTATGGACAATGGCGCGCCAAATCATGTCTGAAAGCCGACACTACCCCAATGAGGACTGGGGCATTGAGCGAAGTCACATCCCCTTTACAGATGATATATTGGACTTCCAGTTCCCTCGGCGATTTAACTTGCCATAGATGGATCGGTATTCAGGGAGAACTGACCCAGGACAACATCTGATGAGGTATTCGTGGTTCATGAATGCCGCAGCAGCTCCAGACGCTATGAAATGCAAGGCCTTCCCAATTTACCTAGAAGATGTGGCGTTAATGTGGTTCACCCGACTCTCTCCACAGTCGGTATCAACTTTTAAAGAATTGATTGAACGCTTCATGAACTAGTTCCAACTACATGCTCGAAAATCTAAAAGCGTCATAGAATTGTCAAGGATTAAGAAGACTCCGGGTGAATCTTTGAAATCGTATTTAGACCGGTTCAACTTGGCTATCATCGAAGTCAGTGACCCTCATGAGCCAACTATTCTGATGGCCTTAATAGAAGGAGTTGACCCGGACACCGAATTCGGGGATTATCTATCCGGAAAACCACCCCCACTAGGGAATTGTTCTACAAAAAGGCAAATATTCTCTTAAGGCGAGAAGAAGCTCGTGCAAATAGAAAGAGAAAGTCTGAAGGGGCCTCGAGGGAAGGCGTACAAAGTAATGTTGCTATGAAGCAATCAGGTGACAGTTCTGGGAAGGTTGAGGTGAACGTCGGCAACCAGAACGGAGGTAATAACAACAGGAATGGAAACGACAATAGGAGGAATAGGAACCGAGGGAACAACTCCAGCAAAAGATCTCGATTCCAGACTTTTGAGAACTATTCGCCGTTGAATGACACATTGGAAAACATTTGTCTGGACATATACAACATATTCCAATATAAAAAGCCACCACCTAGAGACTCAACCGAAAAAGAGATTGCTACGGGAAAGTTTTGTTTGTTCCATGGAACCCACGATCATTCTACCAATTAATGTCGTCATTTGAGAGATGTAGTTGATAAATTGTTGTGGGAAGGGAAGCTAGACGAGTATAAGGTTGCCCCATGGGACGAGGGGCAAGGAGGGCAAACCCCAAACCAAAATCAGCCTACTTCCAAACCCACAGCCCAACGGAAAGTTAAAGGGATCGTTATCAATACTATTATAGGTGGTCCCCATCTAGCTAGCCATAGTTTCAAAGCAATGGATTAGTACGTTAATGCCACTAAGCACTTTGAGGTAGGAGAATGTAGTAACCTCGAATTCATCACTCCAGTGAAACAACAAAAGACATTGTCAGACGATGTCATATTCTGTGGTAGAGATGATACCGAAATTCAATCACCTACTGAAGACCCACTGGTAATTACCACAGCCATCGGCCCGGCTTTAGTCCATATGGTGTTGGTGGATAACGGAAGCTCGGTAAATATCCTATTTAAGAAAGCCTTTGAACAAATTAGGCTCGAAGTAAAAGACTTAAAGCCCTGCGAAGGATGGATACGGGGCTTCAATGGGGGCATCAACGGCTCCGATTGGCTATGTAGAATTAACAGCGACGTTAGGACAAGGAGATCGCCAGAGAGTGAGAATCATGCCATTTGTAGTTTTGGATGTTGAGTCACTCTACAATGCCTTCCTGGGTCGACCGACCCTCGCAAAGTTTAGGGCATGTATTGCACCTTTGTGCTTTCTGCTTAAATTCCTGACTGACGCAGGAGTAGGGGTGATGAGAGGTGACCAAGCTACGGGACGAGCTTGCTACATGATAGAGTTGAAGATGCTAATGAAGGGGTTGAATATAGAACCCAAGGACGTTTCTCCCCCTTCAAAGGAAAATCAGCATAGCAATTAAGGGGTCCAGTCCAAGGAGAGTCGCCTTTAGATGTGCTCGAGGATATAGATACAAGAAAGGATAGGGAACCCGAGGACAGAAAGGCTATTCCCAACGAGAAAACAGTGGATATATCCATTGATAATGCGGATCGAGAAAAGTATTGAAGATCGGATCACAGCTAGATACAATTAGAGCGAAAGAGTTGACTGATTTCTTGAAGGCAAGCTTAGATGTGTTTTCCTGGACTCACGCTGACATGTGTCGGATTTCGCCTTCTATTATGAGCCACTCTTTGAGCATCAATCCAAAACACCTGCTAGTCAAGCAGAAGAGATGGATGTTAGGCCCAGAGCGTTCAACAGCTTTGAAGGAAGAGGTAAAGAAATTGAAGGATAATGGATTCATTAAGGACTCAAAATATCCTGACTGGATATCTAATTCTGTCCTGGTCAAAAAATCTAACAGGAAGTGGCATACATGCATTGAATTCTCTGACTTGAACAAGGCTTGTCCGAAAGATAGCTTTCCTCTTCCTAGGATTAATCAACTGGTGGACTCGATAGCTGGACTCGAGCTCTTATCCTTTATAGATGCCTATTCGGGATACAATCAAATTCCCATGCACATACCAGATCAGGAGCCCACAATTTTCATCACAGACTTGGGGTTATATTATTATGTGTTAATGCCATATGGATTAAAGAATGCAGGAGCCACATATCAACGGTTGGTCAACCGCATGTTCTATAATCAAATCAGAAAAACCATGGAGATTTATGTAGACGACATTCTTCTGAAGTCTAGACAATCTTCCAAATATACAAAAGACTTAGCAGAAATGTTCGGCACTCTCTGAAGGTATGGGATGAAGTTGAACCCTCTAAAATGTTCGTTTGGGGTCGCATCTAGGAAATTCCTCAGGTTTATCGTGTGCTCTCGAGGGATTGAGATAAATCCTAGTTAGATAGCAGCAATAAGGAATATTGAAGAATCACGAAAGATTAAGGATGTTCAAAGCCTAGCCGGAAAAGTTGCTGCATTGAGCAGGTTTATCTCAAAAGCCACAGATCAGTGCGTACCTTTCTTCCATCTGATAAAACGAGGGAAATGTAATTTTTAGTGGACTCCCGATTGTGTGGTGGCTTTCCAGAACCTATTAGATCTATTAGAGAAGCCTCCAATATTGTCAAAACCCGTGGAACATGAGGATTTGTTTGTCTACCTGGCGGTATCGTCTCATGCCGTCAGCACAGCGTTGGTGCGTGAAGAAGATAAAGTCTAGAGGCCTGTATACTACGTAAGCAAGAAGCTAGCCGCCGCAGAGCGTAATTATCCAAGAATAGAAAAGCTTGCTTATAGCCTCCTGATTGCTTCCCGAAAGCTCCGCCGTTACTTTCAAGCTCACTCGATAGTCGTATATACTGATCAACCTTTAAGGCAGGTGCTACAAAAACCCAAAGCATCGGGGCGGTTACTTAAATGGAATATTGAGTTGAGTCAATTCAATTTAAATTTTCAACCATGGAGATCAATAAGGGGGCAGGCCTTAGCCGATTTCATAACAGAATTCGCGATTCCTGAAGAGGAAACGGTGGACGACAAGGTTGTTGCTTCAGAACAAGAGTTAGAGCTCAATCCATGGATGTTATATATGGACAAAGCCAAGAATGATCGAAGATCCGGCGCTGGAGTTTCTTTAATCACTCCTGAAGGACGATCTACTTACTATGCCCTGTGATTAGAATTTCCTACTACCAATAACGATTCCGAGTATGAATCCCTAATTGCCGGGTTAAAGCTCGCCAAGGAATTAGGAGTAAAGACACTAGATATATGCTGTGACTCCAAGACAGTAGTCTTCCAGTTACGTGAATAGTTTGTTACCAAAGGACCTCAGCTTGTTAGCTATCTTAGAAAAGTAAAGGAGTTATTGGACAATTTGGAGCGTTACAGCACAACACACATCCCAAGTGCAGATAATCAGAAAGCAGACCGGTTGGGAAAACTAGCAAGTTCTGACAACCCTGAAGAAATTGAAATGGTTCCAATAGAGATATTGGAGTAACCAAGTTTCGACCTAATGGAGATGGAACTAGCCCTAGAACCCGAGCCAGAGAGGAAATCGTGGATGAAACCAATCAAGAACTTCCTCAAGAGAGGAATTCTCCCATTGAAAAAAAGCAAAAGACGAGCTGTAACACGTAAGGCTGCAATATACGTTTTACAGGACGATGTCCTTTATTGCCAAGGATTTTGCATGCCCCTACTACGATGTATCACACACGACGACATCAAATGCATACTGCAGGAATTACATGAAGGTGATTGTGGATATTACACCGGGGGCCAGACCGTCGCAAAGAAAGTATTATGGTATGGATATTTTTGGCCTACTATGAATAAAGACGCGGCTGATTATTCACGACGCTGCGATAAATGTCAAAGATTCGCCAAAGTTCCCAGAGCACCTCCGACCCAGCTTAAGTTAATGGTAAGCCCATGGCCATTTTCCATGTGGGGAATTGATATTATTGGAGTGTTACCCATCGCGAAAGGAGGAGCAAAGTATATGATCGTCGCCGACGTGGATTATTTCACGAAATGGGTGGAAGCCGAACCCTTAACCACGATCACAACAAGGAAGGTGATAAGTTTTGTGGTCAGAAACATTATTTGCCGATTTGGGATACCGAAGACCATTATAACTAATAATGGGACACTTTTCGACAACGCCGAATTTCGAAACTTTGTCAAAAATACAAGATCGATAAAAGGTATACTGCTGTAGCTCACCCACAGACAAATGGGCAAGTTGAGGCAATAAAAAAGTTATTAAATCCGTTCTTAAGAAGCGGTTAGAATGAGCCAAAGCCAAGTGGGTAAATGAGTTGCCGCTAGTTTTGTGGGCTTAGAGGACAACCTTTGAGATGACAACTGGCCATACTCCCTTCTCACTCTCCTTCGGATCGGAGGCAGTGATCATGGTGGAGCTCGATGTCCCCTCTCATAGGGTAACATACTACGACCGAATAATGAATAGAGCACTCCTCCTAGAGTCTCTTGACATGGTTGAAGAAAAAAGAGACGAAGCTGACTTGCGTGCCTCAAGATATCGACACCAAGTAGCATGTTATTATGACCAAAAATTTTGCTTCAAAACTTTCGAACCAGGGGACTTAGTATTAAAACGAATCTTCCCGCCTTCAACCTAATTGGGTCCGAAGTGGGAAGGACCATATGCCATCCAACCGAAGCTTGATACAGGAGCCTTCAAGCTAACGACAGTGGATAGAGAGGAGATTCCCAGAGCTTGGAATGCTCAGCACTTGTGGGGATATCTGGTTAAATATGCAATGTTTTCCTTTTGTTTTTGTAGACTATGTATAAAGGCACGACTTGCCTTAAAAAGTCTGTTTACACGAATAAAGGATTATGAAGTGGATGTAGGCTACGACTTACCTGAACCACTATAAAAATATCGTGTGTCATTTATTTTCCTACATAATTCTATCTTCAATGATTATTCTATCATGACTATGAAACAAAAAACATTAAATTAGACTTGAAAAATTGGATACAATTCTTGTGCAGGAGCCAACGAAATGACCGTTTGCATAATAAGATAGAAGGAATGGGAAGACGACATTCCTAACTCTAACTCTCATGAATCGAGAGAGAGTATAAAGGACGGGAAGACGACGTCACGTGAGGCGTGAAGGTTCACCCTGATAAGACACCGCCTTAATAGTACTCTAACCTAATTATGAGATAGGAGAGTATAAAGGTGCTAGAAGAATAAGCATCAACGACAAAAGAAATTTAGCCCTGCTAGAGAGTAGGGGGCAACTGGATGTTGAATTTAATCAATATCGCATAAGCCTTAGTTAATCAGTTTATTCAAGATTGATTGGGGGCATATACATACACATGTTCCCTTTATTATGACTTTGTTGTATAAATGTGATATGACATGTTGTTTATCTACATTTTTACGTAAATAATAGATTCACAAATATTTGACATTACCGGGAATAAACTACTTTACTCACAAATACGTGAGTTTATACAAAAAGACTAAGCAAAAGATGCGAGGGTTGCGCTCGCTACAACAATAACGGACTAGTGGAATATCAAAACAAAAGACGAAGTGCATTTTCACTTGGACTTCGGAGTGGATTTGTCCTTCTTGGCATCCTTGAGCTTTTCCTTCTCTTCTTTCTCAATCTTAGTGAAAGTGCACTTCGGTTTCTTCTTCTCTGGGATCAATAGAAGATTTTTTAGCAAGTTCCTCAGTGATCAATCTAGTTGATAGTTTAAGGACTAACCTTGACCCAAAATGTACTATCGCAAGAGGTTTAAGATTTTCAGAATCTATCTCCTCAACTTTCAACTGCACACGCTTATTTTGCTTGTCCTTCATCTCCGCCAAAGTCAAATCATCGACATTCCCTGCATCCCCAGTTATAGTAACGTCAGGGTCATCATCATGCCCGTCATTACCACCATCATCTTTCAAAGCATCTATTATTTCATCATCATGAGGAGTTTCGGTGTTATGTTGTACATGAGCCTTGTCGACAACATCCTTTCTCTCGCCCTCGTCACCCTTCCCAGGTTCTGTAGCAACGACTTTATACTGTTTCTCCTGGGTCTCTTCAGTAGACTTTTTACCCAGAGACATCTTTTGCGAATCGTCGGCCCTTTCAACTAGCTTAGTATCTACAGAGCGAGAAGCAACATTTATTAACTCAAGTGAAAACATGGGGTCTTCAATAGTCTGTCCGATAATATGACCAAAGGTTGAAATAGCTTTGATGAATTGAGGCGAAAAGGTAGAAATACATTTAGTAGACTTCTCAACTTGAGCGGCAGTAACGTCGGAGGTAGACTCGGTTATAGGAGACAAAAGGGAATACTCAGGAATTCCTGGCCTTTCTGGGTCATATCCCTCTACTCTAATGTCTTCAGCTGTAATAGAAGAGGAGCCGACTTCGATGGTATTTTTTTCCATTGGCCTGACGCTTCTCTTCCTCCATGGTAGCAGCAATAAGTCTTCGCCCTTCGGCCAAGTGCACTGGTTCCTCACCTCTAAGAAATGTCTCCATAAGCTTATTTTCTTCAATCGAATCCACTCCGAGTTCTGCTTTATCCTATTCGACCAGTTAGTCCCATGCATACACAAGGGGAGTGCGATAGTCCTTAAGCCAAGCAAGGTATCGGTGATGGATCCCTTGAGCAAAGAATCCGACCATGGTTTCACCACTCTCGTCAATCTCCCTTTGAGAGTCTTTCAATTGTTCGTTGACTTCCTCAACTTGCTGCAAAGCCATATTTACATTTCCTTCAGCAAGAGCCGCCCTCGTCTCAGCTTCCAATAACTTAGTCTCGAGCTATGCGTTCTTTTCGATTAAATCTGCTTTCTCTTGAGCAAGACAAGTATTCTCAAATATGGCTTCCTCGGCCTGCTTCTTTATATCTATCCGCTGACTATGGGATTTAAGCTCGGAATGATAGCGCTCTTGTAATTCCTCGACCTGCTTCTTATAGTTATCTGCGTCGCGTTGTACAAGGGCAAGCTTAGCTTGGGCATCCTCCTAATTTTTCTTAGAGTTTTCAATGGCCCTCGCATCATGCTCAGCAGCGTTGACCATGGCCTTTATGTCTGCCATTAGATCACTAATAATATTAGAAAGAGTCTTTGCATACTTTTTCATCTCTTTATATTGTTCATCCACGAAATCTATGGTAGCCTTGACATCATTGGCCCAATCAGATTTTACCGGTTGGAGTTTTGGGACAAAGTGCATGTGCCCGAAATGGTGTTCGGGAAATTGCTTCCTCAGAACTTCAAGTCTAGCTTGGTTCTCGTCATTGAGAATAACCGGCCTTGTGGTAGTTATGTCAACAGTGCGACGAGATAACTTCGTAGTGGGTCATTTCTTTCTTGCATCGTTCTCTGATTCTGGTTGCTTCCCTTTTGGATCAAGAACTTGTCTTGAGGTATCATCTTGAGGAATCATGCCCTTAGATGGAGCAGGAGGCTTAGTGCTGTACTTATCTTTCTCATGATGTAAAGGAAGGCTCTTTTGTTTGTCTGAACCTTTGCGGTGTGGGGATCAAGAACGGGAAGGTCGATAAGGCTTTGAAATTCGATCCCTCCTGTCGTCTCTACCCCTACTTTCATGCCGATCATGCCTCTCGTCGGGATCTATTAGGGGCATACGCGAACAAACATCTCGCATATGATATCGTTGCCTCCCCGTTTGACCTACAAGAAGAAATGAAGGAATATTAGAGTCAACATTAACATAAAACTCGAGTGCTGTGACATGCGGTATTAGAGTGTAGTGTGTTTCCTAAAGTGGTGATTTCTCCCAGACAAACTAGAGCCCAGACTGAGGCCGGTATGAGCAGTCTCCTTGGACTTTACTGGAGTAGCTTCTTCTTCGGAAGTGAAAGTAAGAGGATTAGTCGCAAAGTCATCTTCAGTATAAAAGGTTTCGGCAAGGGAAGATTTCCTAAATCTCGATACATATGGTCATCAACTGTAGTATTATCTCCTAAAGGACTGACTAATGGTAACTCCTTCGGAGAGATTGGCCTTTCAGGCGTAGCTACGTCTTCAGAAGTAAAATATTTATCTTTTCCTTTTCAGATATATTCGCCAATTCGTCATCCTAAGTCGAAGATGGAGAAGGAGAGTCCCTAAGGGGTACCGTTGGATTTTTTTGAGCTATCTCCTACCTCAAGAATAATGTCAACTGGGGGTATGTACACGTAAGGGTCTTCTCCTTGCCCTATGCTACAAGTTATAGCAACAAGATGATACCTATGAAGATACTCATCCACCAAACACTCTTTGATTGTCAAGAATTTTTTATCACCTTTGAGTAGCCGGTTAAAGCGATCAAATTGCATTGGATGTTTTTCTTGCGACGGGTTAGGAACTGCAAGTAAAAATAAACAATGTTAATATGTTTTCGAGATTTGGAACTTAAAACATTGATGTCCTTACTCGACTTGAGCCACCTTCTGGTGCACCCCGGCTGTTTTCTAATGTAAAACCATTCAGGCTTTGGATCTCCATCTTTGCTGCTAAATAGAATTGTGATAATTTTCCTTTTCGGCACCGATTCAAAATACACAAAAGATGGAGTCTCATTGATCTGATGTTTGAAAATGTAAAAGAAATGAATAACTTCGAAGGTGAGTTCCTCACCCATAATTTCTTGGTATGCTATGTACAGGGTATACAAATAAGCGTAAGAGTTAGGACGAAGTTGTGTTGGAGTAATCTGCAGTTGTCTCAAAAAGTTTACGATGAATGGTGGAAAGGGAGGAATTGCTCCGACTCGACGCATTAATCTGGTAATGGTCATATAGCCCTCCGGTGGATTATGAGGACGATCTGTTTTGGATGGCACCTTAGTATCTCTTCGGAGAATCCCGTGTTTTAAACATATCCTGGCAAGTCTATCATCATCAATTGTCAATTCGACTCAGTCTTTAGGCGATTCCAAGGTAACTGCATCCCTGAATTCGTCGGGAGCACGATTGTATCCTACCCCTCCTTCTTCGTCCTCACCAAGAGACACATCACCTCCAGAAGATGCTTCACTATTATGAACTTCCATCTCATATTCTAGGCCTTCGCTATTCCAACCCGAATCGGAAGTAGAAGATACATCTTCAATGACAGGGTTTTCAGATGTCCCCGTAGCCTCCCTTCATTCTGCTAATCGAGATGAGCATCTCTTTGCCATGGTTGCCAAGCTATTGAAGAAGCAATGGTAGGAGTTAGAGTAAAGTTGTCTGTATCCCCCTGTGCATGTGTGTGAGCTAACGTGTTCAAGTAAGTATGCAATGACATGAAATAGCTGAGTAAAGAAATGCAGTGCAAAGATGAACAATGCTATTATGTGTATGAACAATTAAAGAAAATATGGTGTGGAAGGCCTTATCCTAACTGTCCCTGAGTTGGAAAGTAATGCTTAAATCATGGTTAGATTGGATTAAATTCATGAATGTTACAGGTTAAGTGGTCGGTTCGGATTGGATAGCCACAAAGAAAAGTGTTTGGGTCAGAGGTCAGGATCTCATGTGGTTCAAAGCATGAATCTATGCCCTACAGGCACATCGGTCCGGATCAGAAATTGGCACTTTGAGCAATCCGGATCAGTTCGAATACCCATATTTCTTCCATGTCCATTTCTCTTACTCCGACCTGATCTGGTCAAATGAATCCTTTTTTCCTCCCTCTTGTGCATTCCACTTCAAACCGATCCCATCCTCTTCTTATTCCTCCACTCTTGCTCTGCTTCTCCAACTTAATCTGACCCATTCCTCTTCAGAAACTCATTCGTAGCTAAACGCTTACAAGCTGATTCGTATAATGCTGATTTTGATCTCTTCTACAACCATCTCGAGGTGGCAACAACCAACCAACGACGATGGAGAGGGGATTACAGGCGCTGCATCGAGACTGACATCAACATGGATGGAATTATTCTTATCGTTCCAGAGATTAAGAGTAAAGTCAATTAAAACAGGATTAACCATGGATCGAAGCACTACCTATGAGTTTGTTTCAAGGAATTGGAAGAATCGCTTCGTGGTTTAAGAGTTAGGGTTTCTAAGATTAGGGGAAGTGGCGGCAGATAATAAAGGGTTCAAATGGAAGTGGTAAGGATATATATATATATATATATATGAGGGGAATAGATGTCCCTTCATGTTCCTATGGACAAAAAGCCGAAGCCCTACCCAATGAAGTACAACCTAAATTAGCATAAGGCATTTCAGCGCATTAGAGTGTTGCTGGGTGGAATGCATATGGGATCGGATGAATCAATCTGGTCCAGAACATGGTGAACGACTTTAATTCTACACTTAAGGCGTAACTAAAGGGAAATGCAAAGTCGAAGATGTAAAAGCTCACATGAAAGACTGGCCAAGATGTTGAAAAGAATCTTGAAACTACTGAAAACAAATGGAGTAGATCGCGTTTCTATTATAGATACCAAGAGGCGTAACTTAATGAAGAATCACGACTTTGCAAATGAAGAGAAGCAACTACTCAACGATTTAAATTCAGGAACCAATGGATAGATAATTTCGAAGCACGCCTCATCTTCAATGAAAGCGCACTTCGAGGGGGAAAAATGTTAGCCTACTTTGTGATTGGGCTACACAAAGTTAAGTGATTAGTCAACAAAAAGGTTTGAAGAAGGAATCCCTGCTAGAAACTAGGTTCGGTTCGGAGGAACTCGACCTGCTCCCCTTGGCCATGCAGAGAATGAATCAACGAAGGGCATATTGGAAGCACACTCAGATCGGATCGGATGTACTGATCCGAACCTTTCCTACAAAATCCAGCCTGAAGAATGAGGAATAACAACGGTTGCACCCCACGTTCTATTGAAGATGCGGAACGGTTAAATAACAATTCTCCCACGTTTTACCCACGTTCACCACTAACCTGATATGCTGTCACCTTCTTATCCTATCCGAACCCGATTTTTATGGGGTGAGGGCAACGTAAACCCAACTCGGAGCCACATCAGAGGCATTTTCCACCTATATATACACTTCCAAAGCTAATTTCAAGGGATCTTTTGGCATTTTCAGAACTCAAACTCCTTAGCTATCCGAATTTCATCATTTTCAGATTGCAATCTTCATTTAGTAGCATGTTTCAGAGGAGATTAAGTGAATTCATACATTGTATGAGTGAAATTGAGTGAAAATTATTGTTGTATTTGTTTTCAAATCATCAATTCAAAGAGTAGAAAGTGGACGTAGGCTATTTAATGCCGAACCACTATAAACCATATGTTTCTTCTTCTTTTTTTTCATTTCCATAGTATTATTTCTGGTTTGGGTGTTAGAACCATTTTTGGATCTAACATAAGTTAATTTAGTTTGAAATTAGTTTAGAAAAAATTAAATTATTTCTTTTCTTTTAAACTTGTCTTCGCTGAAACGTGGTTTCTCAACACGTGTTCTGGGTCATCAAAAGGATGATACCACGCATACCCTTTCATATGTTTCCACTCTTCCCTTTTTCTTTGTATTTTTAACAGACATTTATACCATTTCCATTCGTTAGTCGATTTTTTCCATAAATTTATTTGTTGTCTCCAAATTTAATCATGGCCGAAAAACCAGTCCCCTTCCTCCTACGAACCACCGCTGTCGGAATCCGCTCCACCATCGGATCCTTGCCAACGCTACCTTATATTGTCAAGCCGTTCATCCCTTTTTCCTACATGTTAGTGCAACCATCACTGTGACGCTCTAATCAGGTGTTCTCCACGCAAATCATGACAAGTCGTCGTGTTCGCACCTCGGGATCTCCGCAACCACTTCCAAGAGAACCACAATCACTGCCTCCTCCATCCGTGGCCATCGCATTTGTCACCTCACTGCTGCGTGTATGGTGAGTACTAACTGACAATAAATCTTGTTAAAATAATTTAACTTCATAAATTGGGTATATGTGTTTTTGTTGAATTCGGTATTTGATTTGTTTTTCTCTTGTTGACAGTATACACCATGTATTATTTGTTTGACAATAATGGGTTTCAAAATATTCACATGCACCTTCGTTGACCACTTGAGTTGCTCATAATGTTGGGGTCTGGTTGTTAAACCTGGGGCCATTCAGTTTGGACTTGTGAAAATTTTTAGACAATAACTTTGCGAATGTGATCCATGACCTTTGATCTTGTAGTCTAAACCAAAAGTGACACAACAGCCTTGTTATTGTGTATATTTACTTTGATTACTATTCCTTTAAAGGTTACTTCCATTATTTAAATGTTGAACGCTCCACAAGTTCATTGTTCCTTGAGTAAATTGACATAATTTAATAGGCTGTATATTTGACGTCATATTTGTGTACAATATCATCTTTGAGTTAAACTTGTTAAAACCACCCCTTCATACTTCAGATTATACATGTATTGAAACCATGCTATGCATTGATTATCTGAATTACTGGGGCATTCATCTTGGACACTTTAAATCAGTAATATATATATATATATATATATATATATATATATAGACACACGCACACACACACACTTTGGACTGTTCTAAATAGGACAGATTTATATAATAGTCGGTTCGCTTTACAGTAATGTATGCATTGTCTTTCGCATACACTTTAAAGTGATCACCTTCCTATTCGTATGCATGCTGCCATGTCTTCTTCCCACCTTTTGACCGATCGAACTACATAATGCCGAACAAAACTTTGGTTTTGCCCATTTACTCAATAAGTCTGAAATATTCACACAGATCATACTTTGTTTTATAAACACATGGAGTTTTAGTAATGCACATAATCAAATATGTCACGCTATTATGGCCTAGACTTTGAATTGTACTCCAAATACTTGGTTGTTTTTCACCTTTGTAATGTAGTGCTGCCTTGGGATTCCTGTACCACATATTCTCATTTATGCCTACCTATGAAGTATTAAACACTTGTACACGTTAGCAGTTGAGTTTGACTTGTATAATTTTTTGTAGTAACATAGATGTTAGTTCGAAATATTGACAAACTAGAAATAGCCTGCTGCCTTATTTGTGGGCTAGTTTTCTTTCCATGACCATATATAATGATAACTTTGGGTATATATATATATATATATATATATATATATATATATATATATATATGTGTGTGTGTGTGTGTGTGTGTGTGTGTGTGTGTATGTGTGTATGTGTAGATTGTAGTAACAGTGAAATTGTATGCATGGTTGGCTGCCTTATTAATACACTGGTTACCTTGAAACCTGAACACTTTTAGTTCACAACATTTAAGACTGGGAACCTGTAATGACCCGCATTCTACACATCAGGTGATCGTAGAATATTTATTTCTTTCTCATGCGAAGTCGTATAGCCATGTAACTTTGAGCCACGACTATTGGGTACATTTCCATGTTCATGATTTTTGCTGATTTTTAAATGACCATTTTGCCCCTAGCTGATCTTGTTTCGGCCACAACTTTTGATTGGCAAGGAGTTTTGACATGAAATAACTTCCATTAGATTCGGATGATGGTTTACTTTTCCGTAGAGTGGTCACATTAGCTATACGGACTCACCCTTTTGGAGATATGGCTGAAACAAGGTTTAGAATGTGAAAAACAGCTTAATCGGGCATAATTAGGGTGATTAGCAAGAGGGCCTATAACCCATTTAGGGATTAGGGTTATGGGGAGCCTGAGAACAGTAGGAAAACAATTTTTTTTCATTTTTCAGCCGCCTAAAACATTTCTCTAAACCTAGCCATGGCCTCCACCTTCTAATTTCATCCCAAATCGCTCCTAATCGCTTTCTAATTGAAGATTAAGCCAAACTACGTCAAATCAAGGGGAAATAACACGAAATCAGAGTTGGAGCTGCTGTGTTGCATTAGAATTCGACCCAAAATACATAATATTTTAGATTTATAGTTTGTTTGTGGCCAAGGTGAGTGATTTGCATTGTTTTTCACTTATTACGGCTAATTAGGGCTGATTAGTGGTAATTAGCGAAATTATATGTACGTAATTAAATTCTGAAAAAATTTGTAAAATTCTATAATATTATTTTAGGGCTATGTTAGAAATTTGGGTTAATTTGGATAAGTTTTGCTAATTGTATGCTTAAACATGATTAAGGGGGATTAAGGGGAAAATACGGGTTTTGGGTTTGTTTGGTCCATTTTAACTTATCAAACTGTTGTTTTGGTGTTTGTGGTTGGTTTCACATGTTGCTACGACTGTTTGGAATGTTTTATGATTGCTTAGACAGTTAGAATGGTAGAAAATGCCATCGTGTGGTGAAAAATAGTTGCTGGAAAGGTTGTAGGAAAATTGTGCAGGGAACCGAACCGGATCCGATTTCCCTACCTGATCGTGACACCCCTCTCTGAACCGACCCGGTCTCCAGGGGAACTCCACGAGTTGCCGCTCGAGCCAAGAGGACTGACCCGAGCCGTTAGATACCCACGAACCGATGTATCAACTACGAACTGGAGCATTACGAGGGGACCAGACTGGAGCACCCGACCCGGATGACCTTTCACGAGTCAGTACCGAATGAAGTACCACGATCTGACCAGGAGCTCACAAAATACTCGCCCATGTAGCTCTTGACCCGACACGGTGGGAGACTGATTGGTGGACCACAAAACGACCCAATCGGGGAGGATCCCACGACCCGACCCGCATGGACAGTCCGACCCGAACCAGAAGGGAGACTGCGAACCGAACCAAGGAGCTTGGACGCGAGGCATGAGCTACGAACCAAATGAAGACCGATCCAGAGGAGACCAAAACCTAAGATGCAAAGGTAGTCCAAATGGGAAGTTGTAACTCGGGATCCAGTTGGGAACCAATGAGTTAACTTCATGGTTGGGCCTTGCTGCGGGACGTGTGCAAAGGGGTTATCGACGTCTACAGCTTTGATTCACCACAAAGACGGATGTTAGGCTACGTATCAGTGCAGTGGGGTAGTTATTACTCCATGGGGTAGAGTGATCGTAGAATGTCTATGAGCCAGTGCAGTTGAGTCGTCATGACTTCGTGGGGTAGAGTGGACATAGCAAGGATCAGCGGCTATGGATCAGTGTAGTGGAGTCGCCATGACTCCATGGGGCAGAGTGATCATAGCAAGGATTTGGGTGATCAAAGCAATGGATATCGTATGCTTTACACACCGAGTGAGAGATGTGAGGATGGTTGTTATGCTTGATTATTTGCCATCATTATGACATGCACACCCCCACTCCCGTATCTTTACACCATATGTTAGCGTCACCTTAGAGTATTGTACATCTTGTTGTGCTAACTCTTTGGTTGCAGGTTCAGGTATGGTTTAGTATACCTATTATTGTTCTATTTTGCTGCCTATCGCTCATACGAGACTTTTGTCTGACACAGAGTTTACTCTGGGTGCTCTTAAACGGGCAGACTAATGACAGGTTAGGTGGTATGCATGAGTAGTTGTTCCGGAGACGAGCAGGAGGCTTCCGCTTATGATGTATATAGATATTCTCCCTATGTCACTGCTGGTCACTACTTTGGGCATTAGTAGTGTACCTTTCTTATTTTGCTTTAGAGACAGTTCTCCAAAGTTGTAATAATGTTGATGTGGAATATAAGCTATATTTTGAATTTCCACTGCGATGATGATTACGGTTTAGTTCTCAGCTTATGCATTGTCTCGCCTGTTTTATGTCAAGTATGTTATTATTATATTTTATTCCATGCGTTGTGAGACATTTTGCAGGTTTCTTGTTAGTTCAAATTCCCTTCTTTCCTTTCTTTGACGACCGTCCTGTGCTGGTCAGGGATAGGCACAACGCACTTTCATTGGAAATGTTGGCTGGTGCGTGGCGGGCCATCATAGAATCGCATGTTACATTTGATCGTGCACTTACATATATTGACAAATTACATTTGTGTATATAAGACCATGTTTCACTCCGAACATTTATCCTCTGATCATGTACAAAGTTTGTAATGACTAGGCAAATGTAGCACAAAACATACCCTTATAAATGAGTAGTCAGTAACGCTATTCTGCAAAGTATTGATTCCCTTTGTTTGATAAAATTTACATACTAATTGGCTGTCCCTAAAATAAGGGCATTCACACCATTTTATTTATAAAAAAAACACTTGTGGATTCTTTTCCATCTCAAATGATTGAACCATGAAAACTCGAGACCTGGAAAAATATCGCAATTTATTTAAATCCATGAAAGTTAGAATAATAATTTATTCAGTTTATGTTGAAGTTAATTTACTTGAACAAATGATTAATCCTAACTCGAGTGTTTTAATTTTTGCATGGAACGCTCGGGTCATGCAACAACCCGGATTTTCCGAACCAGTTTAATTTTTTTACTTTAGCTATTTTAATCAATTTTGAATATTTAAAATGATTTATTTTAAATAATAACGACTAAAAATTTATTTTAATCGAAGTTGGAATGTAAAATTTTATTTTAATTAGAAATAGAGTTCGAAATGGTGCAACATTTTGAAAATTCGATTTTAATTTTCAAATGAACGTACAGTATTCAAAATAAATCGGATTTCAGTGAAAAAAGAAATATTTGAATCTGTTTAATAATATCTTTCTAACGAATGTGAAAAGCTGAGATTTTATAATATAAATTAAAAGTTATGTCTAGTTCAAAATTCGGAATAGTCGCTATGGAATTTATATATATTTTAATATAAAATATAGCCCTTAAAAATAGCGATTTTGCAAACGACCTACGTTTTCGACGAAACCACTTTTGTTGGGTCCAAAATGTCAAATTATTGCTAGATTCCAATGTTCATAATTCTTGGAATTGATATGTGAGCATGGTGGATTTAAACGTATTTTGAAATTTCAGTTAATTTGGATCAACTAGAAAATGACCATTTTTCAAACGGTCTCCAAGTTCGACAACTTTTTAGGACCTTATCATCAAAACATAGCTAGATTTATTTTTCTGGAATTTTTGGAGTTAGTATGTGGCCCTGGTAAATTAAAATGTACGTTGAATTCAATTTTAAAGGTTATATTAATTCATATTTTAATTTTAACGAAAACTAATTGAATCAGTTGAGTTGGCTTTTGGGACATGCCCCATTGTGTCCGAAATTGGGGAAATTAACTTGGGACGATAGTCGTTGGGATTCATTCGGAGTTCAGAACTTTAAATAAGTAATGTTTGAATTTAATAATATTAAAATATATCATATATTCTCCCTAAACCCTAAGCCAAAGGCCATCGTGGTCAAAATTAATCGCGCCTCCAGGATTGAATAAACAACAGCGATGCTCCAAAATTCAAATGCAAGAAACTCCCAATTTGATTTAAATTAAGTCCTCAATTCAAAATGAAACATGAAGAGATTCACAAGATCTTTAATAGTATACGGTTTTGATCGAATTCAGTGAAGTGGCTCATGAGCTATAATAGCTCAAAGTCACCGTGTTTATGGGATTTTGCCGACGTAGGGAAGGACTGGACTACGAGGTGCTGGCATTGATGGAAGTCTGGTCAAGGCGAGCGATGTGGCATTGTTAGATGGATCTCCGGCAGCTTAGAACAGCGTGCTTGAGTGGATAAGGGAGTGCGAGTATCTTCTTGTGTCGGCTGGAGGTTTCCATGATGAGGAAGAGATAACTAAGTGAGGGTTTAAGTTAAGTGATTAATTAATTATCCTAGTTAATAACCATCAAATTGTATAATGTTTAAAAGCCCATAATTTATTCAAATCTCAACAGAATTCGCTGATTCAAATTGTGTTAGACTCGCATTGACGAGAGTTATGCGATGGAACTGACTGAAACAGATTTGGAGCTGGTTATGATTTTTGGTAAAATTAAACCCATTTTTAATTTTATTAAATCGTTATTTAACGAATTTGAAACCAATCAATGTGAGAACTCCTCACTCTAATTATTTTACAATTAAATATATACTAGGATGTAGATGGGGCTTTGAAGCTCCCGATACTATTTATTATACAAACCATGGTTGTTTGTTTGGATTGCATTGTGGAAATTTGGATTATGGTTGTAAAATTGATTGTGAATTGGTTGTGTTGAATAATATATTCGAATAATAAAAATATCATTTTTATTGTATAAAGGAACTATATAAAATATTCATGTGTTGAATAAAATGTTTGAACAATAAAAATATCATTTTTATTGAATGTATGAACTATATAAAATAGTCATGTGTTGAAATAAATATTTTATCGTTAAAAATATAATTTTTAACGTATATATAAAAGGCATAAAATTCTCCTGAAATGAAAATAAATATTCATTTTTAAATCGAACGATTTGTTTTTGGACGTCCATTTAACTGACATTGATTTGGACAATATATTTTACAGATCGCCCAACTGCATAAATAATAAACAGTATTTGTTGTTTGAAAACCCCACACGAGTGTTGGGATGATATTTGACATACACTGATCCCAATAATTAGTGGTATATCAAGCGATGGGTTGATAGATTGTATAAGCGTTATTTATTTATTTTAACGCTTATACAGTTGTAAAATGCACTCTGGATGTTGTATTAATTTT